>OX578152.1:89468494-89725994 GCA_951213105.1 Amaurobius ferox | reverse complement strand
CAAATTGGTATTTAGCAGCTTTAGCTATATTCGATATGAGCTATTTAGTATTTTCGTTCATACTATCCTTTCAACATTACCCGCATATTCACGACTCAGAGTTCTATCCATATTGGAAACTGTGGCCGTATCTTTTGACCATAACAGACGCTTCCAGTAATTCTTCTGTGTGGATTACAGTGACTTTCACCATTGAGCGTTACATAGCAGTATGTTATCCTATGAAAGGCAAAGTCCTCTGCACCGAATCTCGTGCCAAAAAGATGATTATTATCGTTTTCCTTGGTAGCTTTCTGATAACTCTACCCACCGCGTTCGAATGGAACATCGTTGAAAAAGTCAATTCGCAAAATTTCACTCAAATAGGAGCTGAATATTCAGAATTGGGCTTGAATCCAGTTTATGTATCTGTGTATTACTGGACTGTTTCTGTTCTCTTTGTTATCATACCCATTATCTTGCTTGCTGTCTTCAACGCATTTCTTATCAAGTCTGTTCACTCATCCAAAACACAAAGGAAAACAATGACACGAAGGAAAGAAACAGGTGACCAGGCCCGACAGGAAAGCAAAATCACAGTCATGCTAATTGCGGTTGTCATCTTATTCCTCATTTGTCAACTACCCACGGCAGTGATACTTCTATACAAATCATTCCATCATGTCGAAGAGTTAAGTAATGAAGATTATCTGCTTCGCGGATTAGGGAATATATTTAATTTCCTAATGGCCATCAATGCTGCTGGTAACTTTGTCCTATACTGCTTACTGAGTCAGAAATACAGGCGGACATTGCTCATGATATTCTGTCCTTGTCTAAAAGGCAAAATTACCAGGATTCACTCGGCTTACCAGAACACTGTATATTCTACGATGGATAATGAGAGTCCTCATGCATCTAGGAAGCTCAGTATTAGACCTCCCAGTGACAATTCATTGAAGCCCTTGAACTCTTCCAGACAGCAGAAACAGAAGACATCAACTCCTAATCGCTCCCAACAGCTAAGTTTCTCCAAGAAAGTTGCCGTGTTTGAGGAAACTGATCCATATACACCATCAGAAGATTCGCACAACCGCAGACTTCTTAGAGGGTTTAGATGTCCGTGGAAAAGACAGAAGATTGCCACAGGATCTAGTGACGATGAAAGGACAGGACAGTTTATACCTCTGAAATCTCCTTCTAAATCTGCATTTGAATCCACTGTGTTGTCTTTAGAAAATTCTGCATGATTGTATTAAAAAGTAATATGTTTAACATTCATTTGTATCATTTAGCTCATGTGTAAACTGTTCTCATTTTTATTTATTTAAATTTACACGAATTTTATGAAAGGCAGAGATTTAAATAAAATTTTTTGTTGTTATTAAAGTTTAAACAAAACAGAGTATAAGCCTGCATTTCTTTCAGAAAATAATTTTATACTTGAAACTTTCATGTCTCAAACAGTTCATAATAAATCAAAGTTAGAAATTCTTTACCTGGTACTTTGCAGAGAACATTGTTGTCCCAGCTAGGGCTCAATCTGCTGATCATCATACTGGCTAGTACATGCTCTCCCAATTCAGCTCTGGGACGGAATTGTCACAGGATCTAGCTCTTATCGTTGAAAGAGACTTTGCAACTTGTTCAGTTTACAGACCTCCAACTATTTATAAAAGTTAGTCTGACAATTATGTTGCATGTCTCTTTATATATGTGATGTCGTACTCTACGTCCACGTGCTTTCTAATCACACTATTTGTGGATGTGACGAAATTGTTTACCTATGAGAGAACTATTATAATTTTTATGCAAACATTCAGATGTTATCTTCTGAAAATGTGGAATCAAACAAGGTTACTTTGAATCAAACTACAGATTCTTCTTTGTGTGAATTTATAGCGTCAAACAGTAAAAAGCAAAATGCTTTCGAGCTAATTCCTCCAAATTCGAAATTTTGTGGTTAATTTCAAGGCAATATGCCGTTGGAAAAATTTGGGTACTTCCTGAAATCTCACTTCATAGCAAAGAGTTAAAACTAAACAGGCTATTTTTAAATCAAAAGAGCAAATGATATAATTTAAAGAGATATAAAAGCTTTTTCCAAATTTCAATTTTTAAAAAATATACTAGAGATTTTCAAATTTAAATGATCGAAAAGTAAATAGAAACTAAATTAATTTAAACTATTGAAAATAAACAGCAGCTTTCTCTTTTAATTCAAATTATCCGACAAAAACAAAATGTTGTTAAAAGTACGGTAATTTTTTGATCAAAAATTAATCAAAAGCTTTCAAATGAATATAATAGTGTAAACAAAAGATTTTTTAATTAATTTACTGAAAAGTTAACAAAATCTTTTTCATTTCTTAAATTAGAGTATTACGTCTATTTCTAACATTTCGTGTTTTATTATGCTTTGCCTTGTATTTTGTCAGGAATCTCAGACAACCATGCAGATTCTTATCAAATGAAAGAAATTGCGTCGAGATGATGGTAATTTTTAAAGTGTTCTAGCGAAGGTCAATGAACCACACAAGTACTCTTTATTTCATAACACATTTTAGCCATATAATTATTTTCAAATGCGATATACTAAAAAATTATGCAAGATTTTTTTATATAAATAAAATTTATAAATTTTAGTGGAATATATATTTATTTCTAAATAAAAATAATGATTCCAAAATTTCCTAAGCTTTTAAGGAAGTCAAATAACACCGAAACTCATTAAATTATGGAAATGCTAAATATTAAATATAATTTTTCTTTCAGAAATTCCTTGACTCAACCATTATATTATTTTAAATTACATGTAAATTTAGCAAATTTTAAATTTTATCTCCAAATTAAATATCCGTTTGTAAAACATTATAAAAAATTTAAAGTACCAACTGGTTTTGGATACAAAATTGGTATCCTTCAGCATATGAGAGACAAAATAGTGACTCCTACTAACTCAAGGACAGTAACTTTAGCAGAAAAGTGTCTCTTAATAGACTCACGTGATTCGAATCGTCGCCAAGCAGGAAAACTATTAAAATTAAATGTAAAAATCCAAGATGGCGCGAAAAAAATCAAAAGGAACACCTTTGTCAATACTGTTTCTTAAATATTTTTTTTTTATTATTATTTATGTTTTTATTATTTACACATTTTTAACTGCAGCTTGCTCTAGACAGACACCAAATTAAATTTTATATTTCAATAACTAAAATTGGTTACTCTAACACTTCGGAGATATGTAAATATGTATATATGTCTGTGTAAGTGTGAAGGAGAAAAGTTGCTCAACAATATCAAAACATGTTGACTGAAACTGTATTTTCAACAACCGGATAATTTTATCAAATGTCATTCACGTATACTCTCTGCCTGTCGACTGTAAATACACAAACTTCTGTTACTTGTTCCGTGTTTGGGATTCGTACCAAGATTGTTGAATGTTGTATTTATCACACAGGTTCCCAACCTGTAGTTCGTGGACCCTTGGATATTAGCGAAACTAATGATAGGTTTGTTAATAGAAAATTAAAAACTATATATCTGATGACTTTATTTAGACATTTCTGATATTTGATTCTAAAAGTTTTAAAATATAAATTAGCAGTAGTTTCTTCTTAACTGTCTTCATCTTCATGCACACTGAAAAAATTTCTTGTGATTTCTTTGCTGAAAAGTAGCGCCTTACATTTTATTTTAGGAGATATATAACATTTTGATCTAAAAAGAAAAACCTTAGCAAGAAATTTCCCCCGACTCCAAAACACATTCTACTAATACAAAACTTGTCGCTAGATGGCTGACCTACCTGTGGTAGATCTTTAGCTTTTATATCGATATATTTCATCATTCGAGCTTGAATTCCATATACAGATAGAGAGTCTCATACTTTAAAAATATGCACCCAGCTATCCTATAGTAATCAGAAATCCAACTGTGTAGTAGTTTTAAGTAGTAAATTACCACTATGCTTCAATCGAATAAAAGTGATTGCAGCGCCCTCAGCGTCGAATAGAAGAAGATGGGGACAAGAACTCGGCAACAAAAAGCGATAGAATGAAAATGTTAATTACAAGGTTAAAGTGCATTATCTAATTAGTATGAATCTGTATCAGGAACGAACAAAACACGTACAATAAATACCACCCATCATGCTTCATGAGTCTCTAGATTATGCAACACGGTGACACTTGCAATGCTTGTCAAAGTACGCAGTAATATTCTTCTTCGGGTTCAAATGTTGCTGACAGATAGCATTTTGAACAGTCTGTACATTAGATTCTTGTGCACGTATGTGTTGCTTATTTTAGCATTTCTGAATATGACAATAATTCACCAGCAACCATATTGAGTCAAATAAATACTTTCTGCAACTATTTTACAATCAATCTCTACTAATTAGGCAATATTCTACAATTTTTAATTGGCTTTCCTTTTGTATCTCATTCTGCTGCCGAGTTTGTAACCGTAAAAAAGAGCCGCAAAAAAAGAGTTTGTTACCATTTAAAATTTTCCGCTAAAGGCGCTATAATCACTTTTATTCGATCGGACACGGTCACTTTACCATAAATAGACCTAATGTGTACACTCATGACGTTTTTTCTTGCAAATTTATAAGGACTCTTTCCTAAGGACCTACTAGGAAACCTGTATATACCGATTCTGGAAGTAAAAGTTCATTCATCAGGGTAAAAGAAACTGAGCAATCATTCATAGGAAAAATGGAATAAGTCAAATATTTGCTGAAATAAGTGCCTTGGCTCTTATATCTTGAAGAAGGAGAATTGGTTTGTCTCCGAAATTGGTTTACACCTTTGCTTTCTTTTGTGCTGTCTTCTTAACTAATATAGTATTCAAAGGAAATTTTGAGTGAATTGATGATAGTTTCTTTACATAATTATAGCGTATTTAATATGACTCACACAAATCTAAAATGATTTAAATAATGCATATTTAATACGTTTTAATTTAAACACCAATAATATTTACATATTAATTTACTTCATTAATTTATTATTTCTTTATCTAATTTGATATTCAAATTCTAAAGCAATTCAATAAAGGTATTGGATAACGGTTACGTAATTTTATGAGGTTCATTAATTAGTTGTTTATGTATATGTGATTGAATAATAATGATTGGATAATATGTGGGTCAAATTATTTTCTAAATCCAGTGTGACTGTGCTTTTGTTCAATTGTTTTATTATGTTGTATTTTCCCTGATAGGAGACTCCAGATATGAAGTATGATTATCAAGAGGTCTGAAAACCGAAACAGGTTGGGAACCGCTTATTTATAACTTTATGCAAGAGAATAATGAAACTTGTAATCCAAATTAATGTAAAATAAAAACTTTACGTGGAGCAGGTTATAAAAGTTTGAAATTTGTTTTGCAATTGCTTCTATTCTGCTGGTTGCTGTCTGCTATGTAATGATATGTAATTTAGTTCTGCGTTTTTTTATTCCTTTTCATGTGGATATTTAAACAATGGCTTGAAATTTGTGTTATTCTTATATGTGGGCTTAGTATATGAGCAATTTAGCAGAACAAATACTGATTTTTTACTAGCAAGTTACAATTTATACGACACTGAATGCAGCTTGTAATGTAAAAATTTGCAAAACTTACTTGAAGAAATCAGATATCACAGATGTCTAATTTCTTCGGGGAAGTTTTGCCAGTTTTTTTAAGTTTTTAACTGATTGCAGATATTTTGAACGCTAAAAAGTCTTGTTTCTCAGAATAGATTTCCATTTTCAACCAAATTTAATATTTACGCGTCTTTGGAGTACGAAAAATAAATTATTGCAGTACGTTTATGTAATGGATGATCAGCTTGTCATACATTCCCCCCCCCCCTTGAAAAATGCCCAATCGATCGAAATCCTGTTTGGTATAAATATAAAATGATATAGAACAGAAAGACAACGTCATTATAGATTTTAAAAATGTTTCGCATTGGGCGCTGTACTTGCATGCTATTTTGCAGCTTTTTAAAATAATTACAAAACTATTAAACCGAGTATAACTAAAGCTTGTGTAAAAAGATAAAATATTACATGTATATAAAGATGAAATCAATGTTTTCCGAAATAGAAAGACTTGTTTATGTCATGCGCTATCTATCCACAAGCCTTTTTTTAGTATCCTGATTTCAATTAACTACCACAAAATTTATTATGCTAAAGTAAAGAACAGTTATTGATATATTCACCTGAACGGCACTCATAGACTTAACGCATCTGCTTCATACTCAAACTGCACATGCGTATTTTGCGATTTTACACGTCATATCCGACTTGCATCGTATTTTACATACTAAGGTAATTTAATGAATGAATTTAGAACGTGGAGATATTTTGTGTCGTAGAAAACATT
Source organism: Amaurobius ferox (assembly GCA_951213105.1). Taxonomy (NCBI): domain Eukaryota; kingdom Metazoa; phylum Arthropoda; class Arachnida; order Araneae; family Amaurobiidae; genus Amaurobius; species Amaurobius ferox. The sequence continues at coordinate 89,719,630 of OX578152.1, read as the reverse complement.
TCAAGATATTGAACATGGGTATCAACAAAATGACCTTCAGACATGTTTTCCATATGAACCATATATGTTTTCCACATTTTCTGCAGAATGTAGTGACTTTTGCAAATACGGTGACTTTTGCCAAAATTACTTTTAGATATAGTCTGACAAGGACAATCACGAAGTTTTAGAGTCATTTCATAATTAAAAATCTGTTAATTTGATTAATTTTTAGCGAATTAAATTCTTGTCCAGGCTCATAGCCAACAATAAATAGAAACTTTGCAAACCCCTATTGCCGATCACTTTCAATTGAAGGCGTATTTAATTGCATTTAATTGTCAGAGCATTTTTATTGAACTATTAATATTAACTCTTGATTAATGAATGGATTTGATGCAAAATTAATGCATTTTTGCAGAGTTGGATCTCACTGATTCTAACATCTATTCATACTAATATTTACCTATATCAATACTTTTGAAATTTTGCAAGGCAATTGGCAATATTTTTCTCCAAGATATTTCCATGAGCCATATTTATATCTAAATATTCTTCTACGGACCATAGGAAACACGTTGATACGAAGAAAAAACGATTTTTATAAATTTAAATGTCATACTTACTTTAGGTTAAGTATTTAAAAAAATTAGGTATAATTAGGATAATAGTTATTTGTACAAGAAATTACATTAATTTATCTTTGACAAGAGATATTTTATTCAAAATACAAAATGTTCACCGAAAGGATCTGGCCCACAAAACACTAATTTTACAGACCTAAACCTTAATCTCACCTTTGACAATCTAGTTTCAATTCATTCACTTTTCTACCACCCATTTTCTCTGAAACTAGAACCCTGTTATATTAACAGATTTTATAACGTTCAATTTTCTCCAGTAGGTGTTTTGGGGGCGTGCCTATCGAATAAATGGGAAATCATCTCATTAGCCAACGAAAACAGCAGCTTCAGTAACGATAGATTTAAAACCCCGATTTTGTCGAAATTAGAATGCTTAATCGATTAATAACATTAATACATGGAAGGTGATGAACGAAATATTCAATTGAAAAAAGAAAACAGAACTTGTTGAATGATATTGATGATAATACTTTCTTCTCCGAAGAGAAGTATTTTTTTCATGTTTTGATTAACGTTTGATAAAAGTGTAACGTCAGAGTTTAATTTATTTATTCTATGAACAATATCACTCTCATTTATTCTCTTGCATAATGATGGTGTGACTATGAATTTATACAGTGAAATAAATTTTCATGAGTTGTATTTATTCTTGATAAATGTGTTCTAGTGAAATATGTAAATTATATTTAAGATCTGTAATAAATGGAAATGTTAACAAGCACAAAAAGGCGTATTTTGTAAAATATGTAACTTTCTGATCAAATAAAAATTAGTGTTCATGTATTTTAGAGGCTCTAAACTGTGTCTGTCTAGGTGTCTGCAGTATGGATGTACGTTGTCGGCAAACACAGAATTCGGAAATGAATAGAAAGTTGATAAGCTTATAGATTGAAAAACTTATAGATGCTGCAATTAATAAGAGGTATATTTAAGTCGGAGATGTAATTGCTAAGGAGACATGCACCAAAATGTTAATTGTGAATAGTTGCAGTTGCTTAAAACTAGCAAGAGGTGGTGGTTCTTTACAAGTCAGATATAATTTGAAATATAGTAATTGTTAACAATAATAAGTATATGGATTGCACGTCTCCAATCGACGTTCTCGTACATTTATATTTTGCAAATTTTAGGCCAATTTTTATCATAAGCAGTATCAGAATGCAAAAAATGTATTTTTATTGGCTTAATTTCTCAATAAAAATTTTTGTAATTTTGCATTATTATTTTTAGTTGGCAACGCTGATGAATTCGAATCATTGAACTAGTCTGTTTTAAAATAGGGTATTTTAATACTCTTTACATTCATAGCATATCATTGTACAGTATTAACTGTACTACCATCATTATTCTGCGAAATGTCCTGTTTCGAATGCTTTAAAAATATGAAACTTCGAAAAATTCGAATTCGATCATGGCAGTTACTAAACATTATTTTTAGTTTTTTGCATAATGTTTGTACACATAAATTTTCATAGAGGTACGTTGCATTTAGTATTGAGTTGACGTGTCGACTACCACGCGCAAAACATACTTTTCAGAAAAGTTTGAAATTTGCCCAGTAGATTTGTGAAAATATGTTAATCTACCAAAATCTCGAATTCAAATAAAAACTACTTTATACAATTGTATGAGAAAGTTAAAAGGTTTTATTGCTAAAAATGTTTTGATTGAAATGACAACTACCCCATTTCTTCCTTTCGAGCCAGACCATCCGACCTACCCGGGAGTGTAGAGTATCTGTTTGGATGGTAGGAACAATGCCACCCAATTTAAACCGGAACCCAGTGGGGCCGCAACCATCTACCTCAAATCACGTTAGACAACGTGTAAAACGGCGTTAGGACTGTAATCTGCACACATTTAACTTCTGAAGATGCACTGTGCAGGCATATGCCCGATTATCTCACAGTGTTGAGAACTATACATTTACTGTACCGAAGATTTATAACAAAGAATTGTGTTCCCAGTGAGAAAAAGGTTAATACCACTGTAGGTAGTTTTTTAATTGAAAGACATAGAGAGACTGAATAAAAATTAAGTCTAATGTTCCTAACTGGCATTTTACTATCTCATGTCATTGCATTGGTATGGGAAAGTATTTCTTTATAGAAAATTTTCAATTCCTAGATTTTCGGGAAAATGTAGTAGATTTAAATTTTCTCTGAACGTGTTTTGTTCACTGTAGTATATATGTGAGATGGACACAAGATAGCTCAAGAATGAATGAAGTATCATCATGAAATTTTATGTTTATAAAACATGTTTATTTGATACAAATTTTTGCCTCTGAAAAACAATTGTTCATGGCCGAGGACTGAATCCGGAGGCTCTGATTTTGGACCCAGGCATGAAACCTAGTACAGAGGAGGTAAAGGGACTCTCTAACTCCATGGATACTTTTGGCAAAGCGTTCAAATCATGAAGTAAGAGTTGCCCTTTACCTTCATGTTTTAAACAATGCAATTTAGACTAAACTCGTTGCCATTTGGCAAACGATAATTAGATCCTTTTTGCTTTCCTTATATATATAATGTATAAGGAAAGTATTGTGATTTTTAAAAACTTTTAAAAAACAAACTTTTAAAAACCTCAAAATTTTTAAAAACTTTCGGAGCTAATATCTCCGGAATGATCCGTTCCAGAGTAATAAAGTTAGTCTTATTAATTTTGTCTTCGAAAATTAGGTGTCATGCAAGCATTGAATTAATACAATTAAATATACTTAGTTTTTTATTGCAGATTTTTAAGATTTTTGTGGGACATTAGACAAAAAAACGCCGGGTATTTTTTCCGAATCGTATCAAAATCTAATTAGTACCAGGAAAATCCAGTGACTCATCTACGGAATTTCGTTGAATAGTTTTTGAGTTAGAGCGGATACATACACTGCAAAGACACACAAACAAGCACATAAATTGCATTGTTAAACATTTGCCCTATTAATTAAGTTTTCATTATTATTTGTCGACTGGGCGTATTTTCAAAAGCGACGTTGCAAAAATGCGAAAACCACATATCTCGCTAACGGTTTAGTTCAAGAGTAATGGGATTGTTCTTAATCTTTTCGTTGTCAACATTTACGAATAAAAAAATCTGATGTGGGCAGCACATGACTTTCCTTATATAATGCAATGGGTTTACCAGTTTTACAATAAAAAAATAATGTATAAGATTAACGGAGCTGTGTTTTTATCGTTGAATTGTACATTGGGCAATTTTCAGGATGACAACATGTAAAATTATTTCAAAATAATCAATTAACTTATACTTCGCTCAACTCTAACCAATCATCAATATTGATGGCATCCTCAATAAGCGATAGAGTCCATATATTAAAATACATTAATAATTACTTCGACATCTAGTCGTCATTTTCATTGATTTAGCTTCATTTCTATCAATTTGGCGACATTTTTGTTTATTTGGCACCATTTTAAAAAGTCGCCAAGTTGGCGACATTCCGCCAAAATCCTACCAAACGTTATGGACGGAGAAATGAGTTATTCTTGAAGCAGATAACTGACTATAGACATCCAAATACAAAAGTATTACCTAAAATATATTTTTTTATGAATGGAACAAGCTAAACACACGAGAATGATGTAACCCAATTTATCGCATGATATTACTTATGAAAAGTGAATATATTTCACCAATAGGTAATATTGTTCTTTAATTTTATATGATTTTTTGATCATATTTTTTGAAAAATGTACAATATCTCGAGAACTGTTCATGCTAAGCGTTCTAAAATTTGTTTTAATCGTTTTCTAATGAAAAAAATCTGATGTGTGCAGCACATGACTTTCCTTATGTAATGCAATGAATTTACTACTTTAACAGTAAAAAAAATCTGATGTGGGCAACACATGACTTTCCTTATATAATGTAATTAATTTACTACTTTTACAGTACAAAAAGAAGGTTTTTCTTATAGTAGATACTAATATTCTTTCCAAGATATTAAATTTTCGACAATTAGTCGTCATTTTTATCCATTTGGCGAGATTTTCGTTAATTTGGCAACATTTCAAAAAGTCGCCAAGTTGGCGACATTCCGCCAAATTCGTCGCCAAAATCTCGCCAATCGTTATGCACTGAGCAATAAGTTATTCTTACAGCAGATAAATGACTATTGGCGTTCAAACACAAAAGTACTACTAAAAATATTTTTTCATGAATGGAATGAGCTAGTTCCACGAGAATGATGTAACCCAATTTATCGCATGGCATTACATATGAATAGTGAACATGTTTCTCAATAGGAATTTTTTTTATATGACTTTTTGACTATGATAATTTTTTTTTTAAATGAACAATATCTCGAGAACGGTTCATGTTAACGTTCTAAAATTTATGTCAATCGTTTTCTAATGAAAAATTACATAAGAAATGTCTATTTGCGTAACTTTATTAGTGGTTTTGATTTTTTTGACGATTTTTTCAAAATTTCATTCGAAAATTTAGGGAGGTTCTTAACATTCGATTGCATATAAAAGCAATAGGCTTCCAGTGTTTACGGATTGTGATTTTTGTACCAAATTTGGTTCGAATCGGTCCATTCGTTCGTCAGTTATCGTCTCCACAGACTCACTGACACACACACACACACACATACTTTCACACACACACACACACACACACACATACACACACACGCAGACATCACTTCAAAAATGTTTGATTCGTGATCAGGGATGCTTGAAACGTGCTCTCCCGTCGAAAACTCGAATTCGAATTTCCGACCCCGTCACAAAACTTTCCTTATACATTATGTATATAAGGAAAGTAAAAATCTGAAGTGGGCAGCACATGACTTTCCTTATATAATGCAATTCCTTATATAATTTACTACATTTACAGTAAAAAAACAACAGATTATTTTTACAGTAGTTATATTCTTTCCAAGATATTGAATTTTCGTCAATGAGTCGTCAATTTCCATGTCGTCATCATCAATGTGTCATCATTGATTTAGCGTCATTTTTAACCATTTGGCGAGTTTTTCGCTCATTTAGCAACATTTAAAAAAGTCGCCAAGTTGGCGACGTTCCACCAAATTCTTCACCAAAATCTCGCCAAGCGTTACGGACGAAGAAATAAGTTATTCTTACAGCAGATAAATGACTATTGGCGTTCAAATACAAAAGTATTACTCAAATTATCTTTTTTCATGAATGGAATGAGCTAGATTCACGAGAATGATGTCACCCAATTTACCGCATGGTATTACATATGAAAAGTGAACATTTTTCTCAATAGGAAATATTTTTTTTATTTTATAGAACTTTTTGATAATTTTTTTGAAAAATGTGCAATATCTCGGGAAAGGTTCATATTAGCGCTCTAAAATTTATGTCAATCGTTTTCTAAAGAAAAATTACATACGAAATGTCTATTTGCGTAACTTTATTAGCGGTTCTGATTTTTTGACGATTTTTTCAAAATTTCACTCGAAAATTTAGGGGGATGCTGAACATTCGATTGCGTATAAAAATAATAGGCTTCCAGTGTTTACGGATTGTGATTTTTGTACCAAATTTCGTTCGAATCGGTCCATTCGTTCGTCAGTTATCGTCTCCACAGACTCACTGACACACACACACACACACACACAGATATCACCTCAAAAATGTTTGATTCGTGATCAAGGATGCTCTGCCATCGAAAACTCGAATTCGAATTTTCAACCCCGTCACAATACTTTCCTTATACATTATGTATATAAGGAAAGTAATAAGCGTTTAATTGATACTTTTGAACATAAGCAGTCTTTTATTTTAGATTTTGACTAATTTTGCGGGTCATTTCACGAAAGAGACATGTTCCTTTTTCCCAAATCGTAGAAATTTAAGAACTGGTTCATTGCTCTCCACACTCCGCTATTTAAATCGCAAAATAGAAAATATTTATTCTAAAAGAAAATACATCAAAGTAAACTTGCAAAGCGCTATTGGTTCTTAAATAAACACACTTTGTATTTAAATGCTTACTTGGAGCTTTCTTTGGCATTATTCGTGGTACTATGGGGGACGCCATAATCCTCAATAAAGCCATTTCCACTACACTACAGGCTATTTGAAACGGATTTGACTACTGAAAGAAACATTATGTTGTGTAGAAACAGAATTTCTTTAGTCAGATGTAAATAGAAATAAACGTTACACAACAGAAAACTTTTCTGAACACTCGAAGAGTTTTTACTATCCTGAGGGACACGATATTATGTAGAGACAAGAAGAATTCGTAATAATACATGAATATATATGTGACAATTTAAGAATGTGATTCTTTTACAACGTAAATCGAAAGTGAAATAATGTATGACGCATTTTAACTTTTCTTAGAATATATAGGGATGGTATTTTATTCTGTTCAAAGACGGGGAATAACACAAATAACTCTGCAAAAAATTAAATTGCTATTTAATAAGTTTTGTTTTTACTTTCCTTATATACAAAATGTATAAGGAAAGTATTGTGATGGGGTCGAAAATTCCAATCCGGGTTTTCGAAGGGAGAACACGTTTCAAGCATGCGCGATCACGAATCGAAAATTTTTGAAGTGATGTCTGTGTGTGTGTGTGTGTGTGCGTGAAAGTATGTGTGTGTGTGTGTGTGAAAGTATGTGCGTGTGTGTGTGAAAGTATGTGTCTGTGTGTGTGAAAGTATGTGTGTGTGAAAGTATGTGTGTGTCAGTGAGACTTTGGAGACTATATCTCGCGAACGAATAGAGCGATTCGAATGAAATTCGGTACAAAAATCACAATCCGTGAATACTGGAAACCTATTGTTTCTGAACGTAATCGGATGTTTAAAACCCTTCTAAATTTTCGAGTGAAATTTTGAAAAAATCATCAAAAAATCAAAACCTTTAATAAAGTTACGCAAATAGACATTTCTTATGTAATTTCTCCTTAGAAAACGATTGGCATAAACTTTAGAAAGCTAGCATGAACCGTTCTCGAGATATTGTTCAAATTTTAAATAAATTTATCAAAAAATGCCTGAAATTAAAAAAATATATATATTAACTCTTGAGAAACATGTTCACTTTTCACATGTAATATCATGCGCTAAATTTGGTGACATCATTCTCGTGGATCTAGCTCGTTCCATTCATGAGAAAAGATACTTCGAGTAATACATTTGTATTTGAACGCCAATAATCATTTATCTGCTATAAGAATAACTTATTTCTAAGTCCATAATGCTTGGCGAGATTTTGGCGCCGAATTTGGTGGAATGTCGCCAACTTGGCGACTTTTTGAAATGTTGCCAAATTAACGAAAATCTCACCAAATGGATAAAATTGACACTAAATCAATAAAAATGACGACGACTAATTGACGAAAGTTCAATATTTTGGAAAGAATATAAATATCTACTATAAGAAAAATCTATTTTCGTATTGTAAAAGTGGTAAATCCATTGCATTATATAAGGAAAGTCATGTGTTGCCCACATCAGGTTTTTTATTTTGTCTAAAGACGGGGTATATACATAAATAAAGTTGGGACATATTTGTAATAACTTTTATTTTATATCACTCTGTCTAAAGACAGAAATCTAGCAATATACAGAAATTAAGCTGCAACATTTTTTTTTATAAGATCTAGCTTATGAATTACAATATTTACCACTCAGCGTGGTAATATGTTTTATTCTGCTTAAATGATGTCATGTTTTCAAATGTCTGACACACATATCTGAGGTAAACCTTTTAGTTAAGAACACCACTACAGTAAAATATCGGGTATGTATTAGAGTTGGATATATACGATAGTCATCTTATTCAGAAATTGCCTCGAATAACTTACCTTTCAAGGTCGATACAATAAGTGTGCAATGTTTCATCCTTCTATGTCATCGGGGAAGTAGGACTATGGGAGAGAATAAAAGGACTTTCCGACACCTTCCCTCATTTCCTCAATCCTCTGGATTATCGAAAATCTGGCTCCGTTAGGTGCTGTCTAGTTAACGATATGTGCCTTATTAACGATATGTGCTGTCTCGTTAACTACACCTGTGCAAAAATTCGGCCTTTTAGTACACCAAGGTGGCTTCTGGAGGATCGAGAAATAATTTTCGGAAAAAACTCCATTTTATTCGACCCCGGGGGGGGGGGTGAATTTCCAGCTTAATTAGGTTCTATCACATGTTCGATTTTATAAATTTGCAAGTATTAAGTGCTCTCGCTCGCTCACCGGAGGGCTTCTGAAAGGTTTATAAAAACACAAATACGTTCGATTTTAATACAATTAACTATTGTAAAAACACAAACTTGAAATTTTATAGAGACTAGAAGAAATCCCCGATGTTGTCTGGAATAATACGGAACAAAAATTAACCCAGTATAAAATTCTGAAATATTTTAGCCATAAATATGATCTCTATTAGGCTTAACTAGTCAAAAATCTATAAATCGGTTGAGATGAATTAGAACTAGTGAGTATAATCAGTTGAGTAGTTTTTAAATTATAAGCGCCCATTACAGACTGAGAAAATCATTTTAATCCCCGTTGTTCCACAGGGATATGTAAGAAGATACAACTTATCTTAAATCATTCCCTATATCTAGCCTTGGTGGTTGTATAAAAAGTTTTACTAAATCAGATTACGCATTTCAGGGCATATTTATAGTGGAAGCGTATTTTGCCATTTCCCTTTTTATATATTAAAGCGATTCAAAGTCGAAAATATATTTATCAATAATTATATACGCCACATTACGCTTAACGCACCAGTGTAGTATGTAAATGATATACAGTAATTTATAAAAATAATCAAATTAGCTGATTAAATTCCAGCATAGGACAGTCCTAATTTACACTAAATTTCAAAAGACTCAACCGAAACTTGGATACGCATATTTTCAATAAGGATTTATATTGTTGGTCATAAGAATTCATTGCAATTCGCAAGCATAATGCGAGTTGTTGAGCATTTAATTTATCTCAGTGGTATTAATTGCAAAGAATTCTGTTTGAATGATGATTAAAATACTGACTGAATGCCCATTGAAGAGAATGTTGATTGAATGCTCATTGTGAGGAGAATGCTGATTGAATGCTCATTGTGTGTATGTGTGTGTGTGTGTGAAGAGAATGCTTATTGAATGCTCATTGAAGAGAATGCTGATTGAATGATCATTGAAGAGAATGCTGATTGAATGTTTATTAAAGAAAAAGTTGAATAAATGATTAAAAAGAATGCAGATTAAATGTTGCTTGAATGGCAATTGAAAAAAAAAAATGCTCAATACTGATTGGATACTCATCATAAACTTCTGATTGAATACTCATTAAACATAATGTTGACTGAATGTTTAAAAAGGAGAATACTGATTAAATACCAATTTAAAAGAATGTTGATTAAATGTTCATTGAAAATGATGCTAATTGAATGCTCATTAAATAGATTGCTGATTGAATGTTCATTGAAGAGTGGTATAACGGTTCTCGAACGGTGAAACTTCTGATCTGAACGCCCTCTTAATTCTATACATTTTTTATACAGACTAGCGTTTTGAGGTGATAATACTCATTTTATAAAAAATTATATTATTTAAATAACCATTAAAAACCAGAGAAATCCATAATATTACACGAAACATAATATATTTATAAACTTCGTTAACTATTGAAGACAGCCACTTTTAAAATGTTATCATTGACGGTTCTCGAAAAGTGAAACTTCTGATCCGAAAGCCCTCCTAATTCTATATATTTTTTTTATACAGGCTAGCGTTCTGAGGTGAAAATACTCGTTTTATGAAAAATCTCTGGTGTAAATTGCAGGTACCTTAATAAATCAAAACTTTGTTTCTTGTAGACTCTCTTGTAAACCATCAAAATTGCAGGGTTAAGTTGCTCAGACGTAATTGTAATCAACTGAAGTTACAATCGGGATTCGAACCTTGACATTTTGCAGCCTAGATAAGCTTATCGGCTGCCGAGCTACAGTTTATGTTCTATACTTGAAATGGATAGTGCACATGCTAATTATTATTTGAAGAAGATTGATTAGTTAAAAATCAATTTAATTAAATTGAAAAATTTCGTCTTCTACTAAGATTTCATTCAATATCATTTCCATAAGTTTAATGCAACAAATGTTTAATTAAGCAAATGCTGAACTTAGAAAGAAAGATATCTTTAAATAGAACACACAAATCTATTTTCATTATAAATGGAAATTAATGATTCAGAAATATATTTGAAACCTCAAATACTGCACATCCATTCCTTCACTATACTAGTTTTGTAACAGATTTTATTTAATCGCAATTTATTAAAATAATAACTAAAAATACTAAATTTTCATAAAGTACATTAAGCATGTCAAAGTTGCATACAAAAAGTCATACGCTTCTAAAACCTAGAAGAGGAAAATTTAAAAGTATTTTTTAATTATGTTATGATACTCTAATTAATGAATCGAAGGAGCTGTACCGGAAATAAAAATAATGCAATTTAAATTAATAGATGAGCTTACTTGAAGTTTTAAATTAAATTTATTTTCAAAGAGCAATCTTAATGGATTTTTTGCCGCTCTTTCACTTTGATGTCACAGATTGTAAGTAGCAGAAGTGTTAAAATTTCGAGGAGTTATCTACAAAAATCTTAAAGTCTCATTCAGTCAAAAATAAAAGAAAATTTTTCTATAGGACAGCATTTCTCAACCAGGGGTGCGCCACAGCTTACATACAGACAGACATCTCCCATATGGCCCATTGTAACAACTCTACAGTGGCGCCCCCACGGAAAATATGCAAACTAACTGCTAACGGTTTTTAAATTCGCCGCTACTACCCCCACCCGTTTTAATGATTTTTTGGCAGACATGTAAAGGGTGCGAGTGGTACGGAGTATACAGTTTTATGAAGGAATTGAAAATACGATTTTTTTTTTTATTATTCATGTTCGTTCTTTTTTCCATTTCTTAATTAAGGATATCTTCACCAGTTAATCCCTGAGTTGAGTTTAATTGGATGTTCCTCCAACACTTACTTCCCCTTTAGTATCTATGGTCTACCCCGTATCATTCCTACCTTCCTCTTGGTAACAACTCAGCATCAACTTTCATTCAATCTCCTCTGCACTATGCTTGTACATGGATACCGGAATTCTAGCACATGGTTACTGGTAATTACTTGATTTCTTAACCATAATCCTTGGATTTTGCTTGTAAATTAGGCATATGGGTGTTTATAGTAAAATGAGCCAAATCTAAAATCTTTATTAATTTTACTTGAAAAAAATACAAATTTCCTTCAATCGATTTCCGAACACTGGAACTTCTGTTGCAAAGTTTTGGCCTAGCTAGTTCCAATCCCAAACCCCGAAACTTCTGTTACTAAGCTGATACTTTTCCGATCCGTCTGTGCTGCAGAGACTATACGAATCATCCATCTATTCCATAACGATAAAATAATTTGAAGAATGCATTAAAAATCTGGGTATTTTGTGGGTAATCCTATATCACCTGCTGATCCGAAAATTATCAGCTATGAAACAAAAAATTAATTTTGAAAATAGGTTTGGAAGACTCTCAGAAATTGAATAAGAAAAACAATCAAACCATACGATAATTGATCTTTTTTGATCCAAGATATTGATCATCATTACAAAAAAGAAACCAGGAAGTCTTTGAATGCTACATTTGAATTTAGAATTTTATATCTAAGAGATCAAAATCTGATATAATCTGCAATTTTCTATTATCAAATATAATGAAAATTGGATATAGCATCTGATTTTATCCTCTTTATACAATTCTAAATTAAAATATAGCATTCAAGGACTTCCTGGCCCTTTTTTTTTTGTTTTCTTATAATAAAAATTTAAATAGTTCCTAATTTCATTCTTTGCTGTCATTTAAACGGTCTAGTGGTTAAAGAACTCAGACTCAAGCGCACAGACCTATTGATGGCGAGTTCTGTCCTCACTTCAAACGCGATACTTTTTAGAGTGCAGTTTACATAATAAATAAACAGTGTTGTCAGTGTAAAACATTTTGTGAGTTCTGCTCCAAATTTATTCTATTCGCCAATCCAGAGAAAACTTTATTTAATCAAACTAAAATGCCATTTTAACGCCATTCGTGGCGCAGCGGTAGACTGCCGTGATGACAGCCTAACGCGAATATTTTGTCGACGGTTCTGACTCCGGCAATTTAATCCGCGTTTTTCAGATTATTTAAACGGACATGTTAAAATGTTAAATTTAAATACCACAAAATTGAAGTTTACGTCGTCGCCCTCTTGGCCGAGAGGCTTGGGGCGTCAAGTTTCGGGGCTTTAGGCTGGGGGTTCTATACCAGTTTGGGAAAAAGGGTAGCTTTAGAGAGCAACGCGTGGTAGAGACTGTGCGGAATTCTTGTGTAGGTTGATACCTTAGGTCTTTCCTCTTTATATTTCTTCTTTAAAAAATGTCTTTCTTTCTTACTAAATTATCTGCACGAGATGGAGGACGAGCGGTGGTTGAGCTCCACCGTTGCTGGTGGGGTTTCTCTTCGGGCCTGCTGGCTTCGGTGTTGCGCTTCCACCCTTCCTCGTCCAAAGTTCGTGCAGGGCTTGTTTTGCACCACGTGACATCTGATAACGATGTCCCTAAAATTTATGCATTTTTGAAGACAGCGTATCTCTTTTTTTGCCCGCTATCTTCGCTAGACGGGAAGTGACGTCATTTCCGGTGACGTCATTTCCTGTACGTCATTTCCTGTGACGTCATTTCCGGTTCGTCAGTTCCTGTGACGTCAGTTCCGGTACGTCATTTCCGTCCAAGCAATAAGACAAAATTTAAAAAAATGCGCTCTTGAGAAAATCACATATATGGAAGGAATCGAACCCACAGCCTCTGGAACTGAAAATGCACACCATGACCACTGAGATAGCCGGCTCACACCCCGAAAATCCTAATTAATATATTTAAAGTTATAGGACTGACGGATCAGAAAAATCACATACAAAAACAAATCTTTAATCTATTCGAGTGGATGGGCTCGAACCTCGAATCCAACAGCCTCTGCAATTGGAACCACACAACATGACCACTGAGCCAGCCAGCTCACATCCCGCAAATCCTAATTTATATATTTAAAGTTATAGTGCAGACTGTTCAGAAAAATCACAGATACAAAAATGACACAACTCGCCACACTCAATGCGACAGGATGGACTCGAACCTACGGCCTCTAGAACTTGATACAGGCAACATGACCACTGAACCAACCAGCTCATAAGCCAAAAACTATAATTAATATATTTAAGCTTAACGAAGAGACTCATTAGAAAAAGAACGGATAACAAAATGACTCAACACGCCATACACAATGCAAATCGGTGGACCCGAACATACGGCCTCTAGAATTTGATACAGACAATATGACAACTGAGCTAGCCAGTTCACATACAAGGAACTATAATTAATATATTTAAAATTAACGTAGAGACTGATCAGAAAAATCTCAAGTACCAAAATGACTCAACTCGCCGCACACAATGCGAGACAATGGACTCGAACATATGGCCTACTGAATTTGAAACAAACAACATGACCACTGAGCCAGCCAGCTCTTTGCCGATAATCCTAAGTAATATATTTAAACTTAACGGAGAGATTGATCAGAAAAAGCATTCATATCAAACTCATTCAAAACGCCACATATAACGCGAGTGGATGGACTTGAAGAACTAGCAGCCTGTGGATAATGTAATAGACAACATGATTATTGTGCCAACCTGTTCACATGCCAGTTTTTATAGTTAATCTATTTAAATTTCATGAAAAGACTCATTAGAAAAAGCACGGTTAACCAAATGATTCAACCTTCTATTCAATGCAAATGGGTAAATCGGAACCCACAGCCTCTGGAACTGTAAGAACGTGGCATGACTACTGCGCCAGCTAATTCATAGGTCTAAGATCCCAATTAATCTATTGAAATTTATGAAGATATTGATAAAAAAAATTCAGACACCAGAACGCAGAACCTCTGAAATTGTAATAAGGGAACATTACCACTGAACCAGACATATCATATGTCGAAAATCCTAATTGATCTATTTAAATTTCTCGTAGAGACTGATCAGGAAAAGCACAGATACCAATATGACTGAACTCGCTATACCCGACGGAGAGCCTCTGTAATGGGAAACTTATAATATGATCACAGAGCCAGCCAGCTCATACACCAAAAATTAAAATTAATACATTTAAACTTACCGGACAGACTGTTCAGAAAAGGCACATGTTCAAAAAAGACTCAAATCGCTACATTCAATGCGCTTGGATGGGCTCGAACTTACGACCTCTACAGTTTGATACTGACAACATGTCCACTGAGCCAGCTAGTTCTTACACCAAGAACCATAATTAATATATTTCAACTTAACGGATAGACTGATCAGAAAAAGCAAATATACCAAAATGAGTCAACTCGGCATACAAAAGATGGAATAGAAATTACGGCCTATAGAATTTGATACGGAGAAGATGACCACTGAGCCAGAAAGCTCAATCACCAAAAATTATAATTAATACGTTTAAACTTACCGGAGAGACGGCTCAGAAAAGACACATGTTCTAAAAAGACTCAACTAGCTATATTCAATAGGCTTGGATGGACTCCAACGTATGACTTCTAGAGTTTGATACTGGCAACATGAAGACTGAACAAGCCAATCTCATATACCAAAAACCATAATTAATATATTTTAAGTTAATAGAGAGACTATTAAAAAAAAGAACTAATACCAAAATCACTCAACTCGCCATACACAATGATCGACTAAAACTTGCACATCTAGAATTTGATTCTGACAACATGACCACTGAACCAGCCAGATCGTATACCGAATATTACAATTAATATATTTAAACTTAACGGAGAGATTGATCAGAAAAAGTATAGATACCAAAAAGACTCCAACCAGCTCGCCATACGGTAGTGTGGACTAGAACTTGCGGCCTCTAGAAATAGATACTGACAACAAGACCACTGAACCAGAGAGCTCCTATACCAATAATTATAATAACTATATTTAAACTTAACGGAGAGACTGATCAGAAAAGGCACAGATACCAA
Organism: Amaurobius ferox; assembly: GCA_951213105.1. NCBI lineage: Eukaryota > Metazoa > Arthropoda > Arachnida > Araneae > Amaurobiidae > Amaurobius > Amaurobius ferox. The sequence continues at coordinate 89,703,918 of OX578152.1, read as the reverse complement.
AGTGACTCAACTCGCCATACGCAATCCAAAAGGAAGGATTAGAACTTACGGCCTATAAAATTTTGCACTGTATCATTCCCCTTAGTTCATAGTTGTCTGAATAAAGTTTTATGATGGAATTGAAAATACGATTTTTTTTTGTCTTTGATTCATGTTCGTTCTTTATTCCATTTCCTAATTAAGGATAACTTCACCAGTTAATCCCTGAGTTGAGTTTAATTGGAAGTTCCTCCAACACTTGTTTCCCCTTTAGTATCTATGGTCTACCCCGTATCATTCCTACCTTCCTCTTGGTAACAACTCAGCATCAACTTTCATTCAATCTCCTCTGCACTATGCTTGTACATGGATACCGGAATTCTAGCACATGGTTACTGGTAATTACTTGATTTCTTAACCATAATCCTTGGATTTTGCTTGTAAATTAGGCATATGGGTGTTTATAGTAAAATGAGACAAATCTAAAATCTTTATTCATTTTACTTAAACAAAATACAAATTTCCTTCAATCGATTTCCGAACTCTGGAACTTCTGTTGCAAAGTTTTGGCCTAGCGAGATCCAATCCCAAACCCGAAACTTCTGTTACTAAGCTGATACTTTTCCGATCCGTCTGTGCTACAGAGACTATACGAATCATCCATCTATTCCATAACGATAAAATAATTTGAAGAATGCATTAAAAATCTGGGTATTTTGTGGGTATTCCTATATCACCTGCTGATCCGAAAATTATCAGCTATAAAACAAAAAATTAATTTTGAAAATAGGCTCGGAAGACTCTCAGAAATTGAATAAGAAAAACATTCAAACCATACGATAATTGATCTTTTTTGATCCAAGATATTGATCATCATTACAAAAAAGAAAGCAGGAAGTCTTTGAATGCTACATTTGAATTTAGAATTTTATATCTAAGAGATCAAAATCTGATATAATCTGCAATTTTCTATTATCGAATATAATGAAAATTGGATATAGCATCTGATTTTATCCTCTTTATACAATTCTAAATTAAAATATAGCATTCAAGGACTTCCTGGCCCTTTTTTTTTGTTTTCTTATAATAAAAATTTAAATAGTTCCTAATTTTATTCTTTGCTGTCATTTAAACGGGCTAGTGGTTAAAGAACTCAGACTCAAGCGCACAGACCTATTGATGGCGAGTTCTGTCCTCACTTCAAACGCGATACTTTTTAGAGTGCAGTTTACATAATAAATAAACAGTGTTAGTGTAAAACATTTTGTGAGTTCTGCTCCAAATTTATTCTATTCGCCAATCCAGAGAAAACTTTATTTAATCAAACTAAAATGCCATTTTAACGCCATTCGTGCGCAGTGGTAGAGTGCCGTGATGACAGCCTAACGCGAATATTTTGTCGACGGTTCTGTCCCCGGCAATTTAATCCGCGTTTTTCAGATTATTTAAACGGACATGTTAAAATGTTAAATTTAAATACCACAAAATTGAAGTTTTCGTCGTCGCCCTCTTGGCCGAGAGGCTTGGGGCGTCAAGTTTCGGGGCTTTAGGCTGGGGGTTCTATACCAGTTTGGGAAAAAGGGTAGCTTTAGAGAGTAACGCGTGGTAGAGACTGTGCGGAATTCTTGTGTAGGTTGATACCTTAGGTCTTTCCTCTTTATATTTCTTCTTTAAAAAAAATGTCTTTCTTTCTTACTAAATTATCTGCACGAGATGGAGGACGAGCGGTGGTTGAGCTCCACCGTTGCTGGTGGGGTTTCTCTTCGGGCCTGCTGGCTTCGGTGTTGCGCTTCCACCCTTCCTCGTCCAAAGTTCGTGCAGCGCTTGTTTTGCACCACGTGACATCTGATAACGATGTTCCGAAAATTTATTCATTTTTGAAGACAGCGTGTCTCTTTTTTTCCCCCGCTATCTTCGCTAGACGGGAAGTGACGTCATTTCCGGTACGTCATTTCCTGTACGTCATTTCCTTTGACGTCATTTCCTGTGACGTCAGTTCCGGTACGTCATTTCCGTCCAAGCAATAAGACAAAATTTTAAAAAAATGCGCTCTTGAGAAAATCACATATATGGAAGGAATCGAACCCACAGCCTCTGGAACTGAAAATGCACACCCTGACCACTGAGATAACCGGCTCACATCCCGAAAATCCTAATTAATATATTTAAAGTTATAGGACTGACGAATCAGAAAAATCACATACAAAAACAAATCTTTAATCCATGCGAGTGGATGGGCTCGAACCTCGAATCCAACAGTCTGCAATTGGAACCACACAACATGACCACTGAGCCGGCCAGCTCACATCCCGCAAATCCTAATTTATGTATTTAAAGTTATAGTGCAGACTGTTCAGAAAAATCACAGATACCAAAATGACACAACCCGCCACACTCAATGCGACAGGATGGACTCGAACCTACGACCCCTAGAATTTGATACAGACATCATGACCACTGAACCAACCAGCGCATACGCCAAAAACTATAATTAATATATTTAAGCTTAACGGAGAAACTCATTAGAAAAAGCACAGATAACAAAATGACTCAACTCGCCATACACAATGCAAAACGGTGGAACCGAACCTACGGCCTCTAGAATTTGATACAGACAACATGACCACTGAGCCAGCCAGTTCACATGCAAGGAACTATAATTAAAATATTTAAAATTAACGCAAAGACTGATCAGAAAAATCTCAAGTACCAAAATGACTCAACTCGCCGCACACAATGCGAGACGATGGACTCGAACCCATGGCCTACTGAATTTCAAACAAACAACATGTTCACTGAGCCAGCCAGCTCTTTTACCGATAATCCTAATTAATATTAGGCATATGGGTGTTTATAGTAAAATGAGCCAAATCTGAAATCTTTATTAATTTTACTTGAACAAAATACAAATTTCCTTCAATCGATTTCCGAACTCTGGAACTTCTGTTACAAAGTTTTGGCCTAGCTAGTTCCAATTCCAAACCCCGAAACTTCAGTTACTAAGCTGATACTTTTCCGATCCGTCTGTGCTACAGAGACTATACGAATCATCCATCTATTCCATAACGATAAAATAATTAGAAGAATGCATTAAAAATCTGGGCATTTTGTGGGTAATCCTATATCACCTGCTTATCCGAAAATTATCAGCTATGAAACAAAAAATTAATTTTGAAAATAGGTTCGGAAGACTCTCAGAAATTGAATAAGAAAAACAATCAAACCATGCGATAATTGATTTATTTTGATCCAAGATATTGATCATCATTACAAAAAAGAAACCAGGAAGTCTTTGAATGCTACATTTGAATTTAGAATTTTATATCTAAGAGGTCAAAATCTGATATAATCTGCAATTTTCTATTATCGAGTATAATGAAAATTGGATATAGCATCTGATTTTATCCTCTTTATACAATTCTAAATTAAAATATAGCATTCAAGGACTTCCTGGCCCTTTTTTTTGTTTTCTTATAATAAAAATTTAAATAGTTACGAATTTCATTCTTTGCTGTCATTTAAACGGACTAGTGGTTAAAGAACTCAGACTCAAGCGCACAGACCTATTGATGGCGAGTTCTGTCCTCACTTCAAACGCGATACTTTTTAGAGTGCAGTTTACATAATAAATAAACAGTGTTGTCAGCGTAAAACATTTTGTGAGTTCTGCTCCAAATTTATTCTATTCGCCAATCCAGAGAAAACTTTATTTAATCAAACTGAAATGCCATTTTAACTCCATTCGTGGCGCAGCGGTAGAGTGCCGTGATGACAGCCTAACGCAAATATTTTGTCGACGGTTCTGTCCCCGGCAATTTAATCCGCGTTTTTCAGATTATTTAAACGGACATGTTAAAATATTAAATTTAAATACCACAAAATTGAAGTTTTCGTCGTCGCCCTCTTGGCCGAGAGGCTTGGGGCGTCAAGTTTCGGGGCTTTAGGCTGGGGGTTCTATACCAGTTTGGGAAAAAGGGTAGCTTTAGAGAGTAACGCGTGGTAGAGACTGTGCGGAATTCTTGTGTAGGTTGATACCTTAGGTCTTTCCTCTTTATATTTCTTCTTAAAAAAAATGTCTTTCTTTCTTACTAAATTATCTGCACGAGATGGAGGACGAGCGGTGGTTGAGCTCCACCGTTGCTGGTGGGGTTTCTCTTCGGGCCTGCTGGCTTCGGTGTTGCGCTTCCACCCTTCCTCGTCCAAAGTTCGTGCAGGGCTTGTTTTGCACCACGTGACATCTGATAACGATGTTCCGAAAATTTATTCATTTTTGAAGACAGCGTGTCTCTTTTTTTCCCCCGCTATCTTCGCTAGACGGGAAGTGACGTCATTTCCGGTACGTCATTTCCGGTGACGTCATTTCCTGTACGTCATTTCCTTCGACGTCATTTCCTGTACGTCATTTCCTGTGACGTCAGTTCCGGTACGTCATTTCCGTCCAAGCAATAAGACAAAATTTAAAAAAAATGCGCTCTTGAGAAAATCACATATATGGAAGGAATCGAACCCACAGCCTCTGGAACTGAAAATGCACACCCTGACCACTGAGATAGCCGGCTCACATCCCGAAAATCCTAATTAATATATTTAAAGTTATAGGACTGACGTATCAGAAAAATCACATACAAAAACAAATCTTTAATCCATGCGAGTGGATGGGCGCGAACCTCGAATCCAACAGTCTGCAATTGGAACCACACAACATGACCACTGAGCCGGCCAGCTCACATCCAGCAAATCCTAATTTATGTATTTAAAGTTATAGTGCAGACTGTTCAGAAAAATCACAGATACCAAAATGACACAACCCGCCACACTCAATGCGACAGGATGGACTCGAACCTACGACCCTTAGAATTTGATACAGACATCATGACCACTGAACCAACCAGCGCATACGCCAAAAACTATAATTAATATATTTAAGCTTAACGGAGAAACTCATTAGAAAAAGCACAGATAACAAAATGACTCAACTCGCCATACACAATGCAAAACGGTGGAACCGAACCTACGGCCTCTAGAATTTGATACAGACAACATGACCACTGAGCCAGCCAGTTCACATGCAAGGAACTATAATTAAAATATTTAAAATTAACGCAGAGACTGATCAGAAAAATCTCAAGTACCAAAATGACTCAACTCGCCGCACACAATGCGAGACGATGGACTCGAACCCATGGCCTACTGAATTTCAAACAAACAACATGTTCACTGAGCCAGCCAGCTCTTTTACCGATAATCCTAATTAATATTAGGCATATGGGTGTTTATAGTAAAATGAGCCAAATCTGAAATCTTTATTAATTTTACTTGAACAAAATACAAATTTCCTTCAATCGATTTCCGAACTCTGGAACTTCTGTTACAAAGTTTTGGCCTAGCTAGTTCCAATCCCAAACCCCGAAACTTCTGTTACTAAGCTGATACTTTTCCGATCCGTCTGTGCTACAGAGCCTATACGAATCATCCATCTATTCCATAACGATAAAATAATTTGAAGAATGCATTAAAAATCTGGGTATTTTGTCGGTAATCCTATATCACCTGCTGATCCGAAAATTATCAGCTATGAAACAAAAAATTAATTTTGAAAATAGGTTTGGAAGACTCTCAGAAATAGAATAAGAAAAACAATCAAACCATGCGATAATTGATCTATTTTGATCCAAGATATTGATCATCATTACAAAAAAGAAACCAGGAAGTCTTTGAATGCTACATTTGAATTTAGAATTTTATATGTAAGTAATTTTATATGTATATAATCTGCAATTTTCTATTATCGAATATAATGAAAATTGGATATAGCATCTGATTTTATCCTCTTTATACAATTCTAAATAAAAATATAGCATTCAAGGACTTCCTGGCCCTTTTTTTTGTTTTCTTATAATAAAAATTTAAATAGTTACGAATTTCATTCTTTGCTGTCATTTAAACGGTCTAGTGGTTAAAGAACTCAGACTCAAGCGCACAGACCTATTGATGGCGAGTTCTGTCCTCACTTCAAACGCGATACTTTTTAGAGTGCAGTTTACATAATAAATAAACAGTGTTGTCAGTGTAAAACATTTTGTGAGTTCTGCTCCAAATTTATTCTATTCGCCAATCCAGAGAAAACTTTATTTAATCAAGCTGAAATGCCATTTTAACTCCATTCGTGGCGCAGCGGTAGAGTGCCGTGATGACAGCCTAACGCGAATATTTGTCGACGGTTCTGTCCCCGGCAATTTAATCCGCGTTTTTCAGATTATTTAAACGGACATGTTAAAATGTTAAATTTAAATACCACAAAATTGAAGTTTACGTCGTCGCCCTCTTGGCCGAGAGGCTTGGGGCGTCAAGTTTCGGGGCTTTAGGCTGGGGGTTCTATACCAGTTTGGGAAAAAGGGTAGCTTTAGAGAGTAACGCGTGGTAGAGACTGTGCGGAATTCTTGTGTAGGTTGATACCTTAGGTCTTTCCTCTTTATATTTCTTCTTTAAAAAAATGTCTTTCTTTCTTACTAAATTATCTGCACGAGATGGAGGACGAGCGGTGGTTGAGCTCCACCGTTGCTGGTGGGGTTTCTCTTCGGGCCTGCTGGCTTCGGTGTTGCGCTTCCACCCTTCCTCGTCCAAAGTTCGTGCAGGGCTTGTTTTGCACCACGTGACATCTGTTAACGATGTTCCGAAAATTTATTCATTTTTGAAGACAGCGTGTCTCTTTTTTTCCCCCGCTATCTTCGCTAGACGGGAAGTGACGTCATTTCCGGTACGTCATTTCCGGTGACGTCATTTCCGGTTCGTCAGTTCCTGTGATGTCACTTCCGTCCAAGCAGTAAGACAAAATTAAAAAAAAATGCGCTCTTGAGAAAATCACATATATGGAAGGAATCGAACCCACAGCCTCTGGAACTGAAAATGCACACCATGACCACTGAGATAGCCGGCTCACATCCCGAAAATCCTAATTAATATATTTAAAGTTATAGGACTGACGGATCAGAAAAATCACATACAAAAACAAATCTTTAATCCATGCGAGTGGATGGGCTCGAACCTCGAATCCAACAGTCTCTGCAATTGGAACCACACAACATGACCACTGAGCCGGCCAGCTCACATCCCGCAAATCCTAATTTACGTATTTAAAGTTATAGTGCAGACTGTTCAGAAAAATCACAGATACCAAAATGACACAACTCGCCACACTCAATGCGACAGGATGGACTCGAACCTACGGCCTCTAGAATTTGATACAGGCAACATGCCCACTGAACCAACCAGCTTATAAGCCAAAAACTATAATTAATATATTTAAGCTTAACGGAGAGACTCATTAGAAAAAGCACAGATAACAAAATGACTCAACTCGCCATAGACAATGCAAAACGGTGGACCCGAACCTACGGCCTCTAGAATTTGATACAGACAACATGACCACTGAGCCAACCAGCGCATACGCCAAAAATTATAATTAATATATTTAAGCTTAACGGAGAGACTCATTAGAAAAAGCATAGATAGCAAAATGACTCAACTCGCCATACACAATGCAAATCGGTGGACCCGAACCTACGGCCTATAGAATTTGATACAGACAACATGACAACTGAGCTAGCCAGTTCACATACAAGGAACTATAATTAATATATTTAAAATTAACGTAGAGACTGATCAGAAAAATCTCAAGTGTTAAAATGACTCAACTCGCCGCACACAATGCGAGACAATGGACTCGAACCTATGGCCTACTGAATTTGAAACAAACAACATGACCACTGAGCCAGCCAGCTCATTGCCGATAATCCTAAGTAATATATTTAAACTTAACGGAGAGATTGACCAGAAAAAGCATTGGTATCAAATTTATTCAAAACGCCACATATAACGCAAGTGGATGGAATTGAAGAACTAACAGCCTGTGGATAATATAATAGACAACATGATTATTGTGCCAACCTGTTCACATGCATTATGTTCTCATGCAAATTGTTCACATGCAACCTGTTCACATCTGATTAGAAAAAGCACGGTTAACTAAATGATTCAACCTTCTATTCAATGCAAATGGGTAGATCCGAACCCACAGCGTCTGGAACTGTAAGAACGTGACATGACTACTGCGCCAGCTAATTAAGATGTAATTAAGTCTAAGATCCCAATTAATCTATTGAAATTTCATGGAGATATTGATAAAAAAAATTCAGACACCAGAACGCAGAACCTCTGAAATTGTAATAAGGGAACATTACCACTGAGCCAGCCATATCATATGCCGAAAATCCTAATTGATCTATTTAAATTTCTCGGAGAGACTGATCAGGAAAAGCACATATACCAAAATGACTCAACTCGCTATACCCGACGGACAGCCTTTGTAATGGGAAACTGATAATATGATCACAGAGCCAGCCAGTTCATACAACAAAAATTAAAATTAATACACTTAAACTTACCGGACAGACTATTCAGAAAAGGCACATATTAAACAAGAAAGATCAATCATGCATAAGCATTGATTATGAAACACTTTCCAACTGAAATGTAATTTCATTTAAAAATTTCTAAAATGTGATTCATTCAGTGGTAATATCTTTTACATTATCACAGTACTACAGTAATTTATTATACTTAAATATTTAAAACTGTATCGAAATATAAATCATCTGATTCTTTATGCAAAATCAATGAATATTTCATTCATATAACTTGTATTCCAGACTCCAGAGCTAAATAATTTTGTGTGAAAAAAATTCAGCAATTCTTATGTAATTCATCTTACAATCGCTTGAGATATTTGCATTCTGCATATGTTAAAATTAGGCTTCCTTGAAGAAATAATAAAAGTTTAGGGATCATTTAAAATCACAACTATTGTAATTGCATAGGCACGGAATTTAGATACACAGATAATACACAGATAATATATATGTGTATGTGTATGTACTCAAAGTATTGGAATCGTGCCGAAGATCGGAACTCGAATTTTCAAAGGATCTACACGTTTTGGGACTTCTAGAACACGAAAAAACTACTTTTAGGAAGACGTCTGTGTGTGTAAGGGTGTATCTGTGTATGTTTCTGTGTGTCTGTGTGGATATTACATCCACTCTAATTGAAAAACTAATGGACCGAATTTCATACAATTTGGTAGGTATGTTTTTTGTGGGAAATCCTGATGTTCATTAGATTATAGTACGATTCGTAATAAAAGAATCTGCCTTCTTTGCGAAATGGCCGCAGAAATTGCCTTTATCCACTCTAGCTAAAAACTAATGAACCAAATTTAACAAAATTTGGAGTATAATATTTCAATAACCTACAAGTGATTTATATACCAAATTTAACAAAATTTTGTATATAAGTCATTTGTAGGTTATTCTACTACGATTCGGGAAAAAGGAACGGGCTATTTTTGCGAAATGGCCAGCAAAAATCGTTATATATAAAAATAAAAGACTACGTGTGCTCAATTATATCAATTAAATTCCTATTTTATATGTGATTTTTGACAACAAAAAGAATAAGACTAACCCCATTACTCTAGGACTAGCCGTTCTTGAGATATTCTAGTTTTTTCGCGTTTTCGCTACGCCACCTTTGACAATAAGTCCAGCTATCAAATGAGAACCAAATTTAAGTTTAACGTGTAAATTCAATGTCATTTAAAATACTTATGTTGTGCAGATAAACTCAAATTATCATTGAATAAATAAAGAGAACGAATATGAGTCTGCAGAGAAAGACATGTGCTGTCCACATCAGAATTTTTAACAATATTACACCAATGATTTATAGAAGTGAACGGGGATTATTTTCAGGCCATTTCGAAAAAAATGTATGATCTATATTTAAAGATCTATCAAATTTTTGTCGAATAAAATGTTCAACAAATTTAAGCTGTGTACCAAATTTTAACTCTCTAGGACGTAGGAAAGTGCATTTAAAATGCCATCAATTAAATTTATCAAGAAGAGTTATATAAAATTTAAAAAAAATGAAAAATTGTTATCTACCAAATTTATTTTAAAATATGAAGCCACTCCCATATGCAAAACGTTTAAACAAATGGAGAGATATTTATTATATAATATCTCTCTCTTTTCTTTCTGGAAGATATGCCAAAGTCAGAATTTAATTGAATTTGTTTTTTTCCCAATATTAAATAATTTTTTTAATTAAAAAACTACTTAATATATTTTACTGAATTTTTTTTTATATATTCTATGGGATAATGTGAATATTTCCTAAAAATTTCGAAGAAATTCGTGAATTTGAAATTTACTTAAAAAATGTTTGAAAAATTAGGTCCCATAGGGTTCAATGTATTTCATTTTTTCAACCCGGGTTCAATAAAAAACAAATTGGGTGATATTATTTATTTATATTCCCATAGGTCCTACAGACCGTCTGAACAACATACTAAAATTTCATTTTGATAAACTCATTTTTACGGCAGTTATCGTGCTAACGGACAGACAGACAGACAGACAGACAGACAGAATGAACAAAGTCATAAACACTTTTCAACTTTGTTGTAAAGTGTTAAAAAAGACTCAAATCGCTATATTCAATGCGCTTGGATGGACTCGAACGTACGACCTCTAGAGTTTGATACTGACAACATGACCACAGGGCCAGCTAGATCTTACACTAAGAACCAGAATTAATATATTTCAACTTAACGGATAGACTGATCAGAAAAAGCAAAGATACCAAAATGAGTCAACTCGACATACAAAAGATGGAATAGAACTTACGGCTTCTAGAATTTGATACAGACAAGATGACCACTGAGCCAGAAAGCTCAAACACCAAAGATTATAATTAATACGCTTAAACTTACCGGAGAGACTGCTCAGAAAAGACACATATTCTAAAAAGACTCAACTCGCTATATTCAATAGGCTTGGATGGACTCCAACGTATGACTTCTAGAGTTTGATACTGACAATATGACCATTGAACAAGCCAGCTCATATACCAAAATCCATAATTAATATATTTTAAGTTAACACAGAGACTGTTAAGAAAAAGAACTGATACCGAAATCACTCAACTCGCCATACGCAATGATCGACTAAAACTTGCACATCTAGATTTTGATTCTGACAACATGACCACTGAACCAGCCAGCTCGTATACCAAATATTACAATTAATATATTTAAACTTAACGGAGAGACTGATCAGAAAAGACACAGATACCAGAGTGACTCAACTCGCCATACGCAATCCAAAAGGAAGGACTAGAACTTACGGACTATAAAATTTCGCACTGTATCATTCCCCCTTAGTTCATAGTTATCTGTATAAAGTTTTATGATGGAATTGAAAATACGTTTTTTTTTGTCTTTGATTCATGTTCGTTCTTTATTCCATTTCTTAATTAAGGATAACTTCACCAGTTAATCCCTGAGTTGAGTTTAATTGGAAGTTCCTCCAACACTTGTTTCCCTTTTAGTATCTATGGTCCACCCCGTATCATTCCTACCTTCCTCTTGGTAACAACTCAACTTCATCTTTCATTCAATCTCCTCTGCACTATGCTTGTACATGGATACCAGAATTCTAGCACATGGTTACTGGTAATTACTTGATTTCTTAACCATAATCCTTGGATTTTGCTTGTAAATTAGGCATATGGGTGTTTATAGTAAAATGAGCCAAATCTAAAATCTTTATTAATTTTACTTGAACAAAATACAAATTTTCTTCAATCGATTTCCGAGCTTTGGAACTTCTGTTGCAAAGTTTTGGACTAGCGAGATCCAATCCCAAACCCGAAACTTCTGTTACTAAGCTGATACTTTTCCGATCCGTCTGTGCTACAGAGACTATACGAATCATCCATCTATTCCATAACGATAAAATAATTTGAAGAATGCATTAAAAATCTGGGTATTTTGTGGGTAATCCTATATCACCTGCTGATCCGAAAATTATCAGCTATGAAACAAAAAATTAATTTTGAAAATAGGTTCGAAAGACTCTCAGAAATTGAATAAGAAAAACAATCAAACCATACAATAATTGATCTTTTTTGATCCAAGATATTGATCATTATTAAAAAAAAAGAAACCAGGAAGTCTTTGAATGCTACATTTGAATAAAGGATTTTATATGTAAGAGATCAAAATTTGATATAATCTGCAATTTTCTATTATCAAGTATAATGAAAATTGGATATAGCATCTGATTTTATCCTCTTTATACAATTCTAAATTAAAATACAGCATTCAAGGACTTCCTGGTCCTTTTTTTTGTTTTCTTAGAATAAAAATTTAAATAGTTCCTAATTTCATTCTTTGCTGTTATTTAAGCGGTCTAGTGGTTAAAGAACTCAGACTCAAACGCACAGACCTATTGATTGCGAGTTCTGTCCTCACTTCAAACTCGATGCTTTTCAGAGTGCAGTTTACATAATAAATAAACAGTGTTATCAGTGTAAAACATTTTGTGAGTTCTGCTCCAAATTTATTCTATTCGCCAATCCAGAGAAAACTTTATTTAATCAAACTAAAATGCCGTTTTAACGCCATTCGTGGCGCAGCGGTAGAGTGCCGTGATGATAGCCTAACGCGAATATTTTGTCGACGGTTCTGTCCCCGGCAATTTAATCCGCGTTTTTCAGATTATTTCAACGGACATGTTAAAATGTTAAATTTAAATACCACAAAATTGAAGTTTTCGTAGTCGCCCTCTTGGCCGAGAGGCTTGGGGCGTCAAGTTTCGGCGCTTTAGGCTGGGGGTTCTATACCAGTTTGGGAAAAAGGGTAGCTTTAGAGAGTAACACGTGGTAGTGCCTGAGCGGAATTCTTGTGTAGGTTGATACCTTAGGTCTTTCCTCTTTATATTTCTTCTTTAAAAAAATGTCTTTCTTTCTTAATAAATTATCTGCACGAGATGGAGGACGAGCGGTGGATGAGCTCCACCGTTGCTGGTGGGGTTTCTCTTCGGGCCTGCTGGCTTCGGTGTTGCGCTTCCACCCTTCCTCGTCCAAAGTTCGTGCAGTGCTTGTTTTGCACCACGTGGCATCTGATAACGATGTTCCGAAATTTTATACATTTTAGGAAACAGCGTATCTCTTTTTCTCCCTTATTTTTCACTGAACTCTTCTCATGAAGGACCGGAAGTGACGTCATTTCCTGTACGTCATTTCCTGTGGCGTCAGTTCCGGTACGTCATTTCCGTCCAAGCAATAAGACAAAATTTAAAAGAAAATGCGTTCTTGAGAAAATCACATATATGGATAGAATCGAACCCACAGCCTCTGGAACTGTAAATGCACACCATGACCACTGAGATAGCCAGCTCACATCCCGCAAATCCTAATTAATATATTTAAAGTTATAGGACAGACAGATCAGAAAAATCACATACAAAAACATATCTTTAATCCACGCGAGTGGATGGGCTCGAACCTCGAATCCCACAGCCTCTGCAACTGGAACCACACAGCATGACCACTGAGCCAGCTTGCTCACATCCCGCAAATCCTAGTTTATATATTTAAAGTTATAGTGCAGACTGTTCAGAAAAAGCACAGATACCAAAATGACACAATTCGCCACACTCAATGCGAGAGGATGGACTCGAACCTACGGCCTCTAGAATTTGATACAGACAACATGACCACTGAGCCCACCAGCTCATACGCCAAAAACAATAATTAATTTATTTAAGCTTAACGGAGAGACTCATCAGAAAAAGCACAGATAACAAAATGATTCAACTCGCCATACACAATACGAAACGGTGGACTCGAACCTACGGTCTCAAGAATTTGATACAGACAACATGACCACTGAGCCAGACAGTTCACATACAAGGAACTATAATTAATATAATTAAAATTAGCTTAGAGACTGATCAGAAAATGCTCAAGTGCCAAAATGACTCAACTCGCCGTACACAATGCGAGACGATGGACTCGAACCTCTGGCCTACTGAATTTGAAACAAACAACATGGCCACTGAGCCAGCCAGCTCTTCTGCCGACAATCCTAATTAATATATTTAAACTCAACGGAGAGACTGATCAGAAAAAGCAAAGATATCAAATTTGTTCAAAACATCACATTTAACGCGAGTGGATGGACTTGAAGAACCAACAACCCGTGGAATATGTAATAGACAACTTGATTATTGTACCAACCAGTTCACATGCCAGTTTTCTTATATAATCCATTTAAATTTCATGAAAAGACTGACTAAAACAAGCACGGTTAAAGAAATGATTCAACCTTCTATTCAGCGCAAATGGGTATATCCGAACCCACAGCCTGGAACTGTGAGAACGTGACATGACTACTGCGCCAGCCAGTTCATAAGTCCAAGATCCCAATTAATCTATTTAAATTTCATGGAAATATTTTCATGGAGGTCATTCCCACGGATCAAGCCGTATCACATGCAGAAAATCCTAATTGATCCATTTAAATTTCAAGGACAGACTGATCAGGAAAATCACATATACCAAAATGACTCAACTCGCTATACCCGACGGACAGCCTCTCTAATGGGAAACTGATAATATGACCACAGAGCCAGCCAGCTCATACACCCAAAATTATAATTAATACATTTAAACTTACCGGACAGACTGCTCAGAAAAGGCACATATTAAAAAAAGACTCAAATCGCTATATTCAATGCGCTTGGATGGACTCGAACGTACGACCTCTAGAGTTTGATACCGACAACATGACCACTGAGCTAGCCAGCTCATATACCAAAAACTATAATTTATGTATTTCAAGTTAACAGAGAGACTTATCAGAAAAAGGATTGATACCAAAGTCACTCAACTCGCCTTACGCAATGATGGACTAGAACTTGCACATCTAGAATTTGATACTAACAACATGTCTACTGAACCAGCCGTCTCATGTACCATAAATTATGATTAATATATTTAAACTTAACGGAGAGACTGATCAGAAAAGGCACAGATACCAAAATGACTCAAGTCGCCATACAAAAAGAAGGACTTGAACTTATGGCCTCTAAAATTTGGCAATGACATCATGACCTCTGAGCCAACCAGTTCATATGCCAAAAACTATAATTAATATATTTAAACTTAACGGACAGACCGATCAGAAAAAGCACAGACACCAACATGACTCCACTCGCTGTGATCAGACCACAGCCTCTGAAGTCGGAAACAAATAATATAACCACTGAGCCAGTCAGCTCATACTGCAAAAGTTATAACTATTACATTTAAACTTAACGTAGAGACTGTTCAGAATAGGCACAAATTCTAAAAAGTCTGAACTCGCTATATTCAATGCGCTTGGAAGGCCTCGAATCCACAGCCTCTGGAATTGTTAACAGACAACCTGACCAATGAGCCAGCCAGTTCGCATGTCTAAGCTTCCAATTAATCAATCTAAATTTCACTGGGAGACCGATGAAAAACGAGTCAATGAATCCAGATCCCCCAGAATTGGTGGAAGTTAACACGACCATTGAACCAGCCTATCCACACACCAACAAATCTAATTAATCCATTTAAACTGTACGGATGATATTATCGTAAAAATGATTCCTTGGGACTCGAGGACGGAAATAGCTATTAACAAATCTGGGTGTTTGCTGCTGAATACTTTAACCACTAGACCTTTAGAGCCACGAGCATATTTGAAGTTAGAAACTATTTAACTTTTCATTATAAAAAATTAAAATAAGACCCTAGAAATCCTTGAATGTCATATTTTAGCTTCGAGTTATAGAGAAAGTCGATGAAATCGAACGTAATATTATATTTCAAATTTTTATTATATTTTATAATAGAAATTTGAAAATATGATATCCGATTTTCTTCTCATATATACAGGAAACTTTATGAAATATAGCATTTAAGGACTTCTTTGCTATTTTTCAAAAAAAAGTTTGCAGAATTTATAAATGAAAAAAAAAATATAACCTGCTTAAACATGAATTCTGGTATGAGAAAGTCGAGTTGCGACTCACACCAGTTAATTAATTAAATAGACAGCGTTTAGATACATTATATTGTAATTGATGTTCTTCTGTAATGCAAAGCCTCTTGTTTTATAACAAGTTTTTAAATATAAAAAGGGATATTTTCGTTTGGCATTGACACTGTTTGAGGGTATTTACAAACAACGAATTCTTAATGTAGCTGGAAAAACGACTTTTTTTTCGTATTTCGTAAATCTATTAAACTTTTGCTGACAAGAAGTTCTTTTACAGTCGCTTTATATGAACGCAAGGACAAACAAATCTTCTTCGTCGTCTAGAAGGTCCAAGAATTGAACATATTTGATATTTGCGAAATTTATGGAAAATATCCTAAAAATTTTGAAAAAAAAATCGCAGAATTTTCGCACCGCGAAACAAAAATTGAGAAGGTATAATAAAAATTAGACAATATAAGAAAAATATTCTAAAAATTAAAAATATATATTTGATATTCGTGAAATTTTAGAACCCCCCCCCCCTTCCAACTTAAAAAATTCGCGAAAATTCATTTTCGAAATTTCAGCATTTTCCAAAATAAATAATTCATAAATCCTCCCAATCATTTGTGGCCAAAATACTTGACGTCCCCTAGATCTTTCGGGGTGGAGACAAATCACCGGAACAACCCGCTGCGGATCCATTGCTGTCAAACGCCATCAGCAGCGATTGAAAATTTTTGCTTTACCACTGTTCAGTGTTTAAAGTATTATAAAATTTTTAATCAACATAGCTCAGATTTTCTTTTCGCATAAAAAAAGCTGAATCTTCAATCTTGACACGGGCGCAATTTAATTAACACAGTTAATTAACACGATCCCAAACAATTTAATTAACACGTAACAATGTGATGCATTACAGTGGCAATTACAATGTGACGTCACAAACAAGTTACTATACAACGCCACAAACGACCGTGAATATGACCAAAATGTCTTCGCTGTGACCTCAATATGACATTGCCGAGACGTACTGCGACGTCCTGTGACGTCCCAAAATCACAGTATGACGTAAACCTTACCTCACTGCGCAAAAAAATGCTGTTAGGGCGTTTAGGTAATACTCAAAATCCTGTTATAAAGTATATTGTGCATCAAGAATTTCGATCGTTCTTCAGAGACATTAATTTCTAAAATCTAAAATGTTTTTATTGTTGCAAAGATAATTACCTCAAAATTGCTCCATGTGTTACATTTCCTACTTGAATTCATTTAATTCGTTTTTATAAGATGAAATATAGTGAGTTGGGAAATATTTGAAATACCGTTTAAGTTAGAGGAAAAATCTCGTGAAAGGAAAACTCAGAAAACCCGATCTAATCACCAAGCCAATCGAATAAAAATCTGGAAGCTGTTATAAGTAATCTCTCGGTGTTCGTTCTTATAAATGACTCATTACAGGAGGGATTTCAGAGTGTGATATTCAATAAAAGTTTTGAAAATCAAGTTATAAACAACAAACCCATTTTCATCACAAGCAATTCGGATTAAAACCTGTAAGCTTCAATCTGTAATCTCCCGGTGTTTATTCTTATACATGTCTCATTATAAGAGGAATTTAGACAATGAAATTCAATAATAAAAATTATAATATGAAGCTCTTGAAATTGCTTCTGATTCTCAAGAACGTAAAATAATTTGTTCTCTTTACTGTTACATTGCATGTTCCATGCACCGCACACCTTGATTCAATATCAGGTAACCGACATAAGAATTAAAATCAATTGTAGCTGAAATCTCCTGGTGTTCATAGTTATATTAAAGCTCCAAATTCTGTTATTTGTAATAACGAGTACCCTCATGAGCGTCCATAGATGAGGGCAAGACGGGACTTGGCCTCCCCTAGACGTTTAAGATCACAAAGACGGACATCAAACTAGTCGATGTTATATGTCTTATCTCTGAGTTTGCTCCACTGACGATAGAGGTTTATCCCCTCCCCACTGGAAAATGTTCTATGGCCATCCATGAGCAACCATAGTTTTAACAAACTTAACAAAGGGAAATCCAGTCAGCAGAAATCATAGCATGTCTGTGAAACCCTTAAAATTGCTCATGTTAAGTATATATGTTATTAACCTTTAACTCGCTTCCTGAAAGTATCAGCTGTTAAACAAATAATAATAAAAAAATTCGGATCTATAAATCCTCAGATATCCTGTTATAAAAAACAACTTTGTTTTAAAAATAGATAGAAAATGAGCTAAATCTAAAATCTTTATTAATTTTACTTGAAAAAGTTGAAAATTTCCTTCAAGCGAGTTCCGAACCCAGGACCGTCTGTTACAAAGTTTTGGCCTAGTTAGTTCCAATCCCAAACTCTGAAACATCTGTTACTAAGCTGATACATTTCCGACCCGTCTGTGCTACAGAGACTATACGAATCATCCATCCATTCCATAACGATAAAATAATTTGAAAAATGCATTAAAAATCTGGGTATTTTGTGGGTAATTTTATATCACCAGCTGATCCGAAAATTATCAGCTATGAAACAAAAAATTAATTTTGAAAATCGGTTCGGAAGGCTCTCAGAAATTGAATAAGAAAAACAATCAAACCATACGATAATTCATCTTTTGTCATCCAAGTTATTGCACATCATTAAAAAAAAAGAAACCAGACAGTCTTTGAGTGCTACATCTGAATTTAGAATTTTATATGTAAGAGGTCAAAATCTGATGTATCTGCAATTTTCTATTATCAAGTATAATGAAAATTGGATATAGCATCTGATTTTATCCTCTTTATATAATTCTAAATTAAAATATAGCATTCAAGGACTTACTGCCCCTTTTTTTTCTTTTCTTATAATAAAAACTTAAATAGTTCCTAATTTCATTCTTTGCTGTCATTTAAACGGTCTAGTGGTTAAAGAACTCGGCCACAAACGCACAGACCTGTTGATAGTGAGTTCGGTCCTCACCTCAAACACGATACTTTAGAGTGCAGTTTACGTAATAAATAAACAAAGTTGTCAGTGTAAAACATTTTGCGAGTTCTGCTCCAAATTTATTCTATTCGCCAATCCAGAGAAAACTTTATTTAATCAAAGTAAAATGCAATTGCAACGCTATTCGTGGCGCAGCGGTAGAGTGCCGTGATAACAGCCTAACGCGAATATTTTGTCGAGGGTTCTGTCCCCGGCATTTTAATCCGCGTTTTTCAGATAATTTTAACGGACATGTTAAAATGTTAAATTTAAATACAACAAAATTGCAGCTTACGTCGTCGCCCTCTTGGCCGAGAGGCTTGGGGCGTCAAGTTTCGGGGCTTTAGGCTGGGGGGTTCTATACCAGTTTGGGAAAAGGTTAGCTTTAGAGAGTAACGGGTGGTAGTGCCTGAGAGGGATTCTTGTGTAGGTTGATGCCTTAGGTCTTTCCTCTTTATACTTCTTCTTAACAACATTTCTTTCTTTCTTACTAAATTATCTGCACGAGATGGAGGACGAGCGGTGGTTGCGCTCCACCGTTGCAGGTGGGGTTTCTCTTCGGGCCTGCTGGCTTCGGTGTCGCGCTCCCACCCTTCCTCGTCCAAAGTTCGTGCAGGGCTTGTTTTGCCCCACGTGACATCCGCTAACGATGTTCCGAAATTTTACGCATTTTTGGAACAGCGTATCTCTTTTTCTCCCTTATTTTTGCTGAACTCTTCTCATGACGGACCGGAAGTGACGTCATTTCCGGTACGTCATTTCCGGTTCGTCATTTCCTGTGACGTCACTTCCGGTACGTCATTTCCGTGTAAGTACTAAAACAAAATTTTTAAAAAATGCGCTGTTGAGAAAATCACATATATGGATTGAATCGAACCCACAGCCTCTGGAACTGAAAATGCACACCATGACAACTGAGATAGCCAGCTCACATCCCGAAAATTCTAATTAATATATTTAAAGTTATAGGACAGACAGATCAGAAAAATCACATAAAAATCAAATCGCTTTACTCCATGGGAGTGGACGGGCTCGAACCTCGAATCCAACAGACTCTGCTATTGGAACCGCACAACATGACCACTGAGCCAGCCAGCTCACATCCCGCAAATCCTAATTTATACATTTAAAGTTATAGTGGAGACTGTTCAGAAAAGGCACAGATACCAAAATGACAAAACTCGCCATACTCAACGCGAGAGGATGGACTCGAACCTACGGCCTCTAGAATTTGATACAGACGACAGGACCACTGAGCCAACCAGCTCATACGCCAAAAACTATAATTAATATATTTAAGCTTAACCGAGAGACTCATCAGAAAAAGAAAAGAACAGATATCAAAATGACTCAACTCGCCATACACAATGCGAAAATGTGGACTCGAACCTAAGGTCTCTAGATTTTGATACAGACAACATGACCACTGAGCCAGCTAGTTCACATACAAGGAACTATAATTAATGTATTTAAAATTAACGTAGAGACTGATCAGAAAAATATCAAGTACCAAAATGACTCAACTCGCAGTGCACAATGCGAGATGATGGACTCGAACCTGCGGTCGAGTGAATTTGAAACAAACAGCATGACCACTGAGCCAGCCAGCCCTTTTGCCGATAATCCTAATTAATATAATTAAACTTAACGGAGAGACTGATCAGAAAAAGCATAGATATCAAATTTGTTCAAAACGCCACATTTAACGCGATTGGATGGACTTGAACAACCAACAGCCAGAGGAATATGTAATAGACAACATGATTATTGTGCCAACCTGTTCTCATGCCACTTTTCATAGTCAATCTATTTAAATTTCATGAAAAGACTCATTAGAGAAAGCACGGTTAACAAAATGATTCAACTTTCTATTCAATGCAAATGGGTAGATTCGAACCCACAGCCTCTGGAACCGTAAGACCGTGACATGACTACTACGCCAGCTAATTCACAAGTCCAAGATCCCAATTAATCTATTTAATTTTCATGGAGATATTGATAAAAAAAATTCAGACACCAGAACGCAGAACCTCTGAAATTGTAATAAAAGAACATTACCACTGAGCCAGCCATATCACATGACGAAAATCCTAATTGATCTATTTAAATTTCACGGAGAGATTGATCAGGAAAAGCACAGATACCGAAATGATTCAACACGCCGTATGCAATGCAAAAGGATGGAAGAGAACTTACGGCCTCTAGAATTTGATACAGACAAGATAACCACTGAGCCAGCCAGCTCACACACCAAAAATTAAAATTAATACATTCAAACTTAACGGAGATACTGCTCAGAAACGACAAATATTCTAAAAAGGCTCAACTTGCTATATTCAATGCGCTTGGATGGACTCGAAATTATGGCCTCTAGAGTTTGATACTGACGAGATGACCACTGAGCCATCCAGCTCATATACCAAAAATTACAATTAAGATATTTAAACTTAACGGAGAGACTAATCAGAAAAAACACAGATACCAAAATGACTCAACTCGCCATACGAACGGATGGACTAGAACTTACGACCTCTAGTATTTGATACTGACAACATGACCACTGAACTAGAGAGCTCCTATACCAAGAATTATAATAATTATATTTAAACTTAACGGAGAGACTGATCAGAAAAGGCACTGATACCAAAATAACTCAACTCGCCATACGCAATCCAGAAGGAAGGACTAGAACTCAAGGCCTCTAGAATTTGGTACTGACATCATGACCTCTAAGCCAGCCACCTCATATACCAAAAACTATAATTGCTGTATTTAAACTTAACGGAGATACCGTTCAAAATCAGCACAGATAACAACGTGACTCAACTCTCTGTACTCGAAGCTACTGTACTAGCTTCTGGAATCGGAAAAAGTTAATATAACCACTGTGCCAGTCAACTCATACAGCAAAAATTATAATTAATAGATTTAAACTTAAAGTCAAGACTGGTCAGAATGGGCACATAATCTAAAATGTCTGAACTCGCTATATTCAATGCGCTTGGAAGGACTCGAACCCACAGACTCTGGAACTGTTAACAGACAGCCTGACCACTGAGCCAGCCAGTTCGCATTCCTAAGCTTCCAATTCATCTATCTAAATTTCACTGGGAGACCGATAAAAAACGAGTCAATGAACACAGATCCCCCAGAATTGGTGGAAGTTAACACGACCATTGAACCAGCCTACCCACGCACAAAAAACTAACTAATCCATTTAAATTGAACGGAGAGACTGAACGGAAAATTAATGGTATTATCATAAAAATGATTCCTTGGGACTTGAGGACGGAAATAGCCATTAACAAATCTGGGTGTTTGCTGTTCAAAACTTTAACCCCTAGACCTTTAGAGCCACGAGCATATTTGAAGTAAGGAACTATTTAACTTTTCATTATAAGATATTAAAATAAGACCCTAGAAATCCTTGAATGTCATATTTTAGCTTCGAGTTATATGGAAAGTCGATGAAATCGAGCGTAATATTATATTTCAAATTTTTATTATATTTTATAATAGAAATTTGAAAATATGATATCCGATTTTTTTTTCATATATACAGGAAACTTTATGAAATATAGCATTTAAGGACTTCTTTGCTGTTTTTCAAAAAAAAGTTTGCAGAATTTGTAAATGAAAAAAAAAATATAACCTGCTTAAACATGAATTCTGGTATGAGAAAGTCGAGTGTAGCCTCACACTAGTTAAGTAATTAAATAGACAGCGTTTAGATACATTATATTGTAATTGATGTTCTTCTGTAATGCAAAGCCTATTGTTTTATAACAAGATTTAAATATAAAAAGGGATATTTTCGTTTGGCATTGACACTGTTTGAGGGTATTTACAAACAACGAATTCTTAATGCAGCTGGAAAAACGACTTTTTTCGCGTATTCCGTAAATCTATTAAACTTTTGCTGACAAGAAGTTCTTTTACAGTCGCTTTATATGAACGCAAAGGCAAACAAATCTTCTTCGTCGTCTAGAAGGTCCAAGGATTGAACATATTTGATATTTGCGAAATTTATGGAAAATATCCTAAACATTTTGAAAAAAAAATCGTAGAATTTTCGCACCGTGAAACAAAAATTTAGAATGTATAATAAAAATTAGACAATATAAGAAAAAAATTCTAAAAATTAAGAATATATATTTGATATTCGTGAAATTTTAGAACCCCCCCCCCACACTTTCTCCCAACTTAAAAAATTCGCGAAAATTCATTTTCGAAATTTCAGCATTTTCCAAAATAAATAATTCATAAATCCTCCCAATCATTTGTGGCCAAAATACTTGACGTCCCCTAGATCTTTCGGGGTGGAGACAAATCACCGGAACAACCCGCTGCGGAACCATTGCTGTCAAACGCCATCAGCAGCGATTGAAAATTTTTGCTTTACCACTATTCAGTGTTTAAAGTATTATAGAATTTTTAATCAACATAGCTCAGATTTTCGTTTCGCATAAAAAAGCTGAATCTTCAATCTTAACACAGGTGTTGTTAAAATTTTTTCAACTTCATTCAAACGTATTTCATTTTTCGTTGAGCAAAGTTGGAAAAACAAATTTTTGTACATTCACGTTATTTAAAAAAAATTCTTATTGATTAAAAAATAATTTGAAAACGTACATGCGAGCTTAAAAGTCTAGTTGTACGTTTTGTAAAAAAAATCCGAAAAAAAATTCTAACATCCAACACTATATTTAGACATTTTCGTTTCCCCATTGATTAATATGAATTCTCAAGTTTGCTTCAGGCGGAGAAGTATCCTCTTAAAGTCAGTAACTTCAGTCAGTCTACGATTTGCAAAAAAACTCCAGGACCAAATTAAAAAAATTAACGCTATATTTAGCCATTTTCATTCTTCCATTGATTAACATGGAATTCTCAAGTTAGCTCCAGTCGGAGAAGTATATTCTGAAAATCAGTAACTTCAGTCAGTCTACGATTTGCGAAAAACTCCAGAAAAAGTTTTAAAATCTAATGCTATATTTAGCTATTTACATTTCCCCATTGATAAATATGGAATTCTCAAGTTAACTTCAGATGGAGAAATATCCTCTTAAGTCAGTAACTTGCTCTGCGCTGATGCTGTTTTAAATCCTTGACAACAACATTTAAATTCGTTCCAGTTGTACGCATTGTATACTAAATTGATAAAAATCCTTAAATTTATCTTCTCAAATTGCTTAATGATCTTATTACACGCTTCGATTAGGATATGCATATTTTTAAAGCTTATCTTCATTTACTGAAACTACCGAATACATTAAGCACACTGCCATATACAACGTTATACTGATTAAACCCTATTAAGATATTTTTATATTTTAAATTGCCCTCTTCTTGTTCCATTAATATTCGATGAAATTCCTTTAAAGAAAGTTTCTTCCTTAATATGCGCTTTCGAAGACAAAATGGCGGTTACGGACGTTAAATTTGCTTACTTCAGAATTAGTTTCATTGCAAATCATCACGTATATGTTCACTGGTGTTAAAAATTTATTTTAATGTATATCTTAAATAAAGGAAGCTCAGGAACTAAATTTAACTGGCTAAACTTTTGAAAATATTGACCTTATTTTGAAAGTTTAAGTGTTGAAGACCCAGACCGTCCGACTCGTCCAGAGGACTTAGAGTAACTAGTTGGACGGCCGGGAAGGGAAAGTTTAAGTGTAAAGTATTTACACACAATGAATGCGTGTGTATATGTACGTCTATTGCATATGGATAAAAATGGGAAATCTATAACTATATATGATTTTCAGTATTTCTCCTGATAAGAAGTCGAATTATTGGAACTATAGGATGTTTATCGTATTATTTTCAATGGAAAACTACAGCTCCAGAAACAATAGTGGTAGTACAATAGTGTATAAGGGAAATTGATAATTTGAACTAACATACTATACTAAAGTAAGCATTTATCTTAATAACACAGATGAGATAGCCATCAACATCATTAAAATGTTGGCAACTTTAAAAAGAAACTTTTCAATAATTTTCACTGGATTTACATTTTCAATTAAATTTTCATTTTCATTTGGTAACTGGACACTTTTTCAATGGCTGCGTAGTAAAAATGTGAGAAAACTGCAATATCTCGAGAACGGTTAGTCCTAGAATTATGAAGTTGGTCTTATTCTACGCATCATAAAAAATGACGTGTCAAGCAAGCATTTACTTGATATATTTGAACATACATAGCCTTTTATTTCATAATTTGAATATTTTTGTTGGTCCTTTCTTTAAAAAAAAAAAGGAAGTCATTCCATAATCCCACCAAAATCCAATCAGCATCACAATAACCTATCAGTGACTTATCTTTCAGATTTTGTAGAAATTGGTCCATTAGTTTTTCAGTTAGAGTGGATACATACATTGAACAGACAAACACACACACACACACACATGTTCAACTAAGAATAGGTTTTTCGTATTCTATAGGTCCGAAAACGTGTAAATCCGTCGAAAACTCGAGTTGCGATTTTCGACACGATTTCAATAATTTTCCTGTACATTACCATAGAGGGTAGAAAAAGAAAATTAATTTGATATGACCAGCACATGACTTCCCTTGCAGACTCAAATTCAGTGTATCTTTATTTAGTTAATAGTTAATTAAATTTGGTTTAAATGCCTTAAATTACACGAATATATAATTGAAAATGCACTGAATTTACGCTTTTAATTCAGCTTTTGTATTCATTAAATACTTGGACTTATTTTCAAAATTGGTGTAGCAAAAATGCGAAGAAACTAAAATATCTCGAGAACATCTAGTTCTAGAGTAATGGGGTTGGTCTTATTATTTTCCTCGTCGAAAATTGCTTATAACACAAGCATTTAATTAATGAGTTTGAGCATACGTAGTCTTTCATTTTAGATTTTGACAATTTTAGCGGGTCATTATGCAAAAAAGTAGATACTTTTTTTCCGAATGGTACCAAAATCTAATCAGCAACAGAGTAACCCATAAGTGACTTATCTACCAAATTTTGTGAAATTTGATCTATTAGATTTTCAGCCAGAGTGGATATAGGAAATTTATGCGGAATTTTGCAAAAAAATGGTTCCCTTTTCCGAATCGTACCAAAATCTGATCAGCAACAAGGTAATCCACATGTGGCTTATCTACCAAATTTTATGAAATTTCTTCAGTTAGATTTTGAGTAAGAGTGGATACATATATTGCACAGACACGCACACACACACACACACAAAGGTCAAGATGGAAATAGTTTTTTCGTGTTCTAGAGTTCCAGAAGCGTGTAGATCCGTCGAAAACTCGAGTTGCGATTTTCGACCTGATTCCAATACTTCCCCTATACATTACCATGTATTACAGAGAAAGTAAAATATGAGTATGGGATAAAACCATTGAGAATCTATCAATTTTGATGTGCACTTGCCGTACAGTAGTAAACAATTTAATATATAGCAATAGACACACTTATATCATTCGCATTTGCCAAAACTATTATCTTCTTAACTTAAATGTTAACACTTAGTCAAAACAAAAAAATAATTGTAACATTCATTTTAATTGTATCACATGTGATGCAAACACTACTTACAAATTAAGCATATATTTAACATATTTATCTTTCAAAGCTAACGTTGCTTTGCAAGATTTTGATGAACTGACGAAATACATTCAAGAAGAAATCAGTTGAAGAAGTTGAAGAAATGATATATTTGTAAATTAAAGTCATTTAACTTTAACAATGACAGTATTCTCACTGTGGTTCTATCAGTCGAAAAATACAATTAAAGTTTCTTGACTTTAACGATAACAGTGTCATCACTCTGTGGTGCTATCAGTCGAAAAATGCTAATATGATAGCCAAAGTTATCTTGAGATTCCCTTCCAGAAACACAAACCAAATATCATTCCAAATATCTGAAATGATAAAGAATAATAAAATGTTAAAAAGGATGATAAAATATAATGCAATGCACCATGGTGTCGAAACAAGCACCATGGTGTCGAAAGCCCAGGCCGTCCAACTCGTCCGAAAACATGGAGCAGCAAGGTGGGCGACCGGAAGCACCATGGTGTACAATAATTAAATGCAAGTAATAATGACTCTAAGGTTGCAAACTTTTCAGATTTGAATTTAGATTTACAAAATTGTAATCTAACTATTAACACTAGAACAATGGAAGCGGCCATTTTGACCGCATAACTACTTTAACCTCTGCCGTCGCTCTAGGAAGATAGTTGATTTGTTCTCTTATTATAAAACCTAGAATAATTTTCTTCTGCGTTTTCAATAACTTTAAGAAAATAAGAAAATTCGTAAAATTTCAATGGGTTGGGACTAGCAGTTTTGGAGGAATTGTTTCTCAAAGTAGGTATGCAGTCAAAATGACTGTTTCCGTCGTTCAAGTGTTAACTTATATGATAAAAGACTGGATTTTAATTTTAATAAATCTAAAATTCAACATTTTGAATCTTGTTTGCATATATCTATGTTTAGAAATATTGTATCAAACCAAGTTTTTAGAATCAATAAAATATGTGATGACAATTATAAATTAGCACATTTTATAGAATTATTAAATACTGCAACTAATAATGCATATCATTCCAATTTCGTAACTAATATTATCAACTCAATGTATCAACTACCACTCGATATCATCCAAGACAACATTCCCAATTATAGCGGCTAATAAAAATAATAATAATAATATTAAAAAAGACACAAAATAAACTTATTATTATAATTATTAATTATGTGATTATTGTCCCGAAAGCGTAAAGCACTTTCATTGAAAGATAAAATTGAAATTTTAAAAGAATTTGACAAAAGTACATGATTAACGAAAGTACATTTGGCTAAAAAAGCTGGATATTCCAGTTTCAACTCTGAAAACCAGTGTTTATGAAAGAAAAAAATCGATGACAGAGTAGCAGAATGCGGAAATTCGGCTTTGAAGAAATTGCGTGTGCAAGAAGGCAAATTTCCTGAAGTAAAGGGCATTTTGCTTCAGTTTTCTACAGAATGTCGTCCATCAAATATATCCCGTAAGTGGGCCCATGCTTATGGAAAAAGCAAAGGAAATTGCATGGAAATTGTATGTAAAAGATGCATGTTTTTCAACTGGATGGCATCACAAATTCAAAATGTTACATGGAATTTCAAGTCAAGTAGTAAGCGGGAAATCTAAAAATGTTCCAACTGAAACCGTTAACGAATGGTTAAAAAATTTGACGAACAAAATTGATGGATACCAGCTGAAGGACATTTAGAATGTTGATGAAACGGGCCTCTGTTATCATCTCATGCCTGCAAGAACTCTCGCATTTAAAGGCGACAATTGCAATGGTGTAAAACACTCTAAAGATCGCCTCACTGTTTTACTTTGTGCTAACGCTAAATGACTCTTAAAATTTTTACGGGGTGGCTCAAGAAAATGGATAAAGATATGAAACGACAAAAACGTAAAATTTTACTTTTTATGAATCAATGAGACCGACTTTTTGAAAAATGTGAAAGTGGTTTTCTCTCCACCAAATTGCACGATCAAACTACAACCACTAGATCTGGGAATAAAAAAACTTAAGTGTACTACAGAAAGTTTTTAATTCAACATGCCCTTTAAAGCATGACTACAGGAAATATCCAAGGCAGGATGAACGTACTTCAGGGGATAAACCCCTAGCATAGGATATCCCTAGCATCTGATATCCCTAGCATGGGATATCCCTAGATATCCCTAGCATGGACTCAAGTCACGCCTGAAACAATAAAAAATTGTTTCATTAAAGGAGGGTTTCCAGATCCAAAATTAGATGAATGTGATGTCAACAACGACAATGATGTCAACGATGAAGATGAAATTGTGTTCTTGGATGAAGAAGACTGGAATCTCCTGAGATCAGAAGTTACTTTCGAGGAGTATGTGAATTGTGATACCCACGTAATGACTTCGAAATTAATCACAATTGATGAATTAATAGAAGACAAATTGTCTTAATAGTAGACAATTAAATTGTCACAAATAGAAGACAAATTGTTTGTAAGCCCTGCTTTTCTAAAACAGTTCTTAATGGTTAAGTTTGTCACACTTTTCCATGCGTCATTCAAAAGATAACTGGATTCTACGAGATCTACTTATGGTTCTAAATTTTTCTCTATTTTCTCAATCAATTGTAAAGTTAGAAAACGTCTGAAGAAACACTTAAAACTTTTGATAACCCCTTGGTCCATTGGCTGTGAAACATTCGGAGTTGCACTCGGAGGCAGAAATACAAGCTTAATGTTTTTCAGATTTGGTATAATAGGATGGGTGGGACAGTTATCCACTAACAAAATAACTTTCCTGTTTTTTCTTCATAAATCCAGTTCCCATTTTTTGAGGTCATTCGAAAAAATTTTGAGAAGTCATCCACACTTTACGATTTGCTGTGTAAGCTACAGGGCGATTACTACAATTTGCATTGAAAAAACATCTGGGTTTAAGTGCTTTCCCAATAACTAATAATTTCAGTTTTTCTGTTCCTATCATGTTCGCAAACACTAAGACAGTAATCCGTTCTTTCGACAATTTTCCGCCAGGGCACTTTTCACCTTTAAATTTAAAAGTTTTGTCAGGTGTTAATTTGTAAAAAATCCTGCTTCATCTGCATTGAAATTGTCATCTTTTTTGTATTCAGACATTAATTTTGGCAACATATTTTTAATCCAGTCATTTGCAGTTTCCATGTCTACAGACAATTTTTCTCCTGATAATTGAGCATAAATAATGTTGTGTCTGTTTTTGAAGCGATCCAGCCATTCATTGTTGCAGGTGAAACCATTATACACCAATTTCTCTGCTAATTTTTCAGCTTGAATTTTTAAAATCGACCCATTAATTGGAAAACCAGCTTCCTGCTGACTTTTAAACCAGGACAACAAAGCTTTGTCAATGTCTCTTATTTCACACTTTGTTGATTTCTTAGTGTTCACAAGATTTTTTTCAAAAGCAGATAGGATGGCTTCTCTATTTTTCCAAAATGTCGATACTGTAGATGAGGACAGTCCATATTATTTGCATACTGCAAAATTTTTCTCTCCAAGCTGCACCTCATTAACAATGCCTACTTTTTCACTAACTGATAATGCTTTTATTTTCATACTTGTCATAATAAATTTGAAAAAGATAAAAATTATAATTTATAGATTTTCCGAAGGATTTTTTTCTTCTTTTGCATTCGGGTACTAAAGAACTGGTGCCAAAGCGCAGTGCGAAAACCAAAGCTTCTAAAGAAGTGATTCAAAAAGCTATGAAACACATTTACAGTGCGATTGACTACTTCCTCTTTTTCCATTGGTTTCATAAATTCTTACCATTCGCAACAGTGTAATAAAAGGCATGAAAAGAATGCTTAACAAGTTTTCTTAAAAGCTTGAAGAAGTAAAACGTACACGCCCTAAATATTCATCCCACTTACCTATTGTAAGAAGGTGGGTTTGACCTTCGAGCTGGGCAACCCTAAGGAAAGACCAAAACTGTTGTCATGTGACTTGAGGGACTTTTCCAGCCCAGAGCGTTCCGTTTCTTGTGTAATTCAATGGAAGAAGGTGAATGTCAAAGCGTCCTTGAAAGAAAAAAATATATATTTTTAATTATTTCTGCTCCCCCTAAGCTTTGGAGGATAAAAAAAAATTGTAGGAGATATTGATGAGCTTCGTGATGAAATTTTTCCATCAATATATTTATCAAAATATATTCATTAAAACATCTTAAACTGCGTTTTACTGCATTTTGGCGATATTTGGCGGATTTTGAAAAGCGAAATTGCCAGATCGCGCCCGGCCGCTTTGAATGCGCACAAAAAATAGTTTGTGCTTCCTAAGATACAATTTTGAGATTGCAATCCAGGGAATTTTTTACATCCCGGGATATCAAAAATTAATTTTTTTCAATTTCGGTATCCCGCGAGGTTAGAAATATCCTTTTACTTCATTTTATAGATAAAGAAGATATATTTTAATTATCTTACGTTCTGATTTGTTTATCTATACATATTTTTGTATGTGAACGATAATAGCGTGTTGAGATTTTCTTATGACAAATTTTTGGTCTAACGGAATTTGGAAAATAATGGGAACATTTTTATAAAAAAACAATACCTTTAAGTACTATTTCGCATTTATAATAAACACTGATATACTTATAAGGAGCATTAGACAATAGTTTACCCTTCTAAAATAATACAGCTGTAATTAGGCAATACAATATATTAAAAAGATCTAGTACAATAAATGTACATATGTACTTTGACATATGTACTGGAAAATGTAATTCATTGATATCGAACAAATTGCATATAAAATTTATAAATAAAAGTATCATAAGTTAATAAATGCTTTACATTTGGCATACTGTATAAATTTTATTATAAAAGAAGTTAGTATGCAGAACGTCGCTGTTCTCACGACTTCCCTCGCCTTTTGACGTCTCTATGGACAAAAATTCTAGTTTTCAAATCGTAGTTTAGGCATATCACATTGTCGTCAAAGTGATAAAATAGCTCACATCAAGTTATTTTAATATGTTTTTATTTGGTCTGAATCGGAAACAGAAAGAAAACTACGTGGTAGGAAAAGTATGTAAGACCTCATTAACACAATTCAAACACTTTCCGCAAGATATTTGTGTTGTGTGCATATATGTATGTATGTGTGGGTGCGTATATGTATATGTGCTTGTCTGTGTGTGTGTGCTTATATGTATGACTGCTTGTCTGTGTGTGTGTGCTTAAATGTATGTGTTCTTGTGTGTGTGTGCGTATATGTATATGTGTTATTGTGGGTGTGCGTATATGCATATGTGTTCTTGTGTGTGTACGTATATGTATATGTGTTCTTTGTGTGTGTATATTTATATGTATTTGTTTGTGTGAGTGCGTATTTGTATATGTATTTGCATGTGAAGTTTGGTTAAGATAACTTATGAACGCATGTACGTACCGGCATGATATTTCATATGTGGATACATTATGTAAAAGACCCAGACCATCCAACTCATCCTAAGACTAGAACCGCAGTTTGCAAAGCCGAGAAAGTGGATACATTATGTAAAAAAATTGAAGGAGTTGGTATGTGCTTCGTATAAATTCCAAGATTAAAACACAGAATATAGTTTTAAAATTTTTTAGCATTATTTATTTTGGTAAGCAATGAGGTTATTTAATTTGGAAAGCAGTTGAGGCTAAATGAGAAAATGATTGGTTAAACTCTGTTTGAAATAATGGTATTACTGGTAATTGGTAGCTACTGATAATTAGTAACTAAAGGCGTATATTAATAAAAACATTTCGCATACTTTACGGCTTATTATGAAACAAGAAGCATGTCGAACATCGCTGTTCTTAACGACTTTCCTCGTATTTTGAAGTCACTGTATGTATACATTTGTTTTAAATTCGTAGTTTAGACATAGCGCATTGCCGTCAAGACCATTATTGAATAACTCATATCAAGTTATTTTAATACGAGTATGTTTTATTTGGTATGAATCGGCAAGAGAAAGAAAACTAAGGGATAGGAAAAGAAGTATGCTTTAAGACCTCATGAACAAAGTTCAAATATTTTCCTCAAGATGTATATCTTGTGTGCATATATGTATGTGTATTTGTGTGTGCGCGCGTATGTATGTGTGTATCTGTGTGTGTGTCTGCGTATATATATGTGTGTGCATATATGTATATATGTTTGTCTATGTGTGTGCGTATATGTATATGTACTTGTGTGTGTGTACGTATATGTGTTTGTTTTTGTTAATGTGTATGAATATATACTTGCCTGTGAAATGTGGGTAAGATAACTTACGAGCGCATGTATGTACGTCATGAAATTTCATGCGCGGATACATTATGTAAAATAACTAGTAACAATCCCCTAAATGTTTTATAGTTAAAGGTACAGTAATGTTTTTGATTATATGGAATAGTATTAGTGGTATACTATGCCTTCTTACATTTTTTTAAAATAGAAGTATTATAAAACTAAAATAACTTCGTTAAAAGCAACATATAACATAATAATAGCGTTTATGTTGTAGTTGCTTTTAGCGATTTTATTACGTTAGCATTTTGGGCTGTACATAGAAGTATTGTGTTGGAACAGGGAGGGAGAGGGGCTCCGTCGTGCAAAAATTCAACTATGTTGGTACATGTCAACAAAAATTGGAGGTCTTACTATTGTTAGTCTGTCCAGGACGCGAACTCGCTTCTCAAAAAATCTTCCTTTGATTTAAGATTAAATATTCCTAAACTAAACTTTAAATCGGAAAACGGTTTATATCTGTGTGTTCCCCTAATATTTCTCTACAAATATGCCAACTTTCATACCTTTATATGCTATGGATTTTGCGGTACGTCACAAAAAGTTGAGAAACGCGAAATTTGGCAAACAGCGGCAGCGACAACGTCAGTTACTTTCTTTTAATATAGAGAGATTACCTATATCTCGTTAACAAAATGTTATCTATCGATATAATTTTTTATGTGTCATGATAAAAAAAACTTAAATATTAATTAAAAACAATTTGAAATCATTTTCTGCAATGACAATTTGAAAGAGAAAGCTAAAATAGCCGTAACAAAATGTGAAAATAAATGTGTAAGAAAAGAAAGTGTTGCCAGAATCTTAATCCACACATTTTGAACTTGTATATTTTAGAGATTTAAAAATACCTAGATTGAGATTCTGAAAATAGGAAGTTGTGTATAGCAATGAACAAACTACCACAATGGCACACTTTTACAATTTTCTAGACCTGCTACAATGCTCCGTTCTAGCGCGAGCGTGCCAAATCTGGCGCTCATATGTAGAAGCGAAGGGGGCAATTCCCTGACATACTGGCCATGCTTTTAAAATCACTAAACAAACAAAGGCTACCTCTAGTGATACTAGGTCTTGGGGTATGGCCAGTGAGATACCGGAAACGACCTCTTCCCTCAAGGACGTTATGAATAGAATGTATTCCCCATTCTTTCCTCAAGAAATCTCCCCTATTTTTACGAGTACACGTCTGCCTTGACTTGCTGGAAAATAGCATCGAGCTGTACCCTATAACGGGTTCGCTTCGTGGGGTAAGAGAATTTATGGCTCAGCAGACATTATTGTCCGGTCATGTGGCAACAACAATTATTATAGTTTGACAGCTGGTATACTATAAGACTTTTTATTATTTTTATTTTCTTTTTTTTTAATTAGAATTTTCTGTTTTCCTCGAAAAGGAAAAAATCGCATTAAAGTGGACAGATATCTTTCTCGTATTAGACGATATTCTACTTTCGTGCTCGTAAAAAGCGTAAAACTCTTAATGTAGTTAAATAGTGAACCAAACTTAACGTCCAGATTGCTCGTTTAAGCCTTGCTCGTATTAAGTGATTTCGAATATATATATATATATATAATTTAAAGAGAAAAAAGAACGACAATGTATCAAAAATTCGCCGGGGGGATTGTGACCCCCCCCCCCTTCCCGGTTAAGCCAGCCTAACGTCATGACAACACTCCCGGAAGCGGATACACTGTCGAAAACCAAAGTGCTTTTAACTGCTTGGTCGAAATGGTCCTGTTTGAAACAGTATTATATGACGGAACCGATTTTTACAAACAACGATATGGAATACCAATGGGAGGGGCTTGCTCCTCTATTCTAGCAGATATCTACTTAAACAAATATGAAGATGGAACTCATTTATTAAATGAAATAATCTATTCGATATGTGGATGACATTTTGTGTGCTTATCACGATGATCAATATAAAATGGACTATACTTTTTATCCAACCAACTTAACATTGACTGAAACAGAAAGTAATTATGATCAAAGCATTAATTTCCTGGACTTAACTATATACAAACAATCAAATGGATACGTTGGTTTTCGTCTTTATGATAAAAGACAATATTTCAATTTCAAAATAAATTACATTGTGAAATGGAATACAAGTTTACATCGTAATATAATCAGATACATTATATTAAACTTTTTAATCAGAAGTAAACTATTAAATAGCAATACAATATATCGTTATGAAAGAGACATTTGCTTCCTGAATGAGGCAATTGCAAGGGGTTACCCTTTGCGTTTTCTTAGCAACATCATTAGAAAATTTTACAACATAACCGTAACGGAAAGTTACAGTTTATATCTATATAAAAGAACTCTTGCAGTTTAAATAGATGGAGATATACGACTACCAAGGACGTATTGGTTGCGACGTTAAAGAGTGTTTAGTTTTGGTTTTGTAGAATTTGATTCTATAATGGCATGATAGCTAGGATGGTAATCGGTTTGTATTGTTATCTCTTTGATATTTTATGTTGTCTTTTATGTTGATGTGGGTAACACTGTTTCTTGAAATTTCATTTATTGTAGTTGAGTCTATTTGGATCTTTTGACTTTACATATTTAATATTGAATTTTAAAATTTGGGAACATGGTTTTCGACAGTGTATCCTCTTCCGGGAGTGTTGTCATGACGTTAAGATGTCTTAACCGGGAAGTGGGGGTCACAATCCCCCCGGCGAATTTTTGATGCATTGTCGTTCTTTTTTCTCTTTAAGTTATATATAAATGTACTTGGAAGGGCTGCATCGCGCCTTTGGGTGTATTTTCTGTAGGCTGTCTAGGGAGACGTCGATAAATTTGCATATTTGTATATATATATATATATATATATTTTAAAACAAGAAAGATCAATCATGCATAAAGCATTGTTTATGTAACACTTTCCAACTTCAATGCAATTTTACTTAAACATCTCTAAAATGCGATACATTCCTCGGCAATACATATTTTTAAAATTATCACACTACTACATTAATTTATTATATTTGAAAACTTAAAACTTCATAAAAAAATGAACTTTATTCAAATGGCGGCATTGAAATATAAATTGACTGGTTTAAACATCTCTAAAACGCGATACATTCCTCGGTAATATTTTTAAAATGATCAGAATACTACAATAAATTATTATATTTGAAAACTTCATTGAAAATAAATGAACTTTATTCAAATGACGTCATCGAAATATAAATCGCCTGGTTCTCTATAAAAAAGCAGTATTTCATTCATAAACTTTTTTCCATTCCTTTCATTCATCACAATACTACAATAATTTATTTTATTTAAAAACTTAAAACCATGGAGGTACAAGTAATTAAACTCTATGCTTCAAAACTTCATCGAAAAAATCGTCTTCTTCTCTGTTGAACACCCAGACCGTCCGACTCATCCTGAGGACATGAGCAACTAGTTGGACGGCCGGTGTCTTCTTCTATGTGTAAAATCAATGAATGTTTCATTCATATCAGCTATATTGCAGACTCCATGAGCTAAATAATTTTGCGTTAAAGAAATGCAGCAATTCTTATACAACTCATTCTACATCTTTCGGTGTTTACATTCTTTATAAGTGAAAATTAAGTTTCGTTGAAGAAATAATCAAAGTTTGATGTTCATTTAAACTCAAATAGCAGCCCTTCCTCCAAGTGTCTCCCTGACCTTGAAGGTACTTATTTACAGGGGTGGAACTTTCAGTTATTTTGTCGTTCTGGAGTTGAAAAAGTGGATTCTTGGAGTCGTATCGTAAAGGATAATAGCAAGCGCTCGAAAGGGTTCGCGGTGCAGGCTCAGCGAGCACCAGGAAGTAGAAGACGAAGCCTCCCAACTCACGAAGCGAAATTCGGAGTTGGCGAGAGTAGCGATTTTGGGGCTGAGCTTGATGACATTGTTCGCGAAGTTGAAGGAGTCTGTGAGCGTCAGCTAATAATGAGACGAAACCCCTATGGGGAAATAACGCCTGCAGCGACCTGCGATTAATGACTGGCAGTCAATGTATGGTGGAATCCGGGAGTTTTGCGAGCTTTAGCGACCATGGGACACTTAGGCGATCGTGTGCACCGTTCAAATTGAAAGAGCTCACGATGCGAGCTCTTTCAATTTGGACTGGTGAACTTTCTAGGGCTGGTGAATGTAAGTTAACTAGGGACGGTCCCAAACGGATGCATTACGGTTGTGTAGCAGATGGCACGAAAATGCGAAGCGAGCTTAGAGAGCATCAGCGCGTAGGAAGTGAAGCCCCCCGACTCGCGAATCCAGTTATGAGGGGGAATTAGCAGTTGCCAATGGAAGGAGGAGGCCCGTAGTTCTGCGAGCGGCAGCGATTAGGAGACGAAGCCTCCCCATTCGTGAATCGAGTTACGGCGTTAATGAGCGGCATATAATGGAGAGCGAAGCCCCGGGATTATGTGGGCATCAGCAATCATGGGACACGTAGGCAGTCGTATGCGCTCTCCAGATTGGAAGAGCCAGCGAAGTGAGTTCTAGGGCTGGTGAATATCAGTTAACAAGGACGTTACCCATTTGTGTATTATGTCTGCGTAG
The DNA here is from genome assembly GCA_951213105.1 of Amaurobius ferox. NCBI lineage: Eukaryota > Metazoa > Arthropoda > Arachnida > Araneae > Amaurobiidae > Amaurobius > Amaurobius ferox. The sequence continues at coordinate 89,666,623 of OX578152.1, read as the reverse complement.
CAAACGGTACGAAAGCGCTTCCGAAGCGAGTGTCAGCGAGTAGGAGGCGAAGCCTCCAGTCCGCGAAGCGAGTTATGGGTGTTGGCGAGCCAAGCGAGCAGGTGACGGAGCCCCCTAGTACAAACCAAAGTCCTTCTGAAATACTGGGAAAGTGGTCAACAGATTAAAAGAATTTTCCTAATCAATCAAAATCAATTGTTCTGGACCTTGTTAGGAAATGTGAGAGAATTGGTTCTGTTCTCGATGCCAATTAACGAAATCTGGATACTCCAAGTCCATCAGGACAATGTGGAACATGTAGCAAGGACTGAGACTGATAATCCTGTAATATCAACACGAAAATTAACCATCGTACTTGAGGTAAATGTTGGATTTGCTCACTCAATCCTAAAAACAGATCACCAGTTATTCCCATACAAAATTCAAACATTTTAACGGAACGGAAGGTAACGGCAGGCAAACGCTTTGAAAATCATATCAATTATGTGATTATTTTTCGAACTCACTTCAAAGAAACACTGATTACTTAAATACATCTTTTGCCAATAAGACTTTTTCAGCAAACTGAGTGTTCGTTTAATTAGTGAACAACGTGTACTTAATTAATGCTCTTAAAAAGAAGTTTAAGAATCTATGTTTTAACTATATAAAATTATATTTGCAGGCAGATTTTAAGAATAATACATCCTGGCCTTGTTTGTAAACAAATTTACAAAACATACAAAATTGAATTAATGTATGCCAAAAGAAAAGTGCTAAAATTGTAATGGAATATTTACCCGTACCACTTATATTCTCGTAGATTAGAAGATATACACACGCAATAGTAGGCGATTATCCATACTACAATATATGAGTTTCAAAAATCTTTGCCAAAATAGAGAAGATGACTTAATAAATTGAAATTATCCATAATTCCAGTAATCTTTAAACCTGAAAGCCGTAGTGAATATATTCCAGTTTCAAAAAGTTTCTTTTATATGCACTCCTTTATTATTTGAATCGGAAAATATTTAATAAAAATCATCTGCAACATAAAAACATTGCGTCAACATCCGCTAAGCGACATGATACAATTTTCTTCGATTAAATTGGCGGAAAAAATATCGTATGCATAATGCTATCTCTATGGAAGGTTTTATTGTGTTTTTTTATTAATATCTCGACAACTCCTGATCATAGAAACTCGAAACATGAATTACATTTTAAGTGCGTCTATATTACGGCTACTCACAAAATTCCATAAAATTCGATGCAGCCGTTCTCCCGTAATGATCACACAAACACACAGATTTTAAAAAAAATTTTATAGAATGTAACATATCAGATAATTAAATTTGTTTGTTTCATTTAAAAGCATGTTGGGTCTGTATGCAGTTGGCTGGTCGGAACAAAGTATCGGTCAATTATTCTATATTAACTTAAGCGAACTTTACACCAATTTTACATCGTAGATTTTCATGCCCAATGACTAGTATGTTTCTTCGTAGACTGCATTCTACCTTTATTCGTTCCATTTACTATTAGCTGCGGCTTCTTCCATAGCTTTCTAGATATTGAAATCATCTAAGCTCGTGAAGCTGTTGTTTAAACGAAATCATTAAATATATCAAATATGCTTCTAAAATATTATTGGTACTTTCAGACAGTTGCAAATATACATATCTTTTAATTTTTTGCAATCTCAAATCTTTTGGGGAGGTAGAATAATATTGTTCGTTTAGCTTTTTACTAATTGCTTGTTGTCTAAATGGCAGTAGAGTAAATTTATATATGACCTTCAAAATGAAATTTAGACAAAATATTTTGACATGAAATGAAAAATTATTAAAAAAATTGATATCTACACCGAAAATGTATTTCAATTTAAGCATTTTTCCTTGGTGATTGTAACAACTGCGAAAACAGGCATTTGGAATAAAACTATATGCTAAAGAATGTATCCCCTTTTCATATTTATTTTAAAGCGTCAATAAAACTCCAACTGCTAAAATTGGGAGTGGACTAATGTGGGCGTGACCAGACAAATAAATTTATGCATGACCCTATATGCGAAGATTTCTCTCTATATTTAAAAAAAGAAGCTGCCGCTAACGTTGCCGCCGCTGTTTGCAAATTTCGCGTTTCTCAAGTTTCTCTGTGACGTACCGCAAAATTTATAGTATGAAAGTATGAAAGTTGGTGCATTTAATATTAGAGGAACGCACAGATATAAACTGTTTTTCGATTTAAAACTTAGTTTAGTAAATATTTAATGTCAAAGTCAAAGGAAGCGTTTTTAAGCTGCGAGTTCGAGTCCTGGACAGACTAGCAATAGGAAGGCCTCTAATTTTTGTTAGCATGCACCTACGTTGTTGAATTTTTGCAGGACGAAGAGCTTTTTCAAATTTCGATTTGGTTAATGAGTAATTCAATTTTTTTCTGCACTTCTGAAGTGAAAATTTTCCTTCTCTACGGGGGAAGATATAATTGGTCTAGACGATTGATAACTTTTTTCTAATTGGTTTTTGGCAGAAACGTTACACCATGAGCGAGGACTGAGTTATTGAAATACTTATAAAGTGTGGATATTTATTTCTAAGCATCACTAAAACGTTAGTAGTGCAGTTTGTAAAATGTGAAATGTTGACAATCTTATTACTTATCGTTTATTGTGACAAACAAACAAAGCGTTTCGCAACCATTGTTGTTATGAATATCAGGGTTTCATTGTTATATTGCACAACAATTAAAGGTTTTATTGTTATAAAACATATATTATGAAACTGTATTACGAACAAGCAGCAAAACTTGCAGTTATGAAATTTTGCCATCTATCTTTATATACTAATTGCCAAGTGTCCGTCTGTCTGTCTGTCTGTATGTCACGCTCTTTTAGGCACTTCCCGAATAGATAGAGACTTGCAATTTGGTACACGGCTCGGTCGTTTGATAAAACCCCCTGGAAAAATCGAATTTTCCGAAAATGTTCTATAGAAGGTGTGCCCCACACCAAAACGTTCGAAAAGTGAAATGATGGGAAAGCATGCTTTGCGATAAGATAGAGACTTCAAATTTGGTGTATGGATAAACCGTTTGAAAGGAAAACAGTGTGCAATTTCAGATATTGAATGTGTTCTACTTAAGGGGGTGCCGCACACCAAAATGTTCGATTTACCGAATAAATGAGAAACGGCTACTTTAAAATTTGATAGAGGCTTGAAATTTGGTATATGGGCTAATCATTTGAAGAAAACACCTAAAACAAATATAGTTTTCTTAAATGTTCGTTTAGGGGGTGCTCCACACCAAAACGTTCGAAAAGTGCAATGATGGGAAAGTGTGCTTTGCGATAAGATAGAGACTTCAAATTTGGTGTATGGGTAAACCGTTCGAAAGGAAGAAAGTGTGTAATTACAGATTTCTAATATTTTCTACTTAAGGGGGTGTCGCACAACAAAAGGTTCGAAAAGTGAAAAGATGGGAAAGCATACTTTGCGATGAGACAGATACTTCAAATTTGGTGTATAGGTAAATCATTCGAAAGGAAGAAAGTGTGCAATTTCAGCTTTCCAATATTTTCTACTTACGGGGGTGCCGCACACCAAAACGTTCGAAAAGTGAAATGATAGGAAAGCATGCTTTGCGATGAGATAGAGACTTCAAATTCGGTGTATGGGTAAACCGTTCAAAAGGAAGAAAATGTGCAATTTCAGATTTCTAATATTTTCTACTTAAGGGGGTGCCGCACACCAAAATGTTCGATTTACAGAATAAATGAGAAAACGCTCCTTTAAAATTTGATAGAGGCTTGAAATTTGGTAGATGGGCTAATCATTTGACGGAAACACACGTAACGAATATAGTTTTTCAAAAATGTTCGTTTAAGGGGGTGCTCCAGAGAAAAATGTTCGAAAAGTGAATTGATAAAAAACCATGCTGCGGAATGAGATAGAGATATCAAATTTGGTGTAAGGGTAGATAGTTTGAAAGGAAGAAAGTGTACAATTTCAGTTTACCAATATTTTCTACTTTGGGGGGGTGGGGCTCACACCAAAATGTTCGATTTTCGGAATAAAGGAGAAACGCCCCTTTTAAAACGTGATAGGAACTTGATATTTGGTATATGGGCGAATCATCTGATAGAAATCACAAAAAGAATATAGTTTTTCAAAAATGTGTATTTAAAGGGGTGGATACTCCACACAAATCATTCGAAAGATAAAATGCTAGAAAAGCATGCTTCGCGATGAGATAGATACTTCAAATTTGGTGTACGGGTAAAATGTTGTAAAGGAAGAAAGTGTGCAATTTCAGTTTTCCAATATTTGTTATTGTAGGGGGGTCCCGCTCACTAAAATATTTGATTTGCCGAACAAATAAAAAACGCCTCCTTTACAATATGATAGAGGAATTTAGTATATGGGCTAACCATTGGACAAAAAAACCAAAGATGAATACAGTTTGACAAAAATGTTCTTTAACGGGGTGCTACACAGAAAACGGCCGAAAGGTGAAGTGGTAGAAAAACATGCTTCTCTTCGCGATAGGATAAGGACTTCAAATTTGGCGTACGGGAAGATAGTTTGAAAGGAAGAAAGTATGAAATTTCTGATTTCCAATTTTTGTTTCTTTAAGGGGTTCCGCACACTAATATGTTCGATTTTCCGAATAAATGGGGTACACTTCCTTTTAAATGTGATAGAGGCTTGATATCTGGTATATGGGCCAATCATCTGATAAAAAAAAACAAGACAAACAGAGTTTTTCAAAAATGTTCATTTATGGATGTGCTTCACAAAAAAAAGTTCCAAAGGAGAAATAATAATATAGGGGTGCCTCGGGATGAGATAGACTTTAATGTGTTGTACGGGTAGATAATTCGAAAGGAAGAAATTCGCAAATTTAGTTTACCAATATTTTCTTTTTTAGGGGGTACTGAACACCAAAATGTTCGATTTGTCGAATAAATGTGAAACGCGAATTATTAAAAAATTTGCACTATTCAGGGGTTGCTTATTGCAAGACCGTTGATTTTCAACGGGTATTCGGCTAGTATATACTAATTGCCAAGTGTTCGTCTGTCTGTCCGTCTGTCACGCTTTTTTTAGGCACTTCCTGAATAGATAGTGACTTGCAATTTGGTACACGGCTCGGTCGTTTGATAAAACCCCCTGGAAAAATCGAATTTTCCGAAAATGTTCTATAGAAGGTGTGCCCCACACCAAAACGTTCGAAAAGTGAAATGATGGGAAAGCATGCTTTGCGATAAGATAGAGACTTCAAATTTGGTGTATGGATAAACCGTTTGAAAGGAAAAAAGTGTGCAATTTCAGATATTGAATGTGTTCTACTTAAGGGGGTGCCGCACACCAAAATGTTCGATTTACCGAATAAATGAGAAACGGCTACTTTAAAATTTGATAGAGGCTTGAAATTTGGTATATGGGCTAATCATTTGAAGAAAACACCTAAAACAAATATAGTTTTCTTAAATGTTCGTTTAGGGGGTGCTCTACACCAAAACGTTCGAAAAGTGAAATGATGGGAAAGTGTGCTTTGCGATAAGATAGAGACTTCAAATTTGGTGTATGGGTAAACCGTTCGAAAGGAAGAAAGTGTGTAATTACAGATTTCTAATATTTTCTACTTAAGGGGGTGTCGCACAACAAAAGGTTCGAAAAGTGAAAAGATGGGAAAGCATACTTTGCGATGAGACAGATACTTCAAATTTGGTGTATAGGTAAATCATTCGAAAGGAAGAAAGCGTGCAATTTCAGCTTTCCAATATTTTCTACTTACGGGGGTGCCGCACACCAAAACGTTCGAAAAGTGAAATGATAGGAAAGCATGCTTTGCGATGAGATAGAGACTTCAAATTCGGTGTATGGGTAAACCGTTCAAAAGGAAGAAAATGTGCAATTTCAGATTTCTAATATTTTCTACTTAAGGGGGTGCCGCACACCAAAATGTTCGATTTACAGAATAAATGAGAAAACGCTCCTTTAAAATTTGATAGAGGCTTGAAATTTGGTAGATGGGCTAATCATTTGACGGAAACACACGTAACGAATATAGTTTTTCAAAAATGTTCGTTTAAGGGGGTGCTCCAGAGAAAAATGTTCGAAAAGTGAATTGATAAAAAACCATGCTGCGGAATGAGATAGAGATATCAAATTTGGTGTAAGGGTAGATAGTTTGAAAGGAAGAAAGTGTACAATTTCAGTTTACCAATATTTTCTACTTTGGGGGGGTGGGGCTCACACCAAAATGTTCGATTTTCGGAATAAAGGAGAAACGCCCCTTTTAAAACGTGATAGGAACTTGATATTTGGTATATGGGCGAATCATCTGATAGAAATCACAAAAAGAATATAGTTTTTCAAAAATGTGTATTTAAAGGGGTGGATACTCCACACAAATCATTCGAAAGATAAAATGCTAGAAAAGCATGCTTCGCGATGAGATAGATACTTCAAATTTGGTGTACGGGTAAAATGTTGTAAAGGAAGAAAGTGTGCAATTTCAGTTTTCCAATATTTGTTATTGTAGGGGGGTCCCGCTCACTAAAATATTTGATTTGCCGAACAAATAAAAAACGCCTCCTTTACAATATGATAGAGGAATTTAGTATATGGGCTAACCATTGGACAAAAAAACCAAAGATGAATACAGTTTGACAAAAATGTTCTTTAACGGGGTGCTACACAGAAAACGGCCGAAAGGTGAAGTGGTAGAAAAACATGCTTCTCTTCGCGATAGGATAAGGACTTCAAATTTGGCGTACGGGAAGATAGTTTGAAAGGAAGAAAGTATGAAATTTCTGATTTCCAATTTTTGTTTCTTTAAGGGGTTCCGCACACTAATATGTTCGATTTTCCGAATAAATGGGGTACACTTCCTTTTAAATGTGATAGAGGCTTGATATCTGGTATATGGGCCAATCATCTGATAAAAAAAAACAAGACAAACAGAGTTTTTCAAAAATGTTCATTTATGGATGTGCTTCACAAAAAAAAGTTCCAAAGGAGAAATAATAATATAGGGGTGCCTCGGGATGAGATAGACTTTAATGTGTTGTACGGGTAGATAATTCGAAAGGAAGAAATTCGCAAATTTAGTTTACCAATATTTTCTTTTTTAGGGGGTACTGAACACCAAAATATTCGATTTGTCGAATAAATGTGAAACGCGAATTATTAAAAAATTTGCACTATACAGGGGTTGCTTATTGCAAGACCGTTGATTTTCAACGGGTATTCGGCTAGTATATACTAATTGCCAAGTGTTCGTCTGTCTGTCCGTCTGTCACGCTTTTTTTAGGCACTTCCTGAATAGATAGTGACTTGCAATTTGGTACACGGCTCGGTCGTTCGATAAAACCCCCGGGAAAAATCGAATTTTTCGAAAACGTTCTCTAGAGGGGGTGCTTTACACGAAAACGTTCGAAATGTGAAATGATAGGAAACCATGCTTTGCGATAAGATAGAGACTTTAAATTTGGTGTATGGGTAAATCGTTAGAGAGGCAGAAAGTGTGCAATTTCAGATTTTCAATATTTTCTACTTGAGGGGGTGCCGCACACCAAAATCTTCGATTTACTGAATAAATGAGAAAAGGCTCCTTTAAAATTTGATCGAGGCTTGAAATTTGGTATAAGGGCTAATCATTTGACGAAAAGACCCAAGGCGAATATAGTTTTTCAAAAATGTTCGTTTATGGGAGTGCTCCAGAGAAAAACGTTCGAAAGGTGAATTGATAAAAAAAAACATGCTTCGAAATGAGATAGAGATATCAAATTTGGTGTAAGGGTAGATAGCTTGGAAGAAAGTGTACAATTTCAGTTTACCAATATTTTTCTACTTTAGGGGATGCCGCACACCAAAATGTTCGATTTTCGGAATAAAGTAGAAACGCCCCTTTTAAAACGTGATAGAGATTTGATATTTGGTATATGGGCGAATGATTTGATAGAAAACACAGGAAGAATAGAGTTTTTCGAAAATGTATGTTTAAGGGGGTGGGTACTCCACACAAAAACATTCGAAAGGTAAAATGAAAGAAAAGGCTTGCTTCGCGATGAGAGAGACTTCAAATTTGGTGTATGGGTAAATCGCTCGAAAGGAAATTGGAAATCTGACAGTGAGCAATTTCAGATTTCCAATACTTTCAAATTAAGGGGGTGCCGCACACCAAAATGTTCGATTTGCTGAATAAATAAGAAACGGATACTTTACAATGTGATACAGGCTTGAAATTTAGTATATGGGCTAATCATTTAATAAAATTCCCAAGATGAATACGGTTTTTCCAAAATGTTCATTTAAGTGAGTGCTACACAGAAAACGTTCGGAAAATGAAGTGATAGAAAAGACATGCTTAGCGATAGGATAGATGCTTCAAATTTGGTGTGAGGGTAGATAGTTTGACAGTAAGAAAGTGTGTAAATTCAGATTTTCAATATTTGCTACTTTAGGTGGTGCCGCTCACCAATATGTTCGATTTTGATAAAAATGAAACACGCTACCTTTTAAATGTGATAGAGGTTTAATATTTGGTATATGGTCCAATCATCTGATAAAAAATCCAAGACGAACAAAGTTTTTCAAAAGTGTACGGGTAGATAATTCGAAAGAAAGAAGGGCGCAATTTGAGTTTTGCAATCTTTAGGGGGTTCTGCACACCAAAATATTCGATTTGCCAAATAAATGTGAAACGCGAGTTATTCAAAACTTTGCATTACTCAGGGGTTGCTTATTTCAAGACCGTTGATTTTCAACGGGTATTCGACTAGTTTCTTCCTAATACAGTAAGCTATCGTTCTTAATAGCAAGCGCACGAAAGGATTCGCAATGCAGGCGCAGCGAGCGTCAGGAAGTAGAAGACGAAGCCCCCCACCTGACAAAGCGATACTCGGAGTTGGCGACATTGTTGGAGAGCTGGTGACATTCTTAGGAATCTATGAGCGTCAGCAAGTAACGAGACGAAGCCCCTACGGGGAGATAACGCCTGCAGCGAGCTGCAATTAATGATTAACAGTCAATGAAGGATGGAGTCCAGGGGTTTTGCGAGCTTCAGCGAGCATGGGCGACGGAGGCGATCGTGGCACCGTCCGAATTAAAAGAGCTCACGATGCGAGCTTTTTCAATTCGGACTGGTGAATGTAAGTTAACTAAGAACAGTCCCCTACGGATGCATTACATCTGCGTAGCAAGCAGCATGAAAATTCTCACGAAGCGACCTTAGCGAGCATGAGCGAGTAGGAAGCAAAGCCTCCCGACGCGCGAATCCTGTAACGGGCGTGATTTAGCGGCAGCCAATGGACGACGGAACCCCGGGGTTCTGCGACCGTCAGTGACCGGCGGCGATTAAGAGGCGAAGCCTCCCGACTCGTGAATCGAGTTACGAGGTTGATGAGCGGCAGACAATGGATAACAATGCCCCAGGATTCTGCGGGCATCAGCAAGCATGGGACACGTAGACAGTCGTATGTGTCGTCCAAATTGGGAGAGCTAGCGAAACGAGTTCTAGGCCTGGTGAATGTGAATTATCAAGACGTTATCCATTTGCATATTACGCCTGCGTAGCAGGCGGCACGAAAACGCTTCTGAGCTTTTAATAAAACAGAGTGAAAATAATTAAATCCGTTAAAAAAGTTAAAGGAATTAGGAGAAAGAAGAAATAAACAAACCTTTGTAAAGGAAGAAAGATCGAGAATTTCAAGAGAGTTATGTACGAGATAACGAATTCTCTATCAGCCGGTGTTGATATGTTCAAGATTGGGTCCCTTCTTTGAATGCCTAATACCACCCGCTAGCAATTTTTCTCTTTTGAAAGATCTTGCTCTGTTCAAATTTCTCTTTATCTGACAAATAGCAATTGTTTCTTAGGTTAAGGATATATGCTGTTTTTGACCTGAGGAAGACTTCTGAAATCACCCTAGAAACAATGGTAGTCACCGAGTTGTGGTATTCCAAGCAAATATGCAAGGAAATATTAGAAAGTTACATTTTCAGAAGCAGCACTTTTATTTATTGCCATGACGAACAATTATGTATTAATATAAACATATACATTGAATGGCACAGTAAGTCGAGAGAGGCGACAATTACCAAGAGAAATCTGTCACATTTGAATATGTTACTTAAATTTTCTCATTAGATCAGATACAAAATTTGAAAGCGAGAAGGAGATATGTTTCAGCAGATTCGATATACTGAATTAAGAAAATTTTAACTTTCTTGGCAATACATGGTTACATATAGAGATCGGAATCATTCCGGAAATCGCAACTCAAGTTTTCGACGGATCTACACGTTTTGGGACATCTAGAACACGATAACACTATTTTTAGAGTGACGTCTCAGCGTGTGTCTCTGTGTGTGTCTGTATATATCCATTCTAATTCAAAAACTAGTGGACCAAATTCTATAAAATTTTATAGGTAAGGCACTTGTGTGTGACCCTGGTGTTGATTATATATTTGGTACGATTCGGAAAAAAAACTCGCCCTTTCCTTTTGCGAAATTGACCGCAAAAATATCGTGTATCCACTCCACTATAATTCACTTGTGGGATAAGCTACCGCTAATTAGATTTTGGTACAATTCTGAAAAGAAGAATACGCCGTTTTTTTACGAAATAACCCGCAAAAATCTTCAAAATCTGAAACAAAAGACTATATGTAATCTCAAATGTATCAATTAAATGCTTGTTTTATACACAAATGTTGACGGGGAAAATAATAAGACCAACCCTATTACTCTAAAACTAACCGTTCTCGAGATATTTTAGTATTGTTTAATTTTTGTTACTCTGCTTTTGAAAAAATGTCCAATTATCAAAAAGTGCAAATTCTGTGTTATTTTGTACAATTGAACTCATTGACAATGTAAAGAGAAAATGAATTTCAGTCTGTAGTGGAAGTCATGTTCTGCCCACATCAGATTTTCAGAAAAAGTGTAAAGTTTTCTCAGACCAGGGTACTGAGATTATGGTATAAAAAATCTGATATGGACAGCACATGACTTTCACTATAGATTCAAACTCATTATCTCTTTATTCTTTAATAAGTCATTAAATTAAGTTTAAATGTACAAAATAACACGCATAATTGTTTGAAATGACTCTAAATTCGCACTTTTAATTCAATTTTCGTTTTAATTTCATAACTAGGCGCAATTTTAAACGCGGCGTAGCCAAAATGCGGAAAACTAAAATATCTCGAGAACGGCTAGTCTCAGGGTAATGGGGCTAGTGTTTTTCTTTTCATCGATAAAAATTGCGTATAAAGAAGTATTTAATGGATACATCTGAGCATACGTAGCCTTTTATTGTAGATTTTGACGACTTTGCGGGGCCATTTTGCAAAAAAAGGCAGGTTATATTTTTCTGAATCGTACCCGAAACTAATCAACACCAGGGTAACCCACGAGGGTAATTTCTCTCTAATGACAACATTTTAATCTTTAAATTCATATTAATATTACATAGTTTGATTCTTTAGATACCTTTCACTTACTCTCTACGAATGTCATGAATTCAGTGTGTGTTTTTACTTTCCTTATATACATAATGTATAAGGAAAGTATTGTGACGGGGTCGAAAATTCGAATTCAGGTTTTCGACGGGAGATCACGTTTCAAGCATCCCTGATCACGAATCGAACATTTTTGAAGTGATATCTATGTGTGTGTGTGTGTGTGTGTCAGTGAGTCTGTGAAGACGATATCTCACGAACGAGTGGAGCGATTCGAATGAAATTTGGGAAAAAAATCACAATCCGTGAATACTGGAAGCCTATTATTTTAAAATACAATCGAATGTTCAGAATCCCCTAAATTTTCGAGTGAAATTTTGAAAAATCCATCAAAAAATCAAAACCTTTAATAAAGTTTCGCAAATAGACATTTATTATGTAATTTTTCCTTAGAAAACGATTGATATAAACTGTAGAGCGTTAGCATGAACCGTTCTCGAGATATTGCTCATTTTTCAAATAAATTTATCAAAAAATCCCATAAATTAAAAAAAATATTAACTGTTAAGAAACATGTTCACTTTTCATATGTAATATCATGCGATAAATTGAGTGGCATTATTCTCATGAATCTAACTCGTTCCATTTACGAGAAAAGATATTTTGAGTAATACTTTTATATTTGAAAGCCAATAGTCATTTATCCGCTGTAAGAATAACTTATTTCTCTGTTCATAACGACTGGCGAGATTTTGGCGACGAATTTAGCGGAATGTCGCCAACTTGGCGACATTTTTAAATGTTGCCAAATTAACAAAAATCTCGCCAAATGGATAAAAATGACGCTAAATTAATGAAATTGAATCCAGACTAATTGAAGAAAATTCAATATCTTGGAAAGAATATGAGTATATACTATAAGAATAACATTTTTTTACTGTAAAAGTAGTAAATTTATCGCATTATATAAGGAAAGTCATGTGCTGCACACATCAGATTTTTTACACATATGTTCTATTATTTCAATTCATTTCCTAATATATTTAATTATTAATACATAGCAAAATTATTATGACTGATACCAGTTTCAAGTGAGTTTTAACAAGTTTCAATTTTATTTTTTAATTTGTGGGTTTTAGTTTTACTGAGAGCTTTCAAATTCCTTTTTAACATTTTCCAATATAGCTGTGAAGTGTTTATGATATTAGTCATTCTGTCTGTCCTCCTTTCGGTTCGCAGGGTAACTGCAGTAGAAATGACTTTATCAAAATGAAAGTTTAGTATGTTTTTGAGACGGTCTGTGGGACATATGGAATAAAAATGAATAATATCATCCAATTAGTTTCGGATTTAACACGAGTTGAAAAAGTGAAATACATTGAACCCTATGGGACTTAATTTTTCAAACATTTTTTAAGCGGGGTTAAAATTCCCAAATGTGTTCTAAAATTTTATAAAATAATTAAATAAAATGTACAAACATTTTTCTGCAAAATATGTTGGGTAGTTCTTTTAAATAAAAATTGAAATAATAATTACACCCGTGATATATGAAAAGGTCACGTGGCTGCAAAATAAAATATACCATCCATTTTTTTTTCGCTGTGTAAAGAACGTGATGTTTAAAGATCGTTTAAATTTATATTTAATGTTGCATACGTCATAAAATCGCTTTATTTTTGCATATTATTTATGCATCTAAATTCTGTGCCAACGCAATTACAATATCTTGGATTTCATATGATCATTAAACTTTGAATGTTTCTACAACGAAGCCTAATTTTAACGTATGCAAAATGTAAACAAATCAAGCGATTGCAAAGTAAGTTGTATATGAATTACTGCATTTTTTTACGCAAAATTAATTAACTCTGGAGTCTGGAATATAAGTGATATGAATGAAATATTCATTGATTTTACATAAAGAAGCAGGCGATTTCTAGCATTGTTCTTTTATGAAGTTTTAAGTTTGCAAGTATAATAAATGTACTACTGTGATAATTTATAAACATTTGAGCTGAATGTATTGCATTTTAGAACTGATTAAATAAAATTGAATTTCGGTTGGAAAGTGTTTCATAACCAATGCTTTATGCATGATTGGTCTTTTTTGTTATTTCTTCTATTTTATCAGCATTTCATATCACTATGAAGTTTATTGTTATAGTGATATTTTCGTACAGCAGTTTAAATGATGTCGATAATGGTGATATTTCTTGACTAAATGTGAGATAAAAGTACACGGCCTGACATCATTGCAGTAAATCTAACCCAGGTCCCAATAGAATTTGGGGACCACTACTAAACATTTTAATATATATTTATACCATTAATAATAAATAATGTTTAAAGCAAATTATATAATGGGGACTTGGATTATACAACATTCATTTTGCTGATACATGGAATAATTTTTCAGAATTTAGAAGAAACATAGAATAACTTTGCTGAAATTTTCTAACAAGTCACTGATATCTCCATTTATTTTTAAAACTTTTAAAAGTTTTAAGACATTAAGGCAAAATTTGAGGCCATCTAAACTTGGGGACCCTGTTCATAAATAAAACCCTGCAAAAATTCATAAATAAAGCCCTGTTCATAAATAAAACCCTGCAAAAATTCATAAATAAAGCCCTGTTCATAAATAAAACCCTGCAAAAATTCATAAATAAAGCCCTGTTCATAAATAAAGCCCTCTCTCCATAATCCTGGTTCTAAAATACTTTTATGGCATATTAAAAATAAAGTTAATGGACAATTGTGAAGTAACTGATATCAAATTAAAATTTTAGGGATCCCTCCTTTTCTTAAGATGCTATGGTTGTAGTGAAAGTTGAAGTTTGGAAGGATGAAGATAGCTCTTGACTTACCACCAGTGCAGTTACTCCGCATCCAATGGCGACAAATCTTACCCTGGTGTTTTTCACAAATTCTTCAAGCTTAAGTAAGCATTCCTGCAAAAAGAGGGAAATAAAACAAATGAATAACGATCATGGGGAAGAATAAAATTAGCATTCTAAAAGACATGTTGTTCTTAAGTATAATAAAACACGTCTAAAATATTTCAAATATTTTCTATCAATGATTACAAGTATTTGTAAACTATATTTAAAACACCATCTGGACGTACAGAAATTTTTTTAAAGTACCATAGCGCTTTCAGGCATCATAATGCCCATCATCAGTGGCAATATTAAGGTTTAAAACACCATTTTGACGTACAGGAAAAAAATTTTAAAGTGATATAGCGCTTTCAGATATCATAATGCCCATCATCAGTGGCAATATTAAGGTTTATAGCATCATCTTGACGTACAGGAGAAAATGTTTAAAATGCCATAGCGCATTCAGACATCATAACGCCCATCATCAATGGCAATATTAGGGTTTAAAACACCATCCCTTAATATTGATCTCTTAATATTGCCACTGATGATGGACATTATGATGTCTGAAAGAGCTGTGGCACTTTGAAAATTTTTCCTGTACGTCAAGATGGTGTTTTAAATGAAAAAAGTTTACAAATACTTAGTCTTTGATAGAAAATATTTGATATATTGTTAGCTAAATATTAATTTATTTTAACTGCATCATATAAAATGTATTGCTTGGGTGGAGCGTTGTTGTTGCTGAGACCCAGACCGTCCGACCTACCAGAAAGGTGTAAGGTAACTGTTTGGACGGCCGGGAAGTGCCACCCAATTTAGACCGGAACCCAGTGGGGGAGGCATCCACAGGGACCGTACCCTATTTCCCCTACCACCAACCTCTCGGAAGGACTTACGGACCCACATGTTTAACGTGATCGTACTCCGCGTGAACACGGCGGCAGTTTTGGCAGCGGCTGGGATCGAACCCGGGCCTACCGAGTGCAACTCCAGCGCGCTAACCAATGGGCTACCGTTGGGTGGAGCGTGTATAGCCTTTTCGATACTGGCCCAGAATGGTTTGTGGGTCCAAATTTTGATAAAGTAACCCATTTGTAGGTCAGCGATTTTCAAAATTCAACATAATAATAATATTTTTTGCTGTTTTATATTATATAGTATAGAAAAGTAAAGTTTTCTTTAAAATGTTCAAATTCGAGACTTCGACGTTTAAGCACGTTTCAAGACATCCCGAATCCATTTCGACAACTTTTGAAAAGATGCCCATTTGTGTGTACGTGTATGTATGCTTATATTTGCTTCTGTGTATGCAGAGTTGGGCAGCACAGAAAATACATGTATTTGAAATGCATATTCAAAATACATTTATATTTTGCATTTGAAACAGAAGACACAAAAGCATTTTGATAATGTAACGAAAATAAATTTTTGGAGTGTTTTGCATTTTCAAAATACTCAAAATAATTTTTTTCAGATTTCAAACTATCGTATTTAAAACTGCAGATGAACGATTCGTAAAAGAGAAAACGACTAATCTGTATAATGTGTAGTCTTTGAATTAGTTTTTAGGAATTAATATAAATATCCTTATTCAACTGGTACCGATAAGGATGCTAATAAACGGAATGTTTAGCATCTGCAGTGGCCCCTGAGAAAAATAGTTTTTGTTACAACTTTCACCTGTTCTGTTACAAACTTCTGTTCAATCATTCCCTATATAATGTTGTTGTGTGGTGGATGGCTTCTATGCATGTAAAAGAGAAAAAATGTTGTTGGAAGTTACACCAATAATTATAATGCCCGCTATACCATTGTTGCGTAATCATTTTGATAAGTATTTTCAAAAATATCAAAATCTCACAGAAACATCACTCCATGGTAAACAACTCCCCCAAATCCACAAGCAAAAATCTCCCCCCCAAAAAAGACGTGAAATCTCAAGCTGGTTTGTGACAAGTTTCTCAGAACCAGACAGTATTTTCAGATCTAGGGTACCAAAATTTTTAAATGAATTGCTGAAAAAACCTCAAAAGAATCACGGCATTCAAAAATATTAAATAAATAATCATATATATCAGATATAATAAGTAATCAAAAATAAATTAGGCAATATGCAAGTCACGAGGACTACAGCAGCAAATTTCACACCTGGCGGCCAAAATTTGCACTATATATTTTACTTCAGAAATCGAAACAGCATACTCCAGAAAGTATAAGTACGAAATTTGGTTGCGAATCACACAGTAGTTTTTCCTACAGAGAGGTCTAAACACATCACGTTTAATTTTCCTACAGAGAGTTCTAAACATTTCACGTATAATTTCCCTACAGAGAGGTCTAAACTCCTCAAGTTTCATTTTCCTACAGAGAGGTTTAAACACCTCACAATTAATTTTCCCACAACGAGGTCTAAACACCTAACGTTTAATTTTCCTACAAAGAGGTCTAAATACCTCACGTTTAATTTTCCCATAGCGAGGTCTAAACACCTCACTTTTAATTTTCCTACAGAGAGGTCTAAATACCTCAAGTTTAATTTCTTCCAGTCCCCTGAATTCCGTTCAAGACAGGTTCAACTGTATTATATTTTTGGTATGAAAGAAGTAAAGGCATTGTGTAAGAAAGGTCATGTGCTGCCCACATTAGATTTTGTAATGTACAGAGGTTCCTTAATTTCATGAACGACAACTATCTTATCAGTTGATTATGGCATTTGAACAACTTTTGATATGGTATTTCAAAAAAAGCTTTCATAGTTTATTTTACTATTTCTAAATACATAAACATATAGTTTATAGCTAACAGTACAGAGTCCACTTCGAAGGTAAGAGCTTGCAAATTTGTTCTAGTAGCTCAACGGTAGAGCGTCGGCTGGCCAGTTCGGAGATCCTTGGTTCGATTCCCGGTTGGGGCAGCAAGATTCTTTAAAATGGCGCCCGGACAAATCAACCTTGTTGGTTAGTGCAAAGATGTCGGAAGTCTAAAAGTGACCCTAGTACGGATTCAGTGGACTCTGGAAGAATAAGTGCCTATTTCAAATTAAGACGATAACGACCACAGAGGATATTAACCTGGGTAAAAATAGTAGTAGCAAGAGGCTAACCTGGGGTAAAAATAGCAGGAGGCGGTCAGTCAGATTGTCATCAGTTGCCCGCCAATCTCGCTTTAAAGGGTGGAGAATGCCGAGTCCGCTTCAACGATAAGAGCTTGCAATTTCGTTCCAGTAGCTCAACGGTAGAGCATCGGCTGGCCAGTTCGGAGATTCAGGGTTCGATTCCCAGTTGGGGCAGCAAGGTTCTTTACAATAGCACAAAGGAGTTGAAAAGATGTTACATACGGAAACATGATCTTTAACGTCCTCAAATTGAAAATATTTTCCCCAAAAAATGGTCTATGGCTTTGGGTGTTGAAGAAAAATTAATAGGAGTGTGACTCAACTCATACAAGAATTATTTTTTTTTTTCAAATTTTCCAAGAAAAAATTTGAAAAATTAGTATTGCGGGTCCAAAGGCTTATAACTATAGAACGTTACCCTTCTCTTCAGAAGATTTGAAAAAACCTTCCGATTGATACCATAGTTGACATTGTGGAGGAGTAACTTGCTCCCAAAAGGAGGGGGCTAATGACGTCATGAATAAAAGTATTGTGTCGTGGCCAGTTTTCACAACAAGGATTGAAACCATGGAGTTGGAATGAAGGAGATAAAACTCCTGTGGATAAAACGTTTGAAAATACCATAATACTTCGAGAAATATGTCTAGGCGTCACTAGTGTTAGTAAAGTAGCCGCTATTATTAGTTGACACAACAGGAAGGCTTAATATTCAGTATATGTATTTTTGATTATTTTTAAATTAAGGATTCTCTAACTATGAGCATAATTAACCAGTATTATTGTATTGCCAGTATAGTTCTAGGAAAACGTACAGAATATAGGGAGATAAAAATAAATTGAAAGGTAAAATAATTTTAAATACATAAGAATATTATTTATTGTTACAGTTCTACTTTGCACTGCGCTGATAATTTATTTTTACAAAATTGAAAGTTTAAATAAATATTTTCGGCCTTTCGCCTTAGAAATATATACAACACAGAGCTACTTATCTTATCCCAAAGCCACCTGGATTATTGTCTTAAACGATATTGGCGTTTACTTCATATGATGTTTTAACTTCTTAATTTTACCTCCATGATTGAAACTATTAAGTCACGTGATCATTGAGCCTTAAATAAACCCTTTAATGCATGATTATGTCACATTTTGTCCTATGCTGCCATGGTAAATAAAATATAAAATTTCATATAAATTTCGAAGTTTTCGCTCGAATGTAAATATATATATATATATATATATATATATCTAGTACTAGAATTTTTGATAACAAATTCCAACAAAGTTTCTCAAAATCCATTGATATTTGTGGCCGCTATTGTGTACACAAAAAATCGATCACATACAGACAAAAGGAAAACACTTCAAAAATAGTTAATACGTGTTCAGGAGGTCTTAAAACGTATATTGGTATCAAAATCTCGATATCGTAAATTTTCAGAAAACAGTATTTTTTCAATACTACGTAGAGAAAGTAAAAATGAAATTTGATTGAATAGCCTCTAAAACATTTATTTTCTATTAATCAGTCAAATTATATTACTGGTTTTGCAGCGGGCGTCATTCAAAATGGTTATCAAAATTCAGACAGCCTTGAAAGAAACGATTAGCATAAAAAAGTGGGTTTGAAAAATACTCCTTTTTGAAGTTAAGCAAAATTAACATCTCAATGAGGATCTTTATGGCTCCAGAAAAGTTTTTCACGGTGATAAATATGTATAAATATTTATTCACATGAAAAAGTTGGGTTGTCTTTAATGAACACATAATGTATTTCATATCTTTTTTAACCATTCTA
Organism: Amaurobius ferox; assembly: GCA_951213105.1. Classification (NCBI taxonomy): domain Eukaryota; kingdom Metazoa; phylum Arthropoda; class Arachnida; order Araneae; family Amaurobiidae; genus Amaurobius; species Amaurobius ferox. The sequence goes on along the minus strand of OX578152.1, from coordinate 89,647,364 downwards.
AAATATTTAAAATATTTTAATGTAACATTTTATCAGGAGCAATTTCAGAGGCTACCAAATATTCAACAGCAAATATCTGAAATCAGAGGACTGACTCGACTTTTTCATACTTTTATTCAATTTCATATCATTCGTACGCATTTCTGTTAAAAAGTTTCAAATGGTATTTAATATATTGATGCGATAAAAACTTCGTAAATATAAGATAAGCACTGCTCAACTAGTTTGAAGGGTACAAAACAGACTTTTTTCTTCCTCAGGACCGACAAGAAGCGCGATCACATTTAGTCAAGTTAGATTGATACATGAGGTAAAATAACACGCGTGGCTGAAGGTAAGAGAAAATTTGTTGCCATCGCTGCGAGGAGAGATGAAATAGAAAAAAAACAGTAAAACTATAGATAGGATATTAAGAGAGGTAAAAACCAAGGAGAAGAAAGATTAGAAAAATATAAGGAATAACCGGAAATAAGTCAGGGTGGCAAGAGAATGGATATTAAAGCGAATAGAAACAACAGAAGAATGAAAAAATTGTTAAAATTGTAACGAAATTTAAACAAGCTGTAAAAATACAAAAAGAAAAATAGATATTATTGGAAAATACGACAAGCCAATTTGAATAAATGAGAAAAAAATGAAATTAAAATATAAAAGAACCAACTGGTTTCGGAGGCCATATAAGCTAATTTCGTCAAATAAAATATCGAAAAATTAAATAAGTAAAATGCGTAAAATGCACTTTGTGACAAATATAAGGAAAATTTGGGCAGCACAAGTAACACAATAATGCAGCATACAGCTGTTTCGAGGGCACGCTGGATCTCCTTCGTCAGTGCAAGAGAACCAACAAATCCCAAGTACAAAGCAGGATTAAATGAGGCTTCCAATTCCTTTTTTGAACTTCAGGTTTCTTGGTTCTCTTCCACTGACGAAAGGAATGCAGCATATCCCCGAAACAGCTGCATGCTGCATTATTATGTTTTTTGTGCTTATATACATCTCCGAAGTTTTCCTTACCGGAAAAATATTCAAAATTTTAAAAAATATAGATACCCCTCCCCCCCCCCCCCCCCACACACGCACATACACCACCACCACGGGAAAAATAAAAGAATCAGACAGAAATGGGGAAAATTAAACCAAAATTTTCAAAACGTACGAGGAAAAAGAACAATAATTGTTAACAAGGGAGTTTGATTAAAAAACAATGGAAAAATTTCAAAAAAGACCAATTCAGAAATAGAATTGTGAGTAATAATGTCCGTGGCTTTCAAAATAATTTATACTATTTATTTAGATTTTAACGAACTTCTCAATATCGTCGATTGTAAAATGTTTGCGTAAGTCTGTTTTAAAAATATTATGCGATTCGAATGGAAATTTTTAATCAAATTTCCTTTATTAAGTTTTATAATCAAGTTGCTTTACCCAAGGGATTACAGTATTGCATTACACCAAAAATTCGCATTAGATAGCAAACAATTATATGTTTATATGAGATTTAATACGCAACTTATTGTTTAATAAATCTATATTCTGAAATTTTGTTTTCTAGTATTCAATATTTCAGCTAGCATGAACTACATACATATAAGCTTGCTTATATGCATACTTGCTTAAATACATATGTAGCTTGCATAATGTTTACCTAATAATACCTAATAATTTTACTACATAATAATTTACCTAATGTTTGTAGGGCCCACTTCCAATATAGAAAATAAGAATATAATTTCAGCAGTAATATCTGAAAGTTTAATCCAGCAACGCATGCCCGTGGTTCGAATCCTTGTTGCGACTTGAGTTCTTTACACATTTTAATGCAGTATCAATTAATATAGTAGTTTAATGTAGTATATTAATGTAGTATCTAGTATCGTTTTCCTTTACACATTTCAAAATACTGTTTCTTCATAAATTATACCGTTGTTCATTGAACAACACACTAACAGAACCCGACTGGCAGGAAATATGAGTATGAACTTCGCCGTTGCAGCATAATTCACACTATCAATCTTTTTGAAATAACGCTGCAGTAGGTGCATGATAAAGGGACTGAATTTTAAGGTTTCTATACGGATTTGCCCAGTTGGGGCACATAGCCAGTTTTCTTGCTGCCATTGCAGATATCACCTATTCCATTCTGACGAAAGAAATCAGTCACTGAATGCTGTTATCTTCAAAGGTAGCGCGACTCTATACTATGACACCATTGTTTCAAAAGCTATCATTTTTACTTTCCTTATATACATAGTATAATGTATAAGGAAAGTATTGTGACGGGGTCGAAAATTCGAATTCCAGTTTTCGATGGGAGAGCACGTTTCAAACATTCCTGATCACGAATCGAACATTTTTGAAGTAATGTCTATGTGTGTGCGTGTGTGTGTGGAGACGATAATTCACGAACGAATGGAGCGATTCGAATTAAATTTGGTACAAAAATTATAATCCGTGAATACTGGGAGCCTATTGTTTTTAAACGCAATCAAATGTTCAGAAGTCCCCTAAATTTTCGAGTGAAATTTTGAAAAAATCATCAAAAAATCAAAACCTTCAATTAAGTTACGCAAATAGACATTTCCCATGTAAATTTTCCTTAGAAAACGATCATAAACTTTAGAACTCTAGCATGAACCGTTTTTGAGATATTGCACATTTTTCAAATACATTTATCATAAAACCCCATAAATTAAAAAAAGTATTCACTGTTGAGAAACATGTTCACTTTTTATATGTTATATCATGCGATCAATTTAGTGAAATCATTCCCGTGGATCTAGTTCGTTCCATTCATGAGTAATACTTTGAGTAATACTTTTGCATTTGAACGCCAATTGTCTTTATCTGCTATAAGAATAACTTACTTCTCCGTCCATAATGCTTAGCGAGATTTTGGCGACAAATTCGGCGAAATATCGCCAACTTGACGGCTTTGTTGAATGTTGCCAAATTAACGAATATCTCGCAAAATGGATAAAAATGACACTAAATCAATTAAAATGACGACTAATTGACGACTAATTGCAAATACGCAGCGGACTTATATGTTGCCTACACCAATGCCTTGTGCAAGGTTGGCAGTCCGCCTGCGGCGTCCAAGAAAGTTCAATATCTTGAAAAGAATATAAGTATCTACTATAAGAATAACTTTTTTTTTTTACTGTAAAAGCAGTAAATTCATTGCATTATATAAGGAAAATTATATGCTGCCCACATCAGATTTTTCACCTTGGTTAACTATCATTGTTTTTCCATAGAGAACTATCATTTTTTCCTTGTAGTGAACTATTATTGTTTCTAGATAGTGAACTATCATTGTTTCCTTGAAGGGCACTATCATTGATTCCTTGTAGTGCTTCCTTTTAGTGAACTATTATTGATTCTTCATAGTGCATTTTCATTGCTTCCTTGTAGTGAATGTTGTTTTGTAGTGAATTATCATTGTCACTGTTCCCTGTAGTGAACTATATTAGTTTATTATGTTGTATAATATTTGATTACATTCTATAGCTATTATTTTTTCTTTAAAGTTATTTTAGAGTTTACGGATCATTCCAAAATAGCCGGAGAATAAGTTTTTTCTCAATTTGTACTAAAACCTTATGAGCACAAGAACAATGAAATAAATCACTTTACTGTTAAATTTCATTAAAATCGGAAGCTTCGATTTTGATTGAAGAGCAGATACATACATTGCGCACAGACAGAAAGAAACACAAAACTAACTTTTAACTATTTAATTAAGCACATTTATTTTTTATTTCATTTATTTTGTCAATTTTTATGCGCGATTTCGAAACGGAAACGATTCATTTTTTTTTCCAATTTATAATAAAATGAAATCAAAACCAGGGTGACACATAACCTGACTGCAAAAATTTTACGAAAATCGTACAGATTGATTTGATTTATGTATTTAAGAATTTTATTATTTTGTTTCCTTCTGCCCTGTTGCAATTCAAAATAAGAGACTGTTTTAAAGAATGAAACATTTTAGATTAAAAGTCTGTATTTGATGGCATTAAAAGATGTTAAAATCACATTAAAAATCTGAGAGCTTTCGGACTTAAAAGGTCCATTATCGGAAGCATTTGCCAAAGAAGATACATTGCCTTTTATACCCAATCAAAAACCGTGAACAAAATCTGCATATGCGTGGTTTCGACTGGGTATAAAAGCCTTTTTTTTTTCGCAATTGACTGCGATAATGGACGCTTTACGTCAGAAAGCATTCGAGCTTTAAGTGACTTTAACGTATTTTAATGCACTCAAATAAATACCTTTAATCTAAAGTGTATTATTGTTCTTTAAAATTTAATTTTTAGATGTAATTTTTAGATGTAATTTAGATTAAGTGAGTCATTAAATTTGGTGAAATATTTACCTGCTAAATTTCACAACCATGGAGTTAGAGAGACGGAGATAGAACTCCTATGGATGAAACGCTGAAAATGCCGTAACGCTTTGAGATTTATATCTAGGCATCGCTAGTGTTAGTAAAGCACCTATTATTTCCACTTGACACAATAGAGATACATTGAATGGAATACATATATTTTGTTACTTTCCTTATATACATAATGTATAAGGAAAGTATTGTGACGGGGTCGAAAATTCGAATTCGAATTTTCGACGGGAGATCACGTTTCAGGCATCCCTGATCACGAAACAAACATTTTTGAGGTGATGTCTGTGTGTGTGTGTGTGTGTGTGTGTGTGTGTGTGTGTGTGTCAGTGAGACTTTGGAGAGGATATCTCACGAACGAATGGAGCGATTCGAATGCAATTTGGTACAAAAATCACAATCCGTAAATACTGGAAGCCTATTGTTTTTAAAAGCAATCGAATGTTCAGAACCCCCCTAAATTTCCGAGTGAAATTTTGAAAAAATCATCAAAAAATCAAAACCTTTAATAAAGTTACGCAAATAGACATTTCTTATGTAATGTTTCCTTAGAAAACGATTGACACAAACTTTAAATCACTAGCATGAACGGTTCTCGAGATATTATACATTTAAAAAAAATTATAAAAAATCCCATAAATTAAAAAATATATTAACTGTTGAGAAACATGTTCACTTTTCAAATGTAATACCATGCCATAAATTTGGTGACATCATTCTCATGGATCTATATCGTTCCATTCATAAGAAAATACACTTTGAGTAATACATTTGCATTTGAACGTCAATAGTCATTTATCTGCTATAAAAATATCTTACTTCTCCGTCCATAACGCTTGGCGAGATTTTGGCGACGAATTTGGCGGAATGTCTTTTTTAAATGTTGACTTTTTTAAATGTTGCTAAATTAACGAAAATCTCGCCAAATGGATAAAAATGACGCTAAATCGATGAAAATGACGACTAATTAACAAAAATTCAATATCTTGGAAAGAATGTAAGTATATATTATAAGAATAACCTATTTTTTTGCTGTAAAAGTAGTAAACTCATTGCATTATATAAGGAAAGTCATGTGCTGCCCACATCACATTTTTTTTAAAATTAAGATTACCAAATTATTAGTATAATGAATCAGTATTTTTTCACAGTTTTAAGACAGCGTTCAGAATATAGGAATATAAAAATAAATTGAAGGGTAAAATAATTTTGAATACGTAGGGATATTCCTTATTGTTTCAGTTCTACGTTTTATTGGGCTACTAATTTATTTCTACAAAATTGATAGTTCAAATAAATATTTTAAGCCTTTCTTCATAGAAATATATTCAATACAGGGGTGCTTATCTTATCGCAATGCCATCTGAATTATTGTCTCAAATGATATTGGCATTTTCTCAGTATCGAGTTTTAACTTCTTGCCTTTTCCTCCGAAACGTTTTTCGAATTATTAACAACATTTCGCCAAAAAGTATTTGATCTAGAATAAGTAGATGTATACATTGGTCAGACAGCTGCACAGCACAGACGTGACGCAGGAAATTGTTTATTTTCGCATTCACAGAGTTCTGATATATGTAAATGACTCAAGAACTGCGTTAGACTTTTTCCACTACGTGTCAATACATCTACATAAATAAAATTTGATATCTGTCTGTGGATATGTATGAGTATATTTTAGCCTCATCAACACCGGAGAATGGTTGCACCATATTTTTTTTTAATTTTATGGATAGCCTTGTATTAGCCCTACTTAAAACGTAGTTCATGTTTCAAGTTTCTAAGACCAGGGATTGTCCAAATATTAATAATAAAACGCACTGTTAAACCTTCCATATAGCATCATAATACATCGATAACATTATAGAAAACATTATGTAGAAAATATTGTTTTCGTAACTTTATTTGAAGAAAATATCAGGCTGCTAAGTAACAGAATTAAAACCAATGACATTATACAGCAGACGATTTTTATTACATCTTTTCTGATTTAAATGATTAAGAAATGTACATAAAAATAAATTTTATAGAAATGAATTTCTGGAATATATCAATTACGGCTTTCATGTTGAAAGTTTACGGGGATTATTGCTATCTTCAATTTCTTAAGTCATCTGTTTTATGTTGGCAAATATTTTCAAACTCTTATATTGAATTCAGCCAATTATAACAGAATATAGTACAAGTATATCTTCTAATACCATTTTAGCGCTTTGATTTTGGTATAGATTGATCCAATTTCATGTTTTTTGTAAATTTATTTACAAATGGAACAAAGACGTTTTATTCTTCAGATCTGCCTGTGAAGATAAATTTGTAAAGCGAGAACATAGATTCTTATACTTCCTTTTAGAAAACTCAAATTAAAGGTTTTAATAGAATATTCTGGATAACAATGTCATTTAAAATACTATAGGAATTTGCACGTAATTGTGAATTTTAAGTTTCTTCATGTTATATATTCCGTACGGATAACGGATATACTGCTAGTATCCAAAATGTTATAGTACGCAAGTAGGAAAGTAGAAAATTTTATCACTTGAAATTAGTTTTACCACATGAAAAAATTATTTTTATTCTACATCATTTTTCCTATTTTTTTTTCTTAAATTCTTTCAAACATGCATGGCATTTTCTTTTTAAGTGAAGCTATACAGGGTTCAAATTGAAAGTCTTTAACCCAATAAATTTGTAAGGAAACGTCCACGAATGCACACGTTGGGTCCATCTGTAGGAAAATGACCATGCCTGACCGTAAAAGAGAATTGCAGCGCTCCTGGGGGCGACTTTAAAAAGTTTGAATAACAAATTTGGCAACAAAGCGAGATAGACGAGAAATGCCAAATCCCAAGTTGTAGCGCATTATCTAATGAAAAGGTATAGATAATAAAACAATTACATTTATTTGGCACAATAGGATTTTTGGCGACTTGTTATCTTAGTCAGGAATGCTAAAATCAAAAACACTTATATGCATAAGAATCTAATGTACAGAATATTTAAACAGCCGCCGTCAACAACATTGCACATTTTATTTTCGGAAAGAATTTTACGGCGTATTTTGACAAATATTGCAGGTAGAGTTTCTTACAGTCCCCAAAGATACGGCTTGACAGGTCTTTATTGCTTTCCATATACGCGTTTCGTTCCGTCCTGATATTGATTCCTACTATTTAGACAACGCTATACAACTTTGTAATTGGTTCTTTTCTTCTATCTTCTGGTCACTTTACTACACCAGTGGGCATGAGCACTTCACTATATAGACTTAACGTGTACACTCAAGGACCTTCCCTTACAAAGTCATGTGGTTGCGTAAGGCCTTTCTTATGAACCCTTACACTATTTTCCGTTGCTTACCCCTGTGTATCTAACATAAGGAAGCCAGTGTGTGTGTATGTGTGTGTGTGTGTGTGTGTGTACAGTCCGTATCGCGAAATGTAGGCGTCATACGACTATGAAATTCAGTACACAGGTACTTCAGGACCCGAATAGGTGCTCCTTGGCGTTATTATTATTTTTATTTCGAATTAGTTTTTTAGATATTTTATGTTTTATTCCGATTTACAACGATTTGGGTCAGTTTTTACAACTTTGTGCGTTCATCAAGTTATCGAGTGCGTTCTTTTGCGACCTAAAATATTATCACAGAATTTTCACCTTGACACCATCGGAAAGATAGAAAAAGTATCTGTCAAACAAACTTTGAACTGAATGCATTCTATGAATATACAAATTTTAATGAATTTAAAAATATATATACTTTCCGCTGGTTTCAAACCTCACCGATTTTTATATTATAATAGAAAAAATGACGTTACATCAAAAGTTTATATTTTAACAACAGCTCCTAAATATATCACAGACTACTCCAGAAAAAAATTTCATAAATCTATTTGTTAATTAATTATAATATTTTTAAGGGAGCTATGACTTAGATTTTTCTTTTAATAAACTTAGCATTTCTCCTTCCATCCTTTCCCGGAGATGTTCTTATAACTGGAGCCACTCCCTCGTAGGGCGAACGGAGCTTTTCTATCTACTGAGGTCACACCCACGAACGGGGGAATGAGTTTTTCCACCTATTGAGCCCACTCTCAGCCACGGGGGGAAATAACGCAACTGAGAATTTCGCTGTGAGATACTGTTGAAGACCCAGACCGTCCGACTCATCCGAAGACTTGAGCAACCATTTGGACGGCCGGCTGTGAGATACTGTGTAGTATTTATCAGCTTGCATTTCTTTTAGTTTGTATTTTAATCCAGTGAAACGTCGGGTAAATTTTCTAGTATATTAAATGTTAATTTAACAATTACTTCTAAAATATCCTTGAAGAAGGCAGGCATATGCCAGTAAGTTAACGACTATCGTTTCGAGGGCATTATAAATCCCCTTCTTCAAGCCAAAGGAACAGGTAGAACAATATGTGCTTTTAGCAATCGCAAAAAAGAACTGCCAAAAGAATAGGTTGAACACTATGCGCCTATAGCAACCGCTAAGAACAAACTGAGCTTGTTCTCAGTTGTTGTTAAGGGCGCATAACATAGTATAGGTAATAATATAATATCCTTTTGACTTGAAGAAAGGGGCTTATAACTCCCTCGAAATACTTATCGTCACCTTGCTGACATATACCCTCTTTCTTCAAGGACGTCTTGTAAGTTGTTGTCTTACAAACAGCATTTTTGGGGGTGGGATTGTCCAGTGGTTAGCGATCGGGGATTGCACTAGGATGACCATAGTTCAATTCCCGATTCTGACCAAACTATCCCCGTGTTCACGTGGAGGACGGACACGTTAAATATGTGGGTCCGTTAGTCCTTCCACGAGGTTGGTGGTAAGGGAAGAAGGGTAAGGTCCCTGTGGATGCTCTCCCTACTGAGTTTCGGTCTAAATTGGGTGGCACTTCCAGGCCGTCCAAACAGACGTATTACACCTTTGGGTAGGTCGGACGGTCTGGGTCCAAGAATAAGAAGAAAAATCAATTTCATTTATTGTAATAGTCTTAGCAATGTGTGTTTCAGATGTTACATAATATTTCTGTAAAGTCAAGCTGTCAAAACTTCGCAATCTTTTAGTAAACTAGAAGTTCATTAACAATGAACAAATATTTAATAAAAAAGTTGTGGATAAAAGTAATAAGAAAAATTTCGGTGCTTCACTTCAAGTAAAAGTTGTAAAACAAAAATAGTTTCACTGCAGCACGTGTTTTGCCAGTTGTTACAGAATAAAAATAAAAGTAAATATTAAAAGAAAAGAACTCAGATTCCGAAATTGATTTCAGAAAAAGAAAATAAATAAATTTGAAACTTTATTTTGCTGACATTAATATACGCTTGTTAGTTGCATGCAAGAAATAAATATGATGCACGCTAAAAATGAACTTCCTACACTTTCAATTTTTTTTTTCTTTCTTTATGTACATTACTTTGTTTCTTCGAGCAAAGTAACAGAAACTTATTTCGAAATAACAGAAAATTTGTAGTTGTAATATAATTTCCTTTTCTTCCTTTGACGATTTTTAACGTATTTTTAGCACTTCACAACATAGTTGAAAGTGTTCATGACTTTATTCATTCTGTCTGTCTGTCCGTTCGCAAGATAACTGACGTAAAAAAAACTTTATCAAAATGAAATTTTAGTATGCTGTTGAGACGATCTGTGGGACATATGGGAATGTAAATGAATAATATCACCTAATAAGTTTATAACTAAACCCGGGATGAAAACATGAAATACATTGAACCCTATGGGATCTAATTTTTCAAGCATTTTTTAAGCGAAGTTAAAATTCACAAATTGCTTCGAAAATTTTAGGAAATATTCAAATTATCGCATTAAATATATAAAAAAATTTCAGCAAAATATGTTTCGCAGTTTTTTAAAATTTAAAATAATAATTACAGCCATTTAATATGAAGATATCACGTAACCCACTTCAAAATAGCATATAGCATCCATCCTTTTTTTTTTCAGGGTCAAAATCGTGATTTTTAAAGTTCTTTTAAATTTATATTTAGTGTTGCATTGCCTAATTTTAATGGATGCAGAATGTAAACGTGTGATTGTTAGATGGCTCGTATAAGAATTTCTGAATTTTTTCTACGCAAAATTATTTAACTCTGTAGTCTGGAATAAAAGTGTATGAATGAAATATTCATTGCTTTTACATAGAGAGCCAGACGATTTATATTTCGATGGCATCATTTGAATAAAGTTCCTTTTTTTCGATGAAGTTTCAGTTTCCAAGTAAAATAAATTATTGTAGTATTGCGGTAATTAAAAAATATCACCGCTGAATGTATAGCATTTTAGAGATGTTTAAATAAAGTTGCTTTTCCATTGGAAAGTGTTTCATAATCAATGATTTATACATGATTAATCTTTCTTATTAAATGATGCAGATTCTCCAAAAGCTTGGCCAATTACATTTACTGTGTATATTCTCTTCAGCAAAGAGAGCTTTTATTTTTTTCATAAAATAATAGCACATATTCCAATTACTTAGATAATATGTTTTAGAAAATTAATATTTTTGTTTCAGATTTTTGGATTTTTGTAAGTTATTTTTAAAATTTTGATGTGGGCAGAAAATGCCTTTTTCTGCAGGCTTGAATTTATTTTCGAATTCTTTCATGTTGCATTAAATGAAGTTTAATTGCACAAAATAACACACATACTGTTTGAAAATATATCCAATTTGCAATTTTAATATACCTTCTCTTTTTATATTTGACAATTTAACATTTAATATGTCGCCAGCTACACAAAATTAAAACGAGAAAGATCAATCATGAGTAAAGCATTGATTATGAAACACTTCTCAACTGAAATGCAATTTTATTTAAACATCTAAAATGCGATACATTCAGCGGTGATATTTTTTTAATTATTAACTACAATAATTTATTTTACTTAAAAACTTCAAACTTTATCGAAAAAAAAGGACTTTATTCAAATGACGTCATCGAAATATAAATCATCTGACTCTCAATGTACAAACAGTGAATATTTCATTCATGCACTTGTATTCCAGACTTCATTGTTAAATAATTTTGAGTGAAAAAAATCAACAATTCTTATACAACTCATCTTACAAGCGTTTGTTTGCATTCTGCATTCATGAAAATCAGGCTTCGTTGTAGAAATAATCAAAGTTTGATGATCATTTAAACTCAAAAATATTGTAATTGATTTGGAGCAGAATATAGATGCACACAAAATATGCAAAAATTAAACTGTTTTAGTATGGATGCAACACTAAATTTAAATTAAAAAGAAGTTTAAAAATCACGATTTTGAAATTGGGAAAAAAAGATGTATGTCATATTTTATTTTGAAGTGAGTCACATGATCTCTTCATATTATATGGATGAAATTATTATTTTAAATTGTATTTAAAAAATTACCAAACATATTTCGCTAATTTTTTTTTAATGAATTTTATGGGATAATTTGAATATTTCCTAAAATTTTCGAAGCAATTTGTAAATTTTAACTTCGCTTAAAAAATATTGGAAAAATTGGGTCCCATAGGATTCAAATTATTTCACCTTTTCAAACCGGGTTCAATACAAAACGAATTGGATGATATAATTCATTTACATTCCCGTATGTCCCACAGAGTGTCTCAAAAACATACAAAAATTTCATTTCTATAAAATCATTTTTACGGCTGCAAACGTTGTTGGTCTTATTTGTTTTGCCCTAAAAAATTACGAACAAACATGTAATTAGTATATGTCAACATATTTTTATTTTATTTCAGGTTTTGACGTGTTTTTGAATACATCACCCAAAGAAAGACTGGTTCTATTTTTCCCGCATTGCACCAAAATATAATTACATTGGCCCACAAATGACTGTGTGTGTTTGATAACAACCCACAGTTGTCTTTCACTAAATTTTACGAATTTTTGTCAAAAAGCTTTTGAGTGGATATTTAACAGACACATACACACAGACGGCACATTAAGAATGGCGGATTCGTGTTCTAAGGTGCACGATACATGTAGATTCCTCAAAAACTCGATGTGCTCTATTTGCAACAGCATTCCAATATTTTATAATAAATTACAGCGAATTTAAGGAAAGTAAAATCAATATTTAATGTTATTATATCTTCTTTATATGATCATTTGCTTTGAAATGTGTGTTTTACAGAAAATTATACCTTATAATTCCATCCATTTGCTAACTAAAATTTGGATAATATATAGTTTATTTTAACCAATAGGATTAAATTTAAGGATGAAAATTTGCACAATTGGAAATACCTGCACATCGAAAACCAATAACTGCAATTGCAATGCCTCCATATTTGAAAATGTTTCTTTATATTTTTGAACTTTAGATTAAAATATTTTCAATATGAAAATCTCCATAACAAAATGCGTTTCTAGGGAATAAATGCATTTTGGTCAAATGTACTTGAGACACATTTTAATATTGATATGTCCATATAAATATTATGCGGTGTTAAAAATTATAAATTTTACTTTCCTTACACTGGGTGCGTTTTTTTGTTTCGTCGACCCAGAACGTCCGACCTACCAGAAGCCGTAAGTTTTCTGTCTGGACAGCCCGGATAGTGCTGTAGGAGTTGAATGTTGCCAGGCCCGAACCAGGGACCTGGTGCTTACAAGACCGATATTATAAGATTGGAACAAAAGCTAGCTTCCACTCCGAACTTATAATTCGGGTGTCCTAGCATCTTCTATCGATGTCTTTGGCAGGAGCAGAGTCGTCTGCTGCAGCACACTCCCCCAACTGATGAGAAGTCCCCGGTCGTATTTCGGCGAGGAGGGGGGCTGCCCAGAAAACCCCCGCGCGTCCCCATCCGAAACTCAGTCGAGGGGCTGAATGGGCGGGAGAGGTGTCGTACCTCGGGCGTGACGTCTGTCGTGGTCAACTAGGAAGGGAATGGTACGGCCTCTGGCTCCGTGTGGTGCTGCCATCTCTTGTTGAGGGGTGAGATCGTTGGAGATAGAAGGTTGCGTGTTTCAAATGTCCAGGGTCGCCATTGTAGGATTTGACTGTTGCCAGGGGCCTGGTGCTAACAGGACCGACATTATAAGATTAGAGCAAAAGATAGCTTCCACTCCGAACTTATAATTCGGGTATCCTAGCATCTTCGATCAATGTCTTTGGCAGGAGCAGAGTCGTCTGCTGCCACAGTGCCATTCAATTTAGATCAGATTCCAATGGGACATCCACAGGGATCTTCTACTCCTTCTCCCACCACCAACCTCTTGGACAGACTGACGAACCCACATATTTAAAGTGCCCATACTCCGCTTGAACACAGAGACAGTTTAGACAGCACTGAGAATCAAATTCGATTCATCCGAGTGCAGTTCCCGTGTTTTAACCACTGAGCTGTCTCACCCCGTACCGGGCCTGTTTGAAAAGTCAACTGGCTGATAATCATCCCGGTTATTAGTAGATACGCAACGCTTGCTTGGCTGTTTTCTTAAGGCTCCTGCATATACAGGCTGACGCAATCCCAATTTTGACCCCAACCAATCCAATCAGTTTATCGTCTGTCAGTGTTATTTCAATAGCGCACGCATGTTATATGGCTGATATTTGATACGCAATTTAGCTGTAAAATAAGTGCTTTTGCTTTCAAAAAATTGTACCAATCATCCAAGAAAGCAATCTACAATGTTTTGCCTGTCTCCTAAGATAACGGAAAGGTAAAAAATTGGATGAATCCACTTTATAACCATCGCTTTCAACGGGAGTCAAAATAGGCGATGTTACTTCAGCCTGTAGAGGGTGTCCCAAAAAGATTGCAACGCGCTTTAATTCTTTACCTGTTGGAGATAAGTGGGCAATGTAAATGGCAAAAATATTGAAAGTAAGGTAGGAAATAAGACTACGTTAATGAAATAGTTCTACCATTTACATTAAAAAAATTACATTTTTTAAATTTTTTTACGACCTCCTTAGATCAATTTGGTCAATCAGATTTTTTTTTTATTTTTAATGCAACAAGATCATTAAAAACCGCATATCTGTATCTTTAAGATTGAGCGGGTTATATTTAATTGAAAATTAAACATTGCGAATGGGGATCATATATCAAAATAGAAACGTAAATTTGTGACATATCACAAAAAAGATAAAACTGCATGATAATACACAGGAGACAATTTTGCGAATTCTGCGTAGGCTCACGATGCAAACAAAGAGTCTTGAGTACTTTTCAATAACTAAGTACTTTTTCAATTATTAAGTACTTTTTCAATTATTAAGTACTTTTAAGTAATTTTTTTATCTAAACAATTTTCATCGTCAATTTGTTTATGATTCCTATTTTCACTGATAAAACTGCCTTCCACATGGTACGGGAAAAGTGGCATAAGATCGATTTTTTCCTTTATCATAATTCAGTTGAATTTAAAGATACAGATATTGGTTTTTTTAATGATCTTGTTGCAATAAAAAAAAATTCTAATTGACCAAATTTGTCTAAGGGGGTCGTATAAAAATTTAAAAAGTGTAACTTTTTGAAAATGAATGAGAGGCCTATTTCATTAACGTAGTCTTATTTCCTACCTTACTTTCAATATTTTTGCCATTTATATTGCCCACTTATCTACAACAGGTAAAGAATTAAAGCGCGTTTCAATCTTTGTGGGCCACCCTGTATATATCTTGCCTTTGGTTATCTGGTTACTCAGCAGGAAAATATATCTGATGTGATCAGCACATGACTTTCCTTACAGAGTAAAATTCATTTTCTTTATATCTCATTAATATTTCAGTATATCGAGTTTATTTGTCCTGAATAACCCACATAATTATTTGCAAAAATGCAAAACAAATTAAATATCTCGAAAACGGATAGTCCTAGAGTAATGGGGTTGGTCTTATTCTTTTCATCGTCAAAAATTACGTATAAAACAAGCATTTAATTGACACATCTGCGCATACTTAGTCTGGTACATTTGAGATTTTGTTTTTTTCACTAATCGTACTAAAATCTAATTAGCACTAGGATAACCCACAAGTAAGTTATCTACCAAATTTTGTGAAATTTGATCAATTAGTTATTTAGCTAGAGTGGATAATGGCAATTTTTGAGGGTCATTTCGCAAAAAAAAGGCAGGTTCTTTTATCCCGAATCGTACCAAAATCTAATCAGCACCAGGGCACCCTACAAATAATTCACCAATAAAATTTTATGAAATTGAGTTAAATAGTTTTCGAATTAGACTGGATGAATGCATTGCAGAGACAGACAGACACACACAGAGACTTCACGGTAAGAATGGTTTTTCGTGTTCTAGAAGTCTCAAAACGTGTAGATGCGTCGAAAACCCGAGTTGCAATTTTCGGCATAATTCCAATACTCTCCCTATACATTGCCATGCATTGCAGGGAAAGTAAAAATCTGATGTGAACAACACATGACTCTCCCTGCAGATGCAAATTCATTTTGGCAATTTTTCATTTCATTATACATTAAATTGAGTTGAATTGCAGAAAATAATATGGATAATTTTCTGATACAGTCGAACCTCGATATTGAAGGGAGGCGAAAAAAAAATTCGAGATATCAAAAATTCGAGATATCGAAAATTTGAAAAATTTTAAGGAATTCATAAAAGAGTATATTCATACTAGTCCTATACTTACACATTTTTAAAAAAATCACTTACTTTATCTTGCAGACAGAGAATTGGGTATTACCCAAGAAAATACTGACAACAAATAAAGCGAAGCTTGAAATGATTGGATACACATTTAATGTAATACTATGTACGTACATACATTATTAAAATTCAATCTTGAATTTCTTTACTTAGCAAAATAGTCATCTATGACAGTTTGGTTACAGGTACTGAATCACATTTTCCAAATGAGCTAGGCGAATCCAAATGATCTTAATTTTGTGGCCATAGTTTACTTTAAAACTCTACGCTGAATAATATCTTGATCCAAAGGTTGTAACTTAGACGTTGTATTTGGTGGCATGAAATGAACTTTCACGGATTTTAATTTCGGCATGCTATTATACGCTGTACAGTTGTCCAAGAAGAGAACAATATCGCGATTTTCACGGAACATTTTTCTGTCTAGTTCCTTCAACCAATTAGTGAAAATTTCGGCAGTCATCCAAGCCTTAATGTTCGCAAAATAAGTCATTGGAAAAGATTTCATTCCTGAAAAACATCGGGGTTTTGCAGATTTACCTATCATGAGGTTTGAGTATTTCTGAACCATCCATATTAGTGCAAAATAGCATAGTTAATCTTTCTTTGTTCCTTTTACCGCCATGACATGCTTCACCTTTAATGGCCACAGTTTTATCAGGCATAAACTTAAAAAGTAGTCCTGTGTTCATCTGTATTAAACACATTTTTGGATCGTATTTTTCCAAATGAAAAATGAAAATGGTAAGGTAATCCAAATAAAAAGATGAAAAAATTCGAGATATCAAGAGTTTGATTAGAAAAATTTCGAGTTAACGAGTAAATTTTATATTAGTTTTATACCGTGCGTTAAAGGAGATGAAAATATTTCGAGATATCGAAAATTTGGAGTTACCGAGGTTCGACATATAGAGGTTCACCTGTATTTACAACTTGTCTTTTTATTGCATTTTCGTTTCGCTTTAAATACTTCAGCATGTCCTTAAAATTCCAAAAAACTACAATATCTCGAGAACAATTTATTCTAGAGTCGTGGGATCAGACTTATTCGCTTAGTTGTCAATTTTTACCAGTAGAACAAGTACTTAATTAATATATTTTAACAATTTTAATCATTTGTTTCAGAGTTTCACTAGCTTTGCCAGCCATTTCGCCAGAAAAGTTCGATTATACATTCCCTTATCATATCGAAATCAAATCAGCATCAGGATAACAATCAGGAGACTTAACAACAGAGTTTTAAGAAATTTTATGAAATAATTATTTAACTACTGTGAAAATCGTCTTCAGTTTCTTGAAATTAAAAATTTAAATACCTCGAGAATGGTCCACCTCAGAGTAATGGGATGGATCTTATTCATTTTGTCGTTAAGAATTACGTATAAAACAAGCATTTAATTGATATATTTGAGCTCTTGTAATATTTCATTTTGAATAGAATATTTTCAATTTACGGGCGATTTCACAAAAGAAAAACAGATTATTTTTTTTACAAATTGTATCAAAATCTAACCAGTACCAAAATATCCTACAAGCGACTTATCTACCAAATTTTGCGTCATTTAGGCAATTAGTTTGTCAGTTAGAGTGGATAGATGCAATTTTTGCGGGCCATTTCGCAACAAAATTGCTGATTTATTTATCCCGAATTGTACCAAAATTTAATTAGCACCGGAGTCGCTCCCAAGTGACTTATCTACCAAAATTTATGAAATTTAATCCATTAGTTGAGCTAGAGTGGATATATATAATTTTTGCGGGCCATTTCATAAAAAAATGCAGGTTCTTTTCTTTTCGAATCGTATCAAAATCTAATCAGCACCAGAGTCACCCACAAGTGACTTTACATGCCAAATTTTATGAAATTCGATCCATTAGTTTTTGTGTTAGAGGACATATATACATTGCACAGACCGACACACAGTCAGACAGACTGACACACAGACGTCACTCTAAAAATAGTTATTTTGTATTCAAGAGCTATCAAAAAGCGTAGATCCGTCGAAAACTCCAGTTGCGATTTTTGGCATGATTCCAATACCATCCCTATGCACTACCATGTAATGCAGGGAAAGTAAAAACGCCGCTACAATTAACCACAGTTATTCTGCAAGGATCAGGGCCAGACATCATTTCCAGCAAAACGAATCTCCTGCGCATCACGTGACCCCATAACCAAGATGGCCGTGGAAAAATCTCAGGCATGCTGGTTATAACCGGCACGTGACCGAAACGAGTTTAAAAACGGCAACGGTCATGACCAAGAAGCTATGATATAGTTTTCAAACGCTCTGGTTACGACCGTTAACCGCCGGTCATAACCGTGCAGAATTTTCAAACTCGCCCATTGTAATTAGAAAATATTTGAATCAGTGAGTTTTTAGTGTGATCTACACGTTTCGCCTATCACATAATGGTCATAAGGACGTAAAGATGGTGAAATGTATCTCAAATGTTCTTTGATAAAAATATATATGTACCCCATGGCTGTATTTTATTATTAAGATGTTTATTTTGAAGATAATTTATCTTGTCTGCTAAGTCCATAAATACACAGAAATTTTCCCAAATGTGCAGACATTGTGCACTTATTCGTTTTGCTGGTATTTCCAACTATGCAAATTTTGATCTTCTTTAAACTTAATCTAGTTAGTTAAAAAATATACTATCAAAACTTTAGCTAGCAAATAAATAAATTTAAAATACACAGTTTACTGTAAAACGCACAATTCAAAGCAAATAATGCACGAAAATAGAATTAACTTGCATTAACTACAAATATCTCAGTTTATAACACAGAAAAATTTGTTAGAAGGAAATCCAATTATTTTATGAATAAATAAACTTACAACACACATTTTGCAGCATGACACGAATTTCAAAGCAATTGAGACATAAAAGAAAAATAAAATCGCGTTAAAAACTAATATCTCAAATGTGAACGTTAAAAAAATTCTGAAAGAAAAATCTAATTATTATATAAACTAAAAAGCCTTATTTTGAAATCTCTATAAGCTTTTTTTATTTGAATCTTGAGACACAAAGGGAAATATTTAAAACTCCCATTCAGAAGTATTAGAGCATTTACTGGAAATATAAATCCAATATATAAGAAGGGCCGAAGCTGGAGGGTGCATTTTTTTCAAATCTCGAGAAATGGCTTCGATATTGAATTACTCTTTGCAAATATATTTTCATCTTCCATTGAAAAAGTGATTTGGAAATATTTTCTTCCGAAAATTATCTGTAAAGTAGATTTCGAGAGGCAAATAATTTTATGTATTGGCATTTTTTATGTTTAGGAATTGGGTTTATGATATTAAAGCAGTTCCCTCCAACATTTTTACTTTATCATACTATGTAATATAGTATGGAGAAAATATTGTTTTCACGAACATTCTCGAATCCGAGATTTTGGCGCCAATGTATGTTTCAGGACCTCCTGAACACGTTTGTTCCGAATGATCACAATTATAACATATCACCAGGTATGGTCGTAAAATTTGAAAAAAAAAAAGTCACACTAATTTTTATTACAAAATCTACATAATAATCGTCTAACGTGTTTTTGTCTTTTTAGAATTTCCATTAGCCATCCGCGACAAAGAAAACTGAATTTTTATACACTTATAGTATCAGGGCCAACGGCCGTACCGTGCTGAAAATACCGGTTCTCGTTAGATCACCGAAGTCAAGCAGCATCGGGCGCGGTTAGTACTTAGTGGGTGACCACCGCGGAACACCGCGTGCTGTTGGCCATCTCGGGTGCGGTATCCCCGTGGTTTGCGCGCTAGATTTGCACGCTACCACAAATGCCGCCGTGTTCATGCGGAGTACGATCACGTTAAACATGTGGGTCCGTAAGTCCTTCCGAGAGGTTGGTGGTAGGGGAAGGAGGGTACTGTCCCTGTGGATGCCTCCCCCACTGGGTTCCGGTCTAAATTGGGTGGCACTTCCCGGCCGTCCATACAGTTACCTTACACCTTTCTGGTAGGTCGGACGGTCTGGGTCTCAACAACAACAACAACACTTATAGTATCGACAACGAAGCAGATCCTAACGGAGTCGAAAATTCGATCTTAACCCTCCCCCACGTAGAGCGGAGAAAAGGGAGGGGGTGTAGAAAAGATTTTCCAGGCTCTCCAGAGGACCTAAAATGTTGAATCTGCACATACTTATAATATCAACTGCTAGACTGAACCAAACGAAACCGGATATTCGATTTCTCGTACGGAAAGGCAAAATGGAGAGATCGGAAAGTCCTTCTAGATCCTCCAGAAACCCCCTCGGCAACCAACAAGGCTGTTATTTTGCACAATTTTTGTATTAACTACGGCACTAAATCTAACAGATTTTCGATTCCCAGGGTGGAGGGTGAATTCTTTTCTTTTTTTAAGTCTTTCCAGACCCTCCAGAAGTCTCCAGAATACTAAAATAACCGAATTTTTACACACTTATAGTACACCGGCCGTCCAAATAGTTGCTCTTAGTCCTCTGGACGAGTCGGACGGTCTGAGTCTTCTACACTTATAGTACAGAACGAGAGACTGGTTGCAATTTGTTTATTAAAGGGTATTAGTTTCCCAATCTTTAATAGGTTTACATACTAGGTTTTTACATAAATTTTCAAAATGTACAGTTTTTTACAGTGTACGTGCATTTCTTTCTTGAGTTATGATCGCACCGTTTAGACATACATACATACAGAGAATTGCTATAGACTACTATTAGAATTAATTATAGGCATACACACATTCCAGAAAGTTATAGATATGGGTTCAGGGTATTTTAAAATGTTTCAAATATCAAATTCAAAAAATTTCGGGAAAAAATACTTTCTCTATACTATATACTTTCAGAAAATGAAAATGATATTACAGTATATATCATCATCATTTTTGAACTCACACATTCCAGAAAGTTATCGATATGGGTTCATGGGATTTTAAAATGTTTCAAATATCAAATCTAAAAAAAATTGGAGAAAAATACTTTCTCTATACTATATTTTCAGAAAATAAAACTGATATAGTACTGATACAGTATATATCATCATCACTTTTAATTCAACTGTCCAGGATTCTTCAGAACGTTCTATAAAGCTTCCCAGTCGAAAGCGTTTTGACTTCAATTATGGATTTCACCAAATTTGCGTCCAAATCCCATCCTAGGTCGGACTGCGTCCTTTTGATCTACAGGATTTTGATTCAATATACTCTGTGGTGGGAGATAGTCATCTATTTTCAATTCTTGGTCAGACGATTTATATGTGTAAGGTTGTCATATTGGATCATTACCCACAGCCAGTTAGGACCCGTACCGGCTTTACATGTTTCTGGATGTTGTAAAATGTGTTTTGGATTCAAAATGGTGGCCCTATTAGCTCTCTCTAATCCTCGAGGCCATTTATGGTTCTGGATGATTCGTGTGATGAAAGAAATTCAACGTAGTGTTTCTAATATTACGTATAAGGCTCACTTCAAACCTCGAGGCCGCTTATGGTTCTGGATGATTTCATGTACTGATAGTAAATCAAAATTGTGTCCCTAATGTTACGTATTAGGCTCTTTCCAATCCTCGAAGCCGTCTGTGGTTATGTATGATTTCATGTACTGAAAGTAATTGAAAATTGTGTTCCTAATGTTACGTTTTAGGCTCTCTCCAAATCTCGTGACCGCTTATTGTTCTGGATGATTTTATGTACTGAAAGTAATTGAAAATTGTGTTCTTAATGGTACGTATTAGGCTCTATCAAATTTTCGAGGCCGCTTATGATTCTGGAGGATTTCATGTGCTGAAAGTAATTTTAAAATATCGTTTGAGATTCCTAACGACAACGTCCCCTATGACCAGCCTAACACAATCTGAACCTTTTATCAATACGGTCATTGAAGTGCAATGATTTATGTACGGATAAAAAGATCACAAAGTGTATTTTTATCTCCAAGTCCGACTTTCACAAACACCTCCTAATACAGTCATAAGAACTTTTTCCAAAAGCAAATTCTATTAGAAAAGGTTTTCATCATTAACTCATTGCTGATTTTTGTGGCATAAAAATAAGATAGAGGTAATTGAAACGTAATAGACTCTATTATTGGTTCTGAGCAAAAGCTGAATATCATTTTTTTCTGATTACAAAATAGCATCGGGAAGCTATCATTAATCACCTTTAACATTCATCACTGGCGTAATTAAATAAAAATTTCAACTATGAAATATATCATCGTCTGCAGATAAAATATTTAGGACAGTATTATTATGTTGTCAAAATACATGCCTTTTTACTACATATTTCCAAACAATTCCATTTAAGCTGCAGAAATTTATATTTGGAAATAATATTTATCATCTGCACTTTATAAAATTATTCTAGATATTGATATTATAACAACCCAGGTCTGTCTGTCTATCTATCTATCTGCCTCTCTATATTTCTGTCTATCTGTCGGAAACTCTTGGAGAAAAAGTTTGCAAACAGTTGGTAAATAATTGGCAACCTTTCTGACGAATTTTGTACTTGCAAGACGAAAAAAACATCAAATTGAAAAAAAAACGTTGCTACATAAACGAAAATAGCGCTAAATCGATAAAATTTAAAATAAAAACATTAGTTGGATTTTGAATTTAAATTTTAGTAACGGGTTGGAATTCAAACTAATGAATAAATGAATGATAGATTAATTATGTTTTAACATGGTCTGTCTGTCTGTTTGTCCATCTGTCTATTTAGCAACAAATTTAATAACCTCTGTGGCTTTTGTAAAATGTCGCAAAATTGAAAAGTATTGGCAAAATGTTGCAACGAAAATGTTGCTACATCATCGAAAATTCAGTAATTTAGAAAATATACACTATTAATTGCGTTTTATTTCTTTAATAATCCCTTAATAGGATTATTAATAATTTAATAATATTTAATAATCGCTTAATAGGAAATTATTAATGAGGAAACTGTTAATTTTATATTCTACATTCAAAATATAGTGAGACACAATATTCATTGGATAGTTGTGTTTTGGTTAGGTGGGAGTCTACAGGAGCGTAAATAAATTGTCTATGTTAGGATATGATACAGCACAGAGGTGAATACGTTCTTCGATGAAAAGAGCCACATAATATATTTTTCATACATTTTTGTTCAGTAGACTTAATTTTCAATTTCTTCTTAATCCATTAAAAACGTTGCTTTTTAAACTATATTTCTGGATTTTATATTTCTTAAGTCTAGTTGAAGCAGGAAGCCTGTCATTTCGTCTTAATTGATCTAATAACATTTTAGAAAAAATGGCAATGAAACCAAATATTGTCTCGGTTTCCGCACAGGATAGCTTCGGGAACAGCATGAACAGCAACCACGTATTTACAGCATGTATGTTTCTTTAAAAAATCGTATAAAAAATAATAATATTGAATTGAAGAATTGTATGCCGCGTATCTATCTGTGAATATTTGGAGCTTAATTACTGCAGTCACGCGGATAGGAGAAAATATTTTGTAACTTATCCTTCGTGGACAGCGTAAGGAAGTTAATATTTTGCTACTTTTCTCTGGTGACTTTTATAATGGGCTTACCTTTCTAGTATCGTTATAAGTAATTAAAAAAACACGTTGACAGGGTGTGCAAATAGTCCAACTTTGGACAGAGTAATAAAGCTAGATATCAATACTCCGATAGAAAAAATCTGATATGGGCAACACATGACTTTCCTTATATAATGTATTGAATTTACTACTTTTACAATAAAAAAATAGGTTTTTCTTATGAGATACTAATATTCTTTCCAAAATATTGAATTTTCGACAATTAGTCGTCATTTTTATCCATTTGGCGAGATTTTCGTTAATTTGGCAACATTTCAAAAAGTCGCCAAGTTGGCGACATTCCTCCAAATTCGTCGCCAAAATCTTGCCAAGCGTTATGGATGAAGAAATAAGTTATTCTTACAGCAGATAAATGACTATTCGCGTTCAACTACAAAAGTATTACTTAAAGTATATTTTTTCATGAATGGAACGAGCTAGATCCAAGAGAATGATGTCACCCAATCTATGGCATGGTATTACATATGAAAAGTGAACATGTTTCTCAATAGAAAATATGTTTTTTTTTATTTTAAATAACTTTTTGATAATTTTTTTGAAAAATGTGCAATATCTCGAGAACGGTTCATGTTAGCGTTCTAAAACTTATGTCAATCGTTTTCTAATGAAAAATTACATAAGAATGTCTATTTTCGTAACTTTATTAGCGGTTTTGATTTTTGGACGATTTTTTCAAAATTTCATTCGAAAATTTAGGGGGATTCTGAACATTCGATTGCGTATAAAAACAATAGGCTTCCAGTGTTTACGGATTGTGATTTTTGTATTTCGTTCGAATCGGTCCATTCGTTCGTCAGTTATCGTCTCCACAGACTCACTGACACACACACACACACACACACACACACACACAGACATCACTTCAAAAATGTTTGATTCGTGATCAGGGATGCTTGAAACGTGCTCTCCCGTCGAAAACTCGAATTCGAATTTTCGACCCCGTCACAATACTTTCCTTATACATTATGTATATAAGGAGAGCAAAAAGAACAATGGCATAAATATGTATTATATATGACTAAATACGTTTTCAGAATAAAGCATGTACGTAACCAAAATATATGGGTTACGCAAAATATAATTAAGATAAATTAAAATAAAACATGCATGTGACCAAAATATATGGGTTAAGCAAAATGTAATTAAGATAAATTAAAATAAAACGTGCATGTGAATAAAATATATGGGTTAAGCAAAATATAATTAAGACAAATTAAAATAAAACATACATGTGACCAAAATCTATGGGTTAAGCAGAATATAATTCAGTTAAATTAAAAGGAAACATGCATGTGACCAAAATATATGCGTTAACCAAAATATAATTAAGATAAAATAAAATAAAACATATATGGGACCAAAATATATGGGTTAAGCAAAATATAATTCAGTTAAATTAAAATAAAGCATACATGTGACCAAAATATATGGGTTAACCAAAATATAATTTAGATAAAATATATAAAAGTGTTCCAGTAGTAGTTATTATTCCAAAATCCCTCAATAGTTATTTCAGTATATAGTTAAAGATTACTAGTAGTATTTATCCCAACTAGTCATTTCAAAGCAATATCGAACAAAAGCACATTTTCGTATCGCCCTTTATTAAGCCATCAATGTATTTTTTTAATTTAAAGAGGTCAGCGGCATTGCATTGAAAGGGCCATATTAGTAATTTTAATAGTTTCCATGACACTCATATAATACTAATATATCTAAAGATGAGAATAATGAAATATAACCTGCTGTCACATTTAACATCTGGAAATTAGAAAAATTACTATGCATCTTCGTAAAGCAAAATATATATTAACACAGCGTAAGTATACTGAAGTTGTATAAACAAACATTCTGATTGTTTAGGGATGATATATTGCTATTTCTTTCCTTTTTTCATAAATACTTTATCCATCTGAGACAAATCTGACAGCGTTGAAAATAAATCATTTTAACTTAGATTTTTTTTTCTTCTGAAAATAAAAATTTCATATTGGATTTCGGAATTTTTTATTTTAGAGCAGCATGTACGTATCTCGTGATATTGCTTTATAAGATAAAATAAAATGCTATATGAGAACAAGATTGCTTTGCGATTTATTTCCACATTTAAATTCAATAGTTTCTTCTGTTACAAATTTGAATGAATTCGCCGTTGTAGATATAAAATATTTTGTTGTTGAACACTTGACAATATGTATCCAAATTACGATAAATTCTATCTGCTTATAAAATCACACTCTGCAAACAACTATTGTCTGAGCCAGTCCCCAGATGAAGAATTTTGAGTATAAACCGGGTCAACGATATTGCTGGAGTCCCATCTGGTATAAACAATTAAAGCAGTTTTAATTAACATATTTGCAGGTCACTTCAGGAAGGAAATAAAATTTCTAATAAGCATAATATCATCAACTAAACTAATTTTAAAAATTAATTATCTGGTGTGCTTTTGAAAAGAATGAGCATAATTACCGAAATTAACTATGCCTCTCCTCTATATTTGACAGCACTGCATTATTAATTATACAGAACAAATATTGACTTATGTTTCTTGTGAAATAGAATTCTGTATTGATCAGTATGAAGAAAATATATTTAAATTAAATATGTTTAGAAAACATTAATTACAGATCTAGACAGATATTTTTATAGCACGAATACCCACCGTTTACCGTGGTTTAAGAAATTATCTTAGAATTAAAATTACACCGGAACACATAGAAAATTCTCGAAAACCATAAGAGGTCTACGATAAATTAAACAGGAAATGAAGTGGTTTCGGAAGTTACCAAAGTTGAAACACGTAGATAGGAAATTTATGTGTATTTCGTTTAATCTTACTATTAACGCGTGAAAAGTCATGTATGTATGTGTGGAAAACCCAGGCCACTTGACTCACCCTAAGGTAAGAGCAGTAATTTGAATGGCCGGATGTATGTATGTGTGTATCTATGTGTATATGTATGTCCCGCTAATTTCGAAGCTAGTAATTGTCCTAGCACTTCGTTTTTTGATGCAGCATTCGATCCGAAGTGTTGCTAGAAACTTTCGAAAATTGAAAAAAATTCAATCGATTTTTAAATACGTTGAAAAACCTCTAAAAAGGGGGGGGGGTAGGGGAATCTACCCCGTCCTAAAAAATGTATCTCTTTCTTCAATATTCGATCTGCGAAACTCAATTTTTTTAAACAGGAGTAATCAGTTCTACAAAAAGAGCTGAGGAGCTATTATTTCGAAAAGTTTGAATGTTTTTCTTTTCCTACAGATTGTTAAAAGACAGAGAATTTCCAAAAATTTCGGAACAAAGGGCGACATGAGGATTCATTTTAAAAAGCTAACTCCCACCTCAATTTTAGTGCTGTAATTTCGATTTTTTTTTAAATTAAAATTCAATGTTTTAGTTTCATTGTTCAGACGTCGAAAAAAAAAATCGATTCTTCCTTTGTAACAGAATTTTTATTTCTGAAAAAATGGTGAAATCTCATAAAAAGAGCTAAGTAGATGCCCATCCATAAAAATCTACCTTCTAATACAATTTCCATAATAGGACGTCTATTTTATGACAAACTACAGTTAAATATCTTTCAAAGGGCCCCATGTGCAAAAATGTGGGAAAACAGCATTGGTTTTTAATACAATTTTGAAGATTTTTTTTTCCAATGGCCAGGCACTAGACTCTGCGTCGACTTACGTCGTTTGCCCTATGTACGGCCGAAATCGCGAACCATTTTGCCGTCCTAGGACTTTGCCCCAGGCGCACCAGAGGGGGGGGGGAACACACTGCGTCCACAATACACAACATGCATGTCTTACGTGGGACTCGAACCCACAACATTACGGCCGATCGATCGCTGGAAACGCTCGCCTTGACCGTTCGGCCACCACGTCCACTTAAATGAACCAACAGCACACGGTGTTCCCAGGTAGTCCCCCACCCAAGTACTATCCGCGCCCGATGCTGCTTAACTTCGGTGATCTAACGGGAACCGGCGTTGGCTCATGCAGTTTTGAAGATGAAATTTTATTTTTTGCACCATTTATATTAAAATCTAACATTTCATTGTTGCACGGACTGCTGCCATTTTAAAAGAAATAATTTAAAAAATTAAAAACAATTTTATTTCTTAGAGCCCTAATATTGAAGCTGTAGTTGAATTTTAGTTATTGTTAACGCGTGACGTCATGAGCAGCTCTGACTTGAGACTTTAGTAAAAATTATATTCTGCGATCGGTTTAGAAGAGTGTTGGAAATATAAAAACTATGTTGCTTGAGGAAGATAGTGCAATTGATCTTAATGTGCTATCATTGTTGAAATTGCGATTTAATTTATATCCAATGGGCCTGCTCGCGTTTATCTCGACCCACTTTTGTTGCTTTGCTACTTTTGCGCCAGCAAAAAAAGGAGTCTGGGGAGTCATCTCGTGGGGCAGCCGATCTTCTTCCTCTAGTTGTGCTGCAAGCCAGTATGACAGCTCGTTTGTACGTTAACGATATTCTGCAGCAGGTTGTTCTGCCCATGCTGTCAAGCCACACAGGTTCATTTACCAACAAGATAACGCGCAACCACATACTGCACGACTTTCTCAACTATATCTTCAATGTTTTAATATTCTTTCCTGGCCATTCAGATCCCCAGACCTATCACTAGAACAAATCTGGGACATACTGGGACCGCGATTGCAACCTTCTAAGAATACCACTGAATTAGCTGACCAGTTGCAACAGTTGTGGTAGAATCTTCCGCAGAAACAACTTAATTGATTCTATGCCACCCCGAATATCGGCTTGAATAGGGGGGGAATATACTACTTACTGAAAAGTCATCTATTTGTTGCTACCATTTCTTAACAAAGCGTTCTTCTGCTACCAAATTCTAGTCATTTGCATATCTCCTTAAACAATACATATATGCCCATTTTCGCGGCTGTAACGCAATTTCTTATGGGTACATATACTTTTTCGCAATAGAGTATATATGCCGTATATGCACTACCCGACATGAAAATTTAACACCATGAAGCTTTAGAGGTACAATTATGCAAACTGCGAGACAAATGCAGCAGGCCGATGTATGCAAATGATCTAAAATGCAAATATGTCACGTGATAAGAGCGCCGGATAAAAAGAGATGGAAATAGCAGATGAGCAAACAGACGTTACTGTCTATCGCCTAAGGAAACCTGCTTTTCGAGCTGTGTTTTGTTTCAGAAGACACATGTTGCTGAAACGATGCCTGGGCAATGACGCCGAAATCCGCTTCAGCGTTTGGACGATCGTGCGAGGGTATTTATTTTAGGCCTACGTACGGCTGGGTGTTCGTACCGGCTTATCGCCGCTGAATCACACGTAGATGTGTCCACTGTGCAAAGGATTTGGAGAAGATAGATTGAAGAAGGGCATTTTAATCGTCGCAGTGCTTCAGGTCTATCTGGACGTACGTCAGCAGAAATTGATCGACGCATTCGAAGGCATGCGGTGGCGGCCTCACAAACAACGACTGTCGCCATTCTGGAAAATTTGCAGGGTACATTGCATGTTCAAATATCAGCGAGAACAGTTTCTAGACGATTGTCCGAAAGCGGCTTTCACTCAAACCGTCCTTTTCAAAAAGACGCCGACGTGAGAGATTGCAATGGTGTCGTGTCAGAGCCTCTTAGACGACTGAATGGGACAGGGTAGTGTTCAGCGACGATTCTCGGTTGTGTTTGTCGAATGACAGTCACCGTCTGAGAGTCTGAAAGAGACGTGGAAACATATCCAATCCTACGGCGACTGTTGAGCGCCATACTATTTGACAAACTGGCATCATGGTTTGGGGTGCCATCGGCTTCGATAGCCGGCCACCTCTGCTTCGTATCAGAGGCACAATGGCGGCAGGACAATATATGGATGAGGTGTTGCGGCAGGTTGTACTACCCTACCTTGAACTGTTACAAAATGCTGTTTTCCAGTAAGATAGCGTGCGACCACACGGCAACCATCAGCAGACAAGCCTTGCAAAGTATCCAGATGCTTCCTTGGTTTCCGCTATCTCCAGATCTCTCACTCATCGAGCATGTGTGGGGCCTGATTGGCCGTCGTTAAACTGCCCTGCCCCCGCCTCAGAGGACGCCCTATGGAGGATGGTTGAAGACAGATGGTCAGCCATCCCTCAAGAAACTATCTGCACGCTCATTGCATTTGTTCCTCGAAGGGTTGCTGCTGGTATCGTCGGAAGACGCGGTCTTGCTGCCTACTGATTACCCTGTCTATGCCATTACTGTATGCATTATCCTTCTGGAATTAACATTGCTTATTTAAATATGCCATCTCTGTCTGCGTGTCCTTTATCATCATACTCTATTCGCTCTTTCATGGTGTTCCGTTTTCTGCGTTGGATAGTGTATGATATCTCTTTACAAAATAGCAACAGTGAAACGGCGACAGAGTGAATGGAGAGACCATGGTTCAAACATTTATAGATTTGCTGCGGTCTTATATAACACAACAGCTCTCTAGATCTCGCTTCAGAAGATCTCATACAATAATTAATCAAAATCATTCATTATATTAAATATATTATAAGAATATTAGCGGTACAAGTAGACACTACTAAAAATATTTTACTTTGAATTTTTCATAATTTTCTATTCTAATAATTTGAAATGGCAGAAATAGTTTCAATGTGAAATAAACGCAATAAAATTATTTTCGTTTTCATAGTTTTCATCGGTTATTTCAGAACCTTCGAAAATAATGATTACGAATCAAACCAACTGCTAAAAAATTATCCGCCCTAAGCTCGCCTTAGAAGGCTAGCATGAACCGTTTTCGGGATGTTGTATGTTTTTCTAATTAATTTATCAAAAATATTACATAAAATTTAAGAAAATAATAACTATTGTGAAATATTTTCACTTTTCATTCTATATCATGCGACAAATTCGTTAAAATCATGCTTGTGACTCCAGTTCTTTAATTTTACGAAAGAAGTTATTTGTGCTATAGTTTTATATCTTTACAACCAACAATTCACCAATAGTCATTTATATATAAAAAACGCTCTTCACTTCCTCAGTGTGCAACGCTTGGATATTAATTTGGCGAACTTGATGACTCATTTAGCGAAATATTGCTAAGTTTGTAATATGTTGCCCCAGATTGTCATAAATACAGTCGGAATCGCAAAAATGACGCTAAGTAAATGGAATTGAATAACATTAATGAATTAATTATTAAAATACAATCTGTTGCAGCAAATAAATATATGCATTCATAAGAGATTCAGCTATATCTCCGAAACTTGGCATGTATGTATAGTTTGAGGAGATATAGAAATGATTAGGATTTGGTTGCAAAAAAACGTTTCATTTTGAAATAGTATCAACAAGACGATGACATTCTATAAAGTGAAAACTCTTCCGTTGCAGATATATATAGCCGATATTTGGTGCAACATAGACTCAATTAAGCTGCTTATGTCCCTCTGCAAAAGATTCTGCCACGAATGTTGCAATTGGTGAGCTAATTCATTGGGATTCTAAGAAGCCTGCAATTGTCGTCCCAGCATGGTCAAGGCGTGTTCTATTGGTGATAAGTCTGGAGACCTGAATTGCCATGAATGGGTATTAAATCATCGAAGACATTGTTGAGAAAGTCATGCAGAATATGGTCGAGCGTTTTCTTGCTGATAAATGGAACCTGGGTAGCTTGACAGCATATGCAAGACAACTGACTGCAGAATATCGTCCACGACAAGCGAGTTGCCAGATTGGCTAGAAGCACAACTAAAGGAGATCGGTCCTTCCACGAGATAGCTCTCCAGACAATCACACTACGTGTGATGCCCGTGTTCCGCTCGACAACAAATGCAGAATCGAAACATTAGTCCTCCCACACACGTATGCGACGGTCATCAGTAATGACAGAGAAGAAGATTCGTCGCTAAAGACAGTATGCCTCCAATCGGGTACTATCTAAGCTGACCAACTTGGTACCAATCCAGACAGCTGTGTCTATTTTGAGAGTTCTGTGGTAAGCACCTTAATGGATGTTGACACCTAGTCTCACATTCTGCCAGTTGTCTTCGAATAGCATCCCTTGATATAGTGTGGGAAACGCCTTCGAATGGCTGATAGCAACGCTAATGGTGTCGGCCTAGCTGCTCTCCTGGCTACACTATACTTTCTAGCAGTGGTCTGTCTGGGGCGTTCTGAGCCTCTTCGACGGTTATATGTCCCTTTTCTGATCCACTGCTGCTAAGACCGAGCGACTAACATAACTTTCAACTAACCAACATGGCGACTGTTACGGCTGTTGGATCAAGCAACGTCTCTTAGACCTATGAAACGACCTCTCTCTAAATCCGACAACTGTTTGTATCATCGTCGAGTATGTCTTAAAGGCATCTTTATACCCAACTTATAGTATCAAATGATAAAATCCAGTTTCAATTGCCCCTGAGTGAGAATACCGGTCGTTTTAAATGCTGCACGATACATTGTTCGTTCACAAGCGCGTTGCATCCGCCCTATTACATCATTAGCGCTGACAGTTTGATCATCGGTATAACCATTATAAAATACATTTGAATGCAGAGTTTAGCGGCTGTAGCTCAATTTTTTATGGGTGCATATATATATATATATATTTCAACAGCGCATTGACAATGATCATTTGCTGTAGCCCGAACCAGCACAACTTTCTAGATATAACCCTACATAAATAAAGTTAAGTCACAATATTGAAATAAGTTATTATATAAAGCGTACTGTAAAAATATTATTGGTATATAAAGGTACGTAAGATACTCAAAAATATTTTACTTTTAATTTTTCACTATCTCATATTCTATAGGGAGATAGACTAATGATATCCGTTCACTTTGGTAACTAATGGCTACTGTTGAAAAGTGTATTTACAACATTTTGATCTAAAAGTAATATAAAATAAAATTTAGCTTAAAAATGGCAGAATTAATACCAATATGGAATCCATACAGTAAAGTTATTTTAATTGTCATATTCTTCTTTGTCCTTTTTGAACTTTCGGAAATAATTATATGGTATAAAAGAATCTACTTCAAAATTTATTCCCCCTTTTATATTAATTGCGAATAAAAACTATTTTTAATGCCCCAAGAAAAGACCAAATATTAAAACTGCGAGTGAAAGAATGTGGGCGTGGCCACATACACAATTAACACTTGTCCTTATTGTTCAAATCACGGAGTTCAAACTCCATACTAAAAAAATGACAATATCATTTGAGACAATAATTCAGATGGTGCTGCGATGAAACAAGCACCCCGACTTGTACGTATTTCTATGGTGAAAAGCTTAAAATATTTATTTAAACTGCCAATTTTATAGAAATAAATTAGTACCGCAACGCAAATTAAAAGTGAAACAAAAAGGAAACTACCTACCCATTCAAAATTATTTCACCTATAAATTTATTTTTATCACCCTATATTCTGAACTCTAACCTGCAACTGTGAAAACATATTGATTAATTATACTGAAAGTTAGGGAATCTTAATTTAAAAATAATCAAATACATATACTCAATACTATGCATCTATATTGTTGTTGTTGAGACCCAGACCGTCCGACCTACCAGAAAAGTGTAAGGTAGCCGTTTGGACGGCCGGGAAGTGCCACCCAATTTAGACCGGAACCCAGTGGGGGAGGCATCCACAGGGACAGTACCCTCCTTCCCCTACCACCAACCTCTCGGAAGGACATGCATCTATATTGTGCATCTATATTATGCATCTATATTAGGTAAAATTGAAGCAAAGGACGCTTTTCTAACACTAGCGACACACAGCGTTATGCCATTTTCAAACATTTCATCCATAGAAGTTTTATCTTCTTCTCTCTAACACCATGGTTCAAATAATGCGTATTTTCTATAATCTTACTTAATAAAGGAATTTTGTCTATTCGTGTATGCGTTTCTGTCTGTGCAGTCTGCAGCTGAAGATCGTACTAGAAACTTCTTTGTACACAGGTAATTCAGGCCCCTAATAGGTGAACCTGGGTGTTATTTTTACAAATTTCCAATTAGTTTTTATTTATTTTATAGACTCGAATTTCCTATGCGACCTCTAAACCCCCCAATAAAACTCGTTGAGAAAAATGTGGCTCATAGTGTCAAAATGAAATTAACACAGTACAATTATTTTCATTTTCGTATTTTTCATTGATTATTTCCGAACCTTTGAATATATTGATTGGGAATGAAACCCTTTTAAAAATTACCCCCTCTACCGCTCTTTCATATTTAGTGCACATAAACACTATTTTAATGATCGAAATCCGAATGCTGAAAATAGGAGCGGAGGAATGTGGTCGACTGATACTTGTCCGTACACAATACGTACTACGTACACAATTGATACTTGTCCCAGCTGTTCGCAATTAAATCTTGTAGATATAGGGTCTTTCAAAAGTCCGTATAAATTTTAAAAATTCATTAAAAATCGAAAAATAATCGCATTGAGGTACGGTATGTACCATAAGATTGCCAGGATGGGGACCTATAAGACCTATTGATTTATCTTTCAATCTCTGGGTAACGCTGGCCACAAAATGTTGCCAAACGTGTTTCAATCACGGATAAATATTTCAATTTTTAACGCTTTACAACAAAGTTGAAAAGTGTTTATGACTTTGTTCATTCTGTCTATCTGTCCGTTAGCACGATAACTGCCGTAAAAATGACTTAATCAAAATGAAATTTCAGTATGTTGTTCAGACGGTCTGTAGGACCTATGGGAATATAAATGAATAATATCACCCAATTAGTTTTGGATTGAACCCGGGTTGAAAAAATGAAATACATTGATCCCTATGGGACCTAATTTTTCAAGCATTTTTAAGCAATAATAATAACACCTTTTATACGAAGCGATTATGTGACCATGATATGAAAGATCACGTGACCTACTCGAAAATAATATATGGCATCCATCTTGTCCTAAAATTGTGAGTTTTAAAGTTCTTTTTAATTCATATTGAGTGTTGTATCCGTCCTAAAACCACTGTATTTCTGCTTAAATTCGGTGTATCTACATACTGAAACAACGCAATTACAATATATTTGAGTTTAAATGCTCATCCAAATTTGATTATTTCTACAACGAAGCCTATTTTTCACCTATGTAAAATGTAAACAGCAAAATATGTAGAATGAGTTGTATTAGAATTGCTGTATTTCTTTAACACAAAATCATTTAGTCCATGGAGTCTGCGTATCTGATATGAATGAAATATTCATTGATTTTACAAAGAGAAGGATGATTTTTTTCGATGAAGTTTTACGCATAGAGTTTAATTACTTAGTAGCTCCATGGTCTTAATTTTTAAATAAAATAAATTATTATAGTATTGTGATGAATGACATGAATGGGAAATAATTCATGAATGAAATGCTGCTTTTATAGAGAGAGCCAGGCGTGCTATTTTTTCTATGACGTCATTTGAATGAATTTCAGTTGTTTTCGATAAAGTTTTCAAATATAATAAATTATTGTAGTATTATGATAATTCTAAAATTATTGCCGAGGAATGTATCACATTTTAGAGATGTTTAAACTAGGCAAATTATATTTCAATGCCGTTATTTGAATGAAGTTCATTTTTTTCGATGAAGGTTTAAGTTTTCAGATATAATGAATTAATGTAGTATTGTGATAAGTTTTAAAATATTACCGAGGAATGTATTGCATTTTAAACATGTTTAAATAAAACTGCATTGAAGTCGGAAAGTGTTTCATAATCAATGCCTTAAGCATGATTGATCGTTCTTGTTTTTTTCTTGACGTGAAAAAATTTTGTAGTTTAAAAAATCACCTATAGGTGGCGCTTACCCGAATACATTTTCCACAAGTAAGCAATTGGGGCTGTTATAAAAGAGCTGTATTGCTCTGTAGATTCTTTATTTGATTCATTAGTAAACGTTTCAAAGAAGAAGTTTTTGCGAGAATGTTAACTTTGATCGACAAAGCCTTGTTAGTGAAGCTATATTACGTGAACGGAGAATCAGCATCAGATGCTTTACGAAAATTCTGATTTAGGAAAAATCTAAAGAAAGAAAAAGGTTCTATCACTTGTTCAGGGTTACTTAGGCTTGTCACACCATTTGACACGTACAGTAAGTTATTTTAATTGGCTTTCCAATGCGTTCAGCGCCACCTATAGGTGATCTTTTAGACTGAAAAAGTTTTTCACTTCAACCCCCCCCCCGTCCTAGCAATACTTATGGTGCAAACCGTACCTCAATGCGATGATTTTTCGATTTTTAATGAATTTTTAAATTTTATACGGACTTTTGATAGACCCTGTATTTCCCATCCTCCACAAAAATTTAAACATGGAGTATGAGGGCAAACTTGTCTAGTTCAGCTTACACTCGTATGCATTTGGACGTCTTACAGACAAACCTGGTAAAATAAATGAACAAAAGAATAAGTGCATCAGGGTAACCTACAAGTGACTTACCTACTAAATTTTGAGAAATTATTTTGGGTTATTCGTTCAAAAAAGTTTGAGCTAGAGTGAATACATAAATTGCACAGAATCACACACATACAGACGTCACTCTAAAAGCGATATATTATTATTCTAGAGATCCCGAAACGTGTAGATCCGTCGAAATTTCGATTTCCAACTTTTGACCCCATTCCAATATTTTCGTTAAATATTACAATGTATTATAGGGAAAGTAAAAAGAGAATACATTCACATAACTCACAGTACACATGAATAGCACAAATGTATTTACATCGTTAATTTTTGAACAATGAGTAACCGTATTTATTTCTTTACTGTCCCCATTGAATATCCACATATGTATGACTAACACATCTGATTTTTTAGATGTAGCCAAAACAGTGGAAATGCTGATAAACTTGGATTTTGCTTCTGTATTCGACAGAAGCAATATTTTATATTCACCAAATAGGTGAGACTCAGACACGAGGAAATAAAGCATTACAAGAAGAATATGATTTATATATATATATATATATATAAATTGATATTGTATCTAACTTTCCAATTAATATAGATAAAAATAATACAAAGAGAATATATCTTCACATTTCCAACATTTCCAACAGCACAAATAACATTTGTTTTGAACTTGAGTATAATCTGAAATTAGATGTAGTCAAATCATTATTTATTCTTCTGCTTATTTATTTTATCAGGTTTGTGAGACGTGCATACGAGGGTGTAAGCTGAACTAGAAAAAATTACCCTCGCCCCCCCCCCCCTTTCTAACAACTAAGAATTCTTATTTTTTCTTTGTGGGATATCAATTCTTTTTTTGGAGGTTTATAAAAATGATTACATATTATTTGAGATTTATACAGATAATCATTGCCAATTTGTTTCATTCTGGTAGAAAGCTAAAAAATATAATATTTAATATTGTTGTATAAATATCACTAATATACTTTACTAATAATAATATACTGGTTAAATAATATTTTAAGGTAGCTAGATCTTAGAACACTGCCGTTCTTTCATAATTACATTTTTGACAATGTTTTGCTTCATTTTTGTCAATTTGGCATGGCATCATTTATTAAAAGTCGCCGAACTTGTCGCCAAAATTGTTCAATTTGTCGTTAAGTGGAATAGACAGGCCCTTTCAAAACATGTATACTATATCATTCTTTAACAAATTGCAATTAATTTACGACCCCTATACACTAAAATTACACGCAACTGTCCGATGAACAGTGAAACTCGCTATGTTTTAGCTTCTTTCAATTGATACCAAGTTTAACAATGACTCTTGATGGGCAGCTAATCCCCCAAAGCACCCCGAGGGGGCTAACGATGTCAAGAACACAAAAATTGTATAGCAGCTATTTTTCACTGTAATGATTAAAACTGTAAAGGTTTGTGATCATTGAGCTATAAATATATCCTTCTGTGCCTAATTCTGTCGAATTTTGTCCTACCCTGCCATGTTAAGAGAATATAAAATTTCGAATAAATTTCGACGTTTTCGCTCAAATTTCAAAATATCCTATCTAGTTCTAGTTTTTACGTTAACATGTTCGGATATAAAGTTCCGTGAAAAACCATTAATGTTTGTGACAGCTATTGTGAACACAAGAAATCGATCACAGGCAGGCGTCAGACAGACAGACACACGGACATCACTTTAAAACAAGTCAAAACATGGTTAAGGAGTTCGTAAAACAAATATTGCCATTATAATCTCGAGATCACAAATTTTCGTGAAAATAATACTGTATTTTATAGTATGAAAACATAAAAATTAGGAATTTTCTCCCCACAAATACAAGGTCAGTTGCGCATTGTGTCCTTTTTGCGAAGTCTGGTTTCAATTTGGAATTCCGGTTTCAAGTCCGAACCTGCACCACGAGTGAATAATAAAGGAAAAGTCGTGGAATTTGCGATTTAATCGAAAGGAATTTTGACTCCAGTTTTTTCTATTTTGGTAATCTTTAACGTTATCTTTATGAATATTGTAAGTAATTGCGCCGATTTTTTTTTTGTTTAGACTAGTTTCTGCATCATTCTTTAATACAAGGTTGGGCACTCAGCCGGGCAACGAATCAAAAAGTTGTCAGCTTGACGTCATAGGAATTAAATTTCGTCATTCGTGATGTCACAGTTCAGGTTAAACTTTGAGAGAAGTTGCCAAAACACAAAAGTTTTCCCATTATTATAGTTAAAAATTGTTTGTTAATTTTGAAGTGGAATTATCTAGCCGTAAACAACTTGCTGAAATATTTTAAATTGTGCTGTGCACAATTTAAAATAAATTGTGATAAAAAAAAGAAATTTAAAATAAATTGTGAATAAATTCCCTGAACGTCACTGATTTAGTGACGTTCAGTGAAATTTAATGACGTCGGTGGAGTTAGATGACAGTTAACAAGTTCGGTCCGAATTTAGAGCTCCAGAACAAAATTGTTAACAAAATTTTAAATTCGAATCGTTCAGAATCGTTCTAAAACATAAAATAACTGAAACACTAACTCGAGATTTAAGATAAAATCTCGCCGAAGCGCATTGTTAAGAATCCTGAAGTATCTGTTGTTGTTGTTGAGACCCAGACCGTCCGACCTACCAGAAAGGTGTAAGGTAACCGTTTGGACGACCGGGAAGTGCCACCCAATTTAGACCGGAACCCAGTGGGGGAGGTATCCACAGGGACCGTACCCTCCTTCCCCTACCACCAACCTCTCGGAAGGACTTACGGACCCACATGTTTAACGTGATCGTACTCCGCATGAACACGGCGGCAGTTGTGGCAGCGTGCAAATCCAGCGCGCAAAACCACCGGGCTACCGCGCCCAAAACGTGCCTACAGCACGCGGTGTTCCCAGGTGGCCCTGAAGTACCTGTGTACCAAATTTCATTACCACACTGCGCTTAGATTTTTCACCTGCAGCTGAACAGACAAATATCTTCCTTTATTATTATAGATAGAGAATTACAGCTGCACTGAATTGAGATATTCAAATATTTCTATACTTCGTATTTATACTGCACGTGTCCATAGAATAAATCATGGGTTTCAGACCTTTCAAAGCTATGTACAAATCATATTTATCTCTTCTATTTTTATAAATAGGTTGTTTCTAACGAAAAATACAATAATGGCATAATATTTTACTTCAAGAATTTTTTTAGCAGAAAACTTTGAATTTATCATCTTTCCATGCAAATGGAAAGTCAAGAAAACATTTGTTCTTGTGAAGAATGTGGTAACATTGTCAGGATTTTGATAAATATGTGTAAAGGGTTCATTTGTTACGTATGAATTTATTTATATCTACGTAGTTTGAAAGCTATGTTTTTGTATCAAAGATTTTTTAGTAAACATAATAGGTTGAGATAGAATAATGTGTTTGTTAAGGTAAAAATACTATTTTTTTCTATTTATATTTAAATAAGAATAAGAGATGAACTAATTGATCTAAATGATTCATGCATTTATAATTTCATTTATTTTTAATAAGGACTTCATAGTTTATTATAAATAAATTAATTTTTACTTTCACATACCTACTATTGTATACATACTATGCATATTTTATACTACCCATACTATGTCGAACATTATATTTCAATATTGAAGATATTTTTATGCTTAGTTAATAGAACACACCACTTCTTTTTTTTTTTCGTTTATTGTTAAATGAAAATTGAACTAATTTATCTAAATGATTTCTGCTTCTAAATTTATACTTATTTCTAACAAAAATTTATTAGTTTAGTATGAAAGAATTCAATTTTACTTTCA
Organism: Amaurobius ferox; assembly: GCA_951213105.1. Taxonomy (NCBI): domain Eukaryota; kingdom Metazoa; phylum Arthropoda; class Arachnida; order Araneae; family Amaurobiidae; genus Amaurobius; species Amaurobius ferox. The sequence goes on along the minus strand of OX578152.1, from coordinate 89,607,408 downwards.
TGTACCTACTATTGTATAGATACATGACATACCTACTATTGTATGGCGTAATACAACCGCCTTGTAACGTATTGTTGCAGGGTCGAGGGTCACTTAAGAAACAGCAGATAAAATTTTTAAATAAAACTGTATAAAAGAAATGTATAAAGGAAATATTTACATTATTTACAAATTTTAAGGTTTAAGTGCATAAGTATCGGTTCTTGGCCGAAATTTGGTGTTCGTGAACTGCAGAAGGATGGCAACTAGCACATTCAGATTCTAAAATGGAACTCCCTCTCCTTCCAAAAGGATTTCTATCTTCCCTTTCTCAGCAGGTCAGAGTTCAACTGCTCTGCAGAGGCAGCTCCATAAGTATGAAAAACAAAACACAGTTCAAAGATTCCTTTCCCTGCTGTCATATACAACAAACTCTCGCAGAACCGTTTTAAACAGCTGTAAAAATTCAGGCATTTCCCTTCCACATAAAATTGGCCGACACTGGGGTGTGTGGAAGAGAAATATATATTTGCATTTCATGGCGATTTCGTAAACGCTAGTGGAATCTGTGACATTTTCCATAACGATTTAACTGTCATCTCCAGCACTGTTTATTAATTTGAATGTTTACTGTTTTTCCAGACTTTTCAACAGATCTGTGTAACAGCACGTTACAGTCCCATCAGAAAACTTTGAAAGTTCGGATAGCAAATTCATCAACAAAGCGAAATATACGAAAACAAAAACCAATTACAAAGATATGGACCATTGTCTAATGCAGTGTTTCTCAAACTTTTATGCTATACATATCCCCTGGAAATGTTGATATAACTAGGTAAACATATAAAACTATAGTCCCTGGAAACTATGTTTATATAACTTGTATAGACAGATAAAATTATAGCACAGTAATGGAAATAAAATATTATATATGTGATAATTGGGCTGAATAGTCCAAAGAATGGACACCTCTCAATAATACAATTCTACTTTATTACAAGATACTTCAACAAAGGTAGTTACATGGTCTGGCCGAGGTCCTGATCCTCGACCAGTTCTCACAAAATCGCAGTGCAGTCTGCGTTTTTCTCTACAAGTGCAACATATATTTACTTCGGAGAGGGATTATGATACGGGATATGTGGTTGTTGTCTTCGCGTTCTTTAGGCTTTAAAATGTAATTGGGAATGCAGTTTCATATTAGAACGTTTTCAGGGTTAAGACTTAGTGACCATGTATGGTATGATCGAGAGAGAAAGAGGAAGTGTTTGCAACTTGTTAATATTAATGGCGTGGTATAGAATTTAATGAGGTTGCAATATGGTTGCACATGTGTTTTATATGAGATAGGAATTTGGAATACTAATTATGAAAGAAAAAGGCGTGTTACTGGAAAAGGCTTAGGCTTAAAATTTATGTATCATATCCCCCCCTCCAAAAACAAAAGGCTTGGGCATAGACGCACTTCATGCCCAAGGCTTTTCAAAGAATAGAATTTTAATATAAAATTAAAAGAAAAATCAAAAATATAATTTATAATATAAAAAGCAATACAAATGTAAATATTTACAAACCTGTTTTCTAATTTTACAACAAAATTATGAAGACTTTCCATAAGTATAATCATTATAATAAGCAACTGACGTATTATGAAAATTGTTCACTAAATTTTTATTTTACTCTGTGTATGACGAGTTAGTTTATGTGTTATATAAAAAAATGCAGAGCTCCTTGATTAGGGGAACTAGCACACACCATTCATTCTTCTCACAGTGTTATGAAGTTTGTGTTTATGTTTGTGTAGATGTGTCTGATGAGATTTTGTAATCCATTGGATCCCAATAATAATACAATTTTCAAGAAACTCAACAACTGAATATTAATTCTAAGATTATATGTGATTGCAGATGCTTTTAAAATACTTAAATGAATTTACATATGTACTTCATACAAAGTTCTACAATAGGGTTAAATATAAGTTCAAAATTTCATCAAAAATATGTATTTACATGAAATTCCATTTGCTAACTGAGTATACTACATTTATACAATGTTAAGTGTATTGATCTTATGTTTAATGCATCCTGATAATAACTCCAAATGATTTCGTCATTTTCATTCATTTTATAAACAAGACCAACAGACTTCTCTCTATAATTATAATAAGAAATTGCACTTCAAATATAACACTAAAAATAAAATAATATTTAAACTTTTCAATGAATATAAAATAAGTATTTGTTTATACTCTTACTCTTTATTTACACAACTGTACTTTCAATTCCATATTATAAATGGTATGTTATATTCCATATCATGTGCACTGTAATACTTATCTATATGAAAATTTCCATTTTAAATCTCTCTTAAATCTTTACTCACTTTTCCAAAAAAAGAAGTCTTTATTTTCACATGTTTATTCATTAATTCTCAATAACTCTATATTATCAACTGTCTTATTTACTCACTTATTCTTCATTTATTATTTCACAACTCATAATTATTTTCTTCAGAACTCATATTTATTTTCATCAACTTACTTCTATCCAAGTTTCTATTCCTACCTTGATCCAATAACACTGGCAGTTGAAAAGGGCTTATCCTCACCTGTGATTGGTATATCCCCATCCCAGTACCAAAGACAAGGGGTAAGTAAGAGTTTTCATAAAAAAAGTTTACTTTCAACACAGAGTCAGTTACTTTTTGTTTACATTACCAGAGCTCTGCCAGAGTCATTGATCCACTTATGTTTTTCATCATTCCTCCTATATCTTAATTTACGCAACATAATATTCTTCTTTAACTTATAAAATCAAAATCATAGTGAAATCAAAATCATCATTACTAAAATACTTATGATTACCATAATATGCTTATCATTCATTTACAATAGTTAATTTTATTTGATTGTCACATGTTTTTCAAACATGAGAGTTTATATTACATAAAGTGTATATAATATATATAATAACTTAATCCACCCATAGTATCAATAGAAATTATATCAAATGGTTCCAGAGTAGGAGGTAAACATCCGAATAGTCCAAATTTTTTCTGTCTGGATTTTTTGCTTAATTGGCATACCTGACAGTGTTTTACATAATTTCTGGTGTCATCAATGATTTCTGACCAATAGTATTGAGGGGAAATTAAATTTAACATGGAATTTACTCCAAGATGACCAAAATTTGAATGGGCTCTTTCTAATAGCTTATTTTACAATAATTTTAGTGAAACCTTTCTTTTTGATAGTGAATACATTATTAACTTTCTTAAATTTTGCATTTGTGGTATTATCCAATTGTTGATGTTCTTCAATTTCATCTAGTGTAAGTAAATGGGTACATAAATTAAGATGGTGAGATATGGGTTTTCTAGTTAACATATCTGCTTCATAATTTGTAGAACCTTTTTACTTTCTCTGTAATACATGGTAATGTGCAGGGACAGTATTGGAATCATACCGAAAATCGCAACTCGAATTTTCGACGTATCTACACGTTTCGAGACCTCTAGAATACGAAAAAACTATTTTTAGCATGACGTCTATGTTCCTGTCTGTATGTCTGTCTGTCTGTGCAGATTTTGTATCCACTCTAACAAAAAAACTAATGGACTGAATTTCATAAAATTTGGTAGATAAGTCACTTGTGGACGAATCTGGTGCTGATTAGTTTTGAGTGCGATTTGGGATAAAAGAACCCGCCTTTTTTGCGAAATGGCCCGCAGAAGCTTGTATCCACTCTAGCTGAAAAAATAATGGACCAAATGTCACAAAATTCGGTAGATAAGTCACTTGTGGGACACCCTGGTTCTGATTAGATTTTGGTACGATTCGGAAAAAAATAACCTGCCTTATTTTTGCAAAATGGCCCGCAAAAATCTAAAATAAAAAACTACGTATGCTCAAATGTATCCATTAAATGCTTGTTTAATACGTAATTTTTAATCAAGAAAAGAATAAGACCAACCTCATTACATTAGAACTAGCCGTTCTCGAGATATTTTAGGTTTTTCGTATTTTCTCTACGCTACCTTTGAAAATAAGTCCAGTTATCAAATGAGAACGAAAATTGAATTAAAAGTGAATTACATTTAATTAAAATAAAGAGAACGTGAATATAAGTCTGCAGGGAAAGTCATATGCTGCCCGCATCAGCTTTTTTGTATTTGATTTCAAAATCATACATCGAGAGTTTAATTGACCCTCTAAATAGTCTACCAGTTGGATGTTTAATACTTTTCAACCAGACTAATGCAGCATTATCAGTATGTACAGTAAAATGATTTCCATACAGATAGCAATAGTATTTATCAATGGAGTCCACAATGGCAAGAGACTCCAATTATATTATGGCATAATTTTTTTCATGTGGTCTAAATTGTCTGGAGTGGTAAGCAATAGGATGTACAGAACCATCTGGGTGCTCTAGTTTAATAATACTGGCACTATCATCCGTGGATGCATCACAGAAATTATAGCAGGGATAATTGGGATTAAATAAAGTTAAAACAGGTTTTGAAATTAAAATATCCTTAAGATGTTGGAAGGCCTTTTGGCATTCTGATGTCCAATTCCATACTTCATTTTTTCTAAGTAATTTATCCAAAGAGGCTCTAATTTTGGCATAGTTATTAATGAATTTATTATATACATTAACACTTCATAAGAATATTTGTAAGGCTTTTACATTTCTGGGAGATTGCGATTTTTTAATTACTTCAATATTTACATTATTGGTTTAATACTTTCCACTCTCTATTTCATATGCAAGAAAATTTATTTTTTGTTGTGCAAATTGGCATTTAGAATATTTTAATTTAATGTTTTATTTTTCACAGAGAAAATAGTTTTTAGATGTTCTAGATGCTCATTAAAATTTTGAGAGAATACAATTATATATCATCAAAATAATTTAGTGCAAATCTAATTTGATATTTGTCTAAAATTTGTCTCAAAGTTCTTTGAAAAACAGCAGGAGAGTTTTTCCATCAAAGGGAAGGCTAGTCCATTTGTATAAACCAAAATTTGTGGTGAAGGCTAATTTTCATTAAGAGCTATATTCCAGTATCCAAAGGTTAAATCAAGTGTGTACAATAATTTAGCGTTAGTTAATTGGTCTAATACAGCATCAATTCTAGTTATGGGTTCTTTATCGGTCTTACAAATATTGTTGATTTTTCTATAATCACAACAAAATCTTGTTCTGGAATTTTCGTTGGAAACGCAAAACAGCATGTTCCACAACAGGTCGGAGTGTATCAGAGGTGATGCTGTAGGTGTGATGCGTAATGCGTGCCTTTAAGTCAGCTAAAAAAGTTACCACCGTTCTGGTAGAAAAGTTTTACGAGCAAAGCACGATCCTTCAGTGAGAGTCGTCATGACAAGGCACTCAAAGAGAATTGCATGTGCTCCTCGTTTTTATCACAACTGTACTGTGCGGTGCCCATGCCTGGCCTTAATTAGCATACCTCCAGATTAGAGGTGTTCTTCCACGCTCGACCTAGCGGCTAATTTTTTCTTTCTTCGCCAAGCAAATTCAACGTTGGATTCATACATTGCCATTTTTTTGGTACATTTTTGAAGTATTTTTTTTTTCGCCAAACAAAATTCCATTGCTTCACGTATACTCAGGTCAAATTTCAGGTCATTCTAACCAGTAGATCTTACTTTACAGCGTTTTAAAATCGCAACTTTAATTATAATCACCCTGTATATATATATATATATATATATAAACATTTAGACAAAATTGATAGACAATTTTTTATGATTCTATTTTCGCTTTTTACTTTCCTTATATACATAATGTATAAGGAAAGTATTGTGACGGAGTCGAAAAATCGAATTCGAGTTTTCGACGGGAGAGCACGTTTCAAGCATCCCTGATCACGTGTCAAACATTTTTGAAGTGATGTCTGTGTGTGTGTGTGTGTGTCAGTGAGCCTGTGGAGACGATAACTGACGAACGAATGGACCGATTCGAACGAAATTTGGTACCAAAATCACAATCTGTATACACTGGAAGTCTATTGTTTTTATAAACAATCGAATGTTCAGAACCCTCCTAAATTTTCGAGTGAAATTTTGAAAAAATCGTCAAAAAATCAAAACTGCTAATAAAGTTACGCAAGTAGACATTTCTTATGTAATTTTTCATTAGAAAACGATTGACATAAATTTTAGAACGCTAACATGAACCTTCCTCGAGATATTGCACATTTTTCAAAAAAATTATCAAAAAGTTATATAAAATAAAAAAAAATATTTCCTATTGAGAAACATATTTACTTTTCGTATGTAATACCATGCGATAAATTGGGTGACATCATTCTCGTGGATCTATCTCGTTCCATTCATGAAAAAATATACTTTGAGTAATACTTTTCTATTTGAACGCCAATAGTCATTTATCTGCTGTAAGAATAACTTATATCTCCATAACGCTTGGCGAGATTTTGGCGACGAATTTGGCGGAATGTCGCCAACTTGGCGACATTTTTAATTGTTGCCAAATTAACAGAAATCTCGCCAAATTGATAAAAATGACGCTAAATCAATGAAAATGACCACTAATTAACGAAAATCCAATATCTTGGAAGGAATATGAGTATCTACTATAAGAATAACATTCTTTTAAACTGTAAAAGTAATAAATTCATTGCATTAAAGTCATATGTTGCCCACCAAGGAAAGTTATGTGTTGACCACATCAGATTTTTTTTCTGGTGTTTATGTAAGTAAAAAAATAATAAAACACACATACACAACGTACATTTTTATTTATCATTGATTGCGATAAGTAAGACTTTTTCCTTTCAAATCGTACCAGAAAACAAATAGGCATTAGGATAGCCCACAAGTGACTTATCTACCAAATTCTAAAATTTGTGCTACATTAGTTTTACATCTAGAGTGCAGACATGCATTGCACAGACAGACATACAAAGAAGCGTCACGCTAAAAATAGATTTTCGGGTTCTAGAGTGCTCTGTAGTTTCATCAAAAACTCGAGTTGTGGTTTTTGACTCAGTTTCAATACTTTTCCTACCACTTGTTATACTATGTATTGTAAGGAAAGTAATAAGTAGAAAATACCAGAAAATGACGGCAAAACGGCAGAAAAAAAATGAAAGTGAAAAAAAAGATATGGTGAAACCAACAGGTTTCTAAGGCCATACGAGCTCAAATAATATTATGGAAAAGAACTAAACATCCGGAAATAAAAAAATCTGATGTGGGCAACACATGACTTTTCTTATATAATGCAATGAATTTACTACTTTTACAGTTAAAAAAAATGTTATTCTTATAGTAGATACTCATATTCTTTCCAAGATATTGAATTTTCCTCAATTAGTCGTCATTTTCATTGATTTAGCGTCAATTTTATCAATTTGGCGAGATTTTTGTTAATTTGGCAACAATTAAAAATGTCGCCGAGTTGGCGACATTCCGCCAAATTCGTCGTCAAAATCTCGCAAAGCGTTATGGAGAAATAAATTATTTTTACAGCAGATAAATGACTATTGGCGTTCAAATAGAAAAGTATTACTCAAAGAATCTTTTTTCATGAAACGAGCTAGATCCACGAGAATGATGTCACCCAATTTATTGCATGGTATTACATATGAAAAGTGAACATATTTCTCAATAGGAAATATTTTTTTTATATAACTTTTTGATAATTTTTTTGAAAAATGTGCAATATCTGGAGAACGGTACATGTTAGCGTTCTAAAATTTATGTCAATCGTTTTCTAATGAAAAATTACATAAGAAATGTTTATTTGTGTAACTTTATTAGCGGTTTTGATTTTTTGACGATTTTTTTCAAAATTGCACTCGAAAATTTAAGAGAGTTCTGAACATTCGATTGCATATAAAAACAATAGACTTCCGGTGTTTATGGATTGTGATTTTTGTGTCAAATTTCATTCGAATCGGTCCATTCGTTCGTCAGTTATCGTCACCACAGACTCACTGACACACACACACACACACACACATACTTTCACACACACACACACACACACACACACACACAGACATCGCTTCAAAAATGTTTGATTCGTGATCAGGGATGCTTGAAACGTGCTCTCCCGTCGAAAACTCGAATTCGAATCCGTCACAATACTTTCCTTATACATTATGTATATAAGGAAAGTAAAAACAAATAAACGAAAACATTAAAGGTAGCACTTTGGAATTAAAAACTAAACCAGAAATTTTCAAGCGGGGGGGGGGGGAAGACGAGACAGTTATTGTAAAAAAAAATATATAATTTAAATGAGATGCAATAGAGAAACTTAATTATAAAGGAAGCAATAAAGAAAATCAATTTCAGAAAATCCTATATTTAAAATGCTGAAATTATACGAATGAAATGTTGTTTTATTATGGTTTGAAAATGTTTGCATGCTGTATTAGATTAGAAAAATATTAGCTATTCTTGATCTGCTAGCATCTTATGAATCATTTAAACCTGGATGTTTTTGAAATATATTTTTATTCCTGTGGAATATGTAATATATGATTAAGAAATATCTGCAATTCAAATCAAACTCCGAGGATATAGCTTTACTTTTTTTTCTTAAATTAAAATGGATAGAAAATAACAAATTTTTAAATTTAGTTTACAGTTAACGGAAAAAAATAAATTATAAGTCTAACATTTCCATATATATATTGAAATTAAAAATCAATGCTGCTTTCAGTATATAAATAGCGTAACCTATAAAGAAAGTATTGTGACAAGGTCGAAAATTCGAATTCAAGTTTTCGACAGAAGAACACGATTCAAATATCCCTGAACACGAATCGAAAGTTTTTGAGATGATGTTTGTGTGTATGTTAGTGTGTGTGTCCGTATGTCTGTGGGCGTGATATATCGCAAATGAAGGGAACGCTTCAAAAATTAATTGATATGATTATAAATTGATGCGATTTAAGTTGATTACGCCAGTGAATATTTAAACCTTATTGATTTTCTACGTAATCGGATGTTTGGACCCCCCCCTCCCAAGTTTCAAACGAATTTTAAGAAAAAATCATAAAAAGAAATATGCCTATGATGTTAAATATATAATCATATCATGCGCAATTTTTCATTAAAAAACGAATGTCCCAAACTTTAAAACTATAGCTTTGACCATTTTAGAGATATTGCACATCCTATAGAGATATAGAAATCCTATTTCTTATGATTTTCGCTTGATGAATGAGACAGATTTACAAACAGATACATTTTCAATTTTATTTATATAGATTTAGGTGCGTAATAAAAATAATTCTAATGAAATATTGTAATACTTTGATTCCTCTCATACTATAGTTAATTCGGCCTTTCGTATACAATGTTTCGCATAGAAATTAACAAATGCAAAATTTGGGAAATTGGGATTTTAGTTGTCATTAAACAAATGATTTGAGCAAAAAATTGTCGATACGCTAATGGCAGAAACATAGTTCGACATGTGGAAGTTGAATCGCCAGAAATTGCGTTTTTCGTAAAATAACGATCTTGTTTGGACAGAAAGCAAAACTTGGAAATTCCGTCTCCCAATTACTAGATTGAAAATTCCCAATCGATAAGGGAACATCGAATGTTGTTACTGCGAGCATCTGGGGAAGCACGTTTAAATTTAACACTTGATTCTGACTGTATAGGGAATATATTTTAAAAGTTCAATTAAAGATTCTTAAACTAAGCAATTTGATCTCTCCGAAGTAGATATTGACAGACAAAATATTGATGGAGAGTATATATGAAATATATATATATATATATATATATATATATATATATTTGAAATGTAATAATAAGAATTATGTAAAAATAAAAAATAAAAAAAATAAAAAAATAAAAATACAATTCAAGTAATATTAACATCACCATAGAAGCTAATTCACGGCCATAATGCCGATAAGAGAAAAGAACAGAACCTTCCCAAATTCGATGATTAATCAGAATTAAATTCATCTTCAGGTCTGAGTATTTAATTCTAATTAACCCAAACAAATGCCTGTTTCAGATTAAGCAATAGTACATTACTATAAATGCTTAAACTCAGACTACAGGCATCAAAAAATGAAAAAAGGATACATTAAGAAAATTGTATTACCATGCGGCATGAACCCTTCCTCTTCTACCACGTGTATACACGATCAACCTCAACAGCTTAATCTAGAAGCACCGGAATGAACAAGTCGAAATTCTACCAGGGAGGCAGTACGAACGTTCACGGAAATACTCCCAAACCTATATATATATATATATATATATACTATATATATATATACCCAATATATATATATATATATATATATACCCAATACTATATATATATACCCAATATATATATATATATATATATTCCTTACACAGGCATATGCCGTGTATACTTTCCTATATGATGAATATAAACGTGTGGACAGATTGGTACGTATTCGTCTTGATTTTTGAGGTATTGAAGTCATGGTACAGTATCTGATTACGTGTTTATAAACTATACTTTTTAATTCTTATTGACTCTTAAATTGCAGAATTAAGACACTTTAATGCAGGTTTTAGGTTTCGAGTCTTGTAGGTTATTCCACGATTTCTTGATCTGGTACACTCTTTTTACATTTTTGATACTTCGGTATTCATATCTTATGCAATATATCGGCTTCCGGGAGTGTTGTCTGGACAAAAAGTTTGCTTAACCTGGGAGTGGGGGGTCACCCCCCCGGCCAATCTTTGGTATATTGCTTCCATTTACTTGTCTACTTTTCTGGTGTGATATATATATATATTAATTTTTTTCTTGTACATTCACCATGTATGTTAATATAGGAAACAAGGAGTTTACTGCCTGTATTACATATAAGAGGAATTTTCGTGAGGTTTCGAAATAATTTTATTTGTGTACCGTTACATTGCTACTTTTACAGGCTTCTATCATATATATTTCTGCTTAATGTATTATAGATATATACTTTCTCTTAACCATTTACCCTATATGTGGAATAGGAAACCAGGGGTTTAGTACCTGCTTTATGTATAACCGGCTTTTACTCATGCACATCATTGAGTAATTCTATTTTTTATGTGCACTCCATAGCCCATCATTTAATAGTTTAATAGGGCTACAAGTATTTGGTTATATTACAAGCAATTAAAATTTTTACAATATATATATATATATATAAGATTCATATGAAAAAGAGAGGGGAAATGACCAAATGCAAGGCATAAAATGGTAGAGGGGGATGGCGACCCCTCTTTCCCGTTTAAAAGACTGTTTTTATGCCCGGGCAACACTCACGGTACCAATGCCATGCAGTAGCCATACTTCCGTAAATGTGTCAAAACAAAAACACTAGAAAAAGTGCAAAGAAAACAAATAGGAATCAACCAGGATCGCAAGGGAAAGAATGGAAATGCAGCAAATGCCCTTGTCGGTTAAGATGGAGTGCATTACATATAACAGTAGTCCACGCATGCGCAATTCGTTATTTTCACTTTCATCGTTCTATACCTCTGCCATATCCTTTAAGTAAGCATTTTCTCCCTTTTTTGTATTAAATAGGGAATTATAATAACATGTCAGGAAGCCAATTGGATAATTCCGTTTTATTGCCTCCTTCATAATATTCCTATTATGCATGATGCAATCAGACTTGAAAGTATTAATGCGTTGATTTCTTTTGAGGTGACCAATGACGACATTTCTGAAAATGTTTTTGGTCAAATTGGACCACCAATCAATAATGCGATTGATTTTTATATTGAAATTGTATCTCTTGTCATATAAGACGGTATAAGTACCATATCTACTGTCATATTTTAGTGTGATATCTAGAAAATCAACACTATCTTCCTCCTTACTTATATTCTCAATCAATTCCAGTTCTTTTGGATAAAAAGTAAAATCAAATTGGGGTGTATTCTTATATTGCCCAATAAGGACATCGTCAACGAAACGAAAATATGGCATTTCATGTAATATATGAGTGCCATTTTCAAATTTACACAAGTATAGATCGGCGAGCAGGGATGGCTTCCTGACATGTTATTATAATTCCCTATTTAATACAAAAAAAGGAGAAAATGCTTACTTAAAGGATATGGCAGAGGTATAGAACGATGAAAGTGAAAATAACGAATTGCGCATGCGTGGACTGCTGTTATATATAATGCACTCCATCTTAACCGACAAGGGCATTTGCTGCATTTCCATTCTTTCCCTTGCGATCCTAGTTGATTCCTCTTTGTTTTCTTTGCACTTTTTCGAGCGTTTTTGATTTGACACATTTACGGAAGTATGGCTACTGCATGGCATTGGTACCGTGAGTGTTGCCCGGGCATAAAAGCCGTCTTTTAAACGGGAAAGAGGGGTCGCCATCCCCCTCTACCATTTTATGCCTTGCATTTGGTGATTTCCCCTCTCTTTTTCATATGAATCTTGTATGTTACTTTAGGAGAATGTGCTGCATTGCGCCAACTTCTGGAGAAAAATTGGATGACTGGGAAATAATTTTATTTTTATATGTTTACTATGCTATATATATATATATATATATTATTTTAATACGATGGCATATTTGCATAGGTTAGATTATATCTACACATACTATACAGTGTGGCCATAAAATAACGTGAGGTGTTTAGAGCCCTCTAGCGTGTAATGAGACAGATTGACAGAGCCGTCTAGTGACGAATGAAGCAGATTGATAAACAGATAATGTATTGGACGAAACGTAACAAAATTCGATGGGCGCACAAAGTGGAACATGCGGTTTCGATTTCTAAAAAAAAAAAAGAAAGAAAAAAAAAATAGTTCCAAAAGTCGCCTCCAGGGGAAATTTTGGCGCTGCAAAAGTGTAGTAGTGTGAATAATGAATGAGTAAATGCCAAATGAGAGACAATATAGATCAATTTTGTTAACAATGCACGGCAACCTTTACTGTTAATTACTAATGAGGTTCAATATGACCACTATTCTGATGTTCCAAGAACTAACTGCATGCGTTGCACGACATTTGCCACTGTTAGTTTCAAATCCTTGAATCATGTTTCTTAAGTTTGTTAAGCTCATCGTTCCTCGTCGTAACTTCTTCAACTGCCGAAATTCACGAAGAGCAGTATTGGCAGTGTCATTCCGTTGATAATACAACTTGACTAACAAAGCTCGGTGATGTAAGGCAAGAGCCATCGAAAGGTACTAGGTAGATTGCCTCCGAATGATGAGAATTCCCCTAGCCTGTCCTCTCATCCACATGATCGCTACACGGGACGTGATTATGCATATTAGTGCATTTTACTCGGTAAGCAACGCCAAAATTTCACCCTGGAGGCGACTTTTGGAACTAATTTAATTTTTAGAAATCGAAACCGCATGTTCCACTTTGTATGCCCACCGAATTTTGTTACGTTTCGTCCAATACATTACTCGCTAGAGGCATCTGAACACCTCACGTTATTTTATGGCCACCTGTATACTACTTTGTACTAGACGAAACATATTATATACTACTAAAGTATATACTACTAGTTTCTTCCTTTCGTTTGGTCTGTAAATTTATCATTTAGTCAAATGTCTCTCCTTCTTTCAACCCAGACTACCGAACTACCAGAAAGTTTAAGGTATATGTTTGGAAGTCAGGGAGTGTAATACCCAATTCAGTCCGGAACCAAGTAGATGCGACATCCACAGGAAAAATCACTGCCTTCCCCCTACTACTAACCTCTCGGAAGGACTTTCAGATCCACATATTTAACGTGCCCGTACTTCGCGTGAGCACGGGGACATTTTGGTCAGAGCCGGGAATAGAACTCGGGTCTTTCGAGTTCTATTATCCTCATTCAGGTATTATATATACTAAAGATTTTAATAATATATAGTTTTTGAATTTCTAACTTGGCGTAATTTGAAATGGCGCCAACTCGATTAGATTTCAGGCATTTGGAGATATTTCAAACATATCTGCAGAGTTTGCAGACGATTTAGAAGAAAACATAAATTATATCTAATAAAAATATTCATTTTTTTTTCACTTTTTAAATTCTGAGTGATCATTTTGAAAACATAGGAGCACTTATTGTTTCTTTTCTTTTTTCGATTTAAATTAAAATCTAATTATAGCAAAAAGGGATACTAAAATGCAATAGATAAATCACCTTAAAAATTAAAAAAATGGACAGAATGTTTTTTCACCTGTATAGATACATATACTATAAGTTAATTACAGAGACCACAGAAGTCAGCTGAAATGCTTCATAGTGTTTTACAGCAGATGTAGATGTTAATCGAAATAGTTCTTAGGAAGTGCAGGACCCTCTTGGAAGTATCATTTTCGGGACATTGACATCTATGCTGAAAAATTGCTACGTCAATATTTTCATTTATTCCTATTTTGTACGGGGCATTTTGAAAATAATATTTAAAGGAAACCGTATTGTGGTAAAAATGGCTTTGGTTGATTTTTTAAAATTTTCTATTTCTTCAACAAAACCAAATAAAGCTAGCTTTTGTTTCGACAAATCGCAACTAGTATCTCAAAAACTAGACGACAACGTAAAGTTTCTTTATTTATTAATTTCTGCTGAATATGATCAATAGTTTATTCAACAATCTTCGTCGGAGTTCTGAACATTGTAACATGACATATAGATGACTTTGATATTTTCATGTTCTGACAACCTGATGTGAATATTCGGCCAATTATTAAAACCTGTTGCAGTTAAAGAGTGTAATTGGTGTAGCTTGTCTCTCAAAAACTGGACAGCAAAGTAATGTTTATTTACTTATTGATTGCTGCTGAATGTGATCTGTAATTTATTCTGCAATCTTCCTCGAAGTTCTGAACACTGTAACATGACATATAGATGACCTCTAGATTTTCATGTTCTGACAACCTGATGTGAATATTCGGTCAATTATTAAAACCTGTTGCAATTAAAATTTCTAGTTAGTTTCCATTTCGATCGGATGATTATCATAAATCCTGTCATCCAAAAATTCGTTAACCAAGTTTTGAATATTTTAACTTCGAAACCTCGGAGAGTCATACAGATGACAGCATGGCAGAAATTTAGCTATTGTTTATAAATTAATAGAGGGAAGATTGCTCGACATGTGGAATTGAGTAGGAAGGAAGAGAAAGAGGGAACTGGCGGAATGTTCGTGAAATAACAAACTTGTTCAAATAGAAAGGAAAACGAAATATCTCGTCTCCAAATTACTGAATTGGAAGTTTTCCTTCAATATCAATCGATATATAGGAGGATCTTTTTATGTCTGCCTGGGGACGCATCTTTAAATTTAACACTGTTGATTCGGAATGTAGGGAATAAATTTGAAATTTTATATTTAGATTCTTAAATTTATTAAGCAACTAAATGTGGTTTCGCGATTTATTCATGAATGAAATATTTTGTGAATGCGATTTAGTTTAGTACTGTATATAAATATGTACATAATTGAGAAAAAACCTTAACGCAAATTATAAAACTTGCGTTAAACAATCGCTTTAACCAAAATTCGGATAACTTACGAAAGAAACGCCAGAATATCTGTCTGCCCACCAGCAAGAAATTTGACGCATTGATGCCAATTTGGCGAATTTTGGAAAATGCCGCCAAATTCAGAATAATTTAGTATCTCATAAAATTAACATTTCTTAAAAAATTCCTGTCGTTTTGAGGGAATAATTAATGCAGCATTATTGATTCAAAATATAGAGTTTCACTGTTCGTAGGATACGTAGGTTTTGCTAGATGATATTTTATAATTTATATCTTGTTGAGAGAGGAGAGAAGTAATCGTAAAATAATTGTGTTTTGCTAGGAGGCCGTATGGTAATTAAGAAAGTTGATCGCACGTGGTACATGTACACCATAAATCCGGAGATCTTAGGAGAACAAGTGCTGCAAGCGGGCGTCATATGGCGAGACTCCCTCATATGACAGGCTCATATTCTAATGTATAAGATTAGTACTGTCTATATATCTGTCTTAGATGTGCACTTATAATGGGAGATCTGGAACTGCGTCCAGGTTTACAATATGTACAGCAATACATATACTCTGTGAAATAACATTAATCAGCCAATGTATCAGAGACATTTGTTTCAAAGTAGCAAGCAGCGTTCCATCCTATTATAGAATAGTGGAATGTCATTGTACTGTGGAATGGTAGAAAGCAATAATAAGTTGATACGATTGAAGATAACAATACGTTGATACGATAAAATGTATGAGTACGTTGATACATACGATGGAACGCAATAGTACGTTGTTACGATGGCACGTAATAGTACGTTGTTACGATGGCACGTAATAGTACGTTGTTACGAGGGAATGTAATAATACGTTGATACGGTGGAACATAATAATAAGTTGGTACGATGGAACGTAATAATAAATTGATACAATGGAAAGTAATAATATATTGATACGATGGTACGTAATAATACGTTGATACAATACAACGTAATAGTACGTTGTTAAGATGGAACGTAATAATACGTCAATACGATGGAACGCCATAATGTGATTAAACAGAATTTGTTTAAGAACAAATGTCCCTGAGGCAGTGGCTGATTGTACAAATTTTTACCTTGCGAAATCGCAACAGCATAAAATTAAAAACAATTTTTCAGTCATTTTTATTATTATTTTTTTCAAATTTAGTATATATAAACAAAAGAAATACATCTGAAATTATTTATGACTTTCAATATTTTAATGAAATAAACTGTACACCATAACTTCAAACGAACTCTCAAAAGAGTTATCATTAACGTTTTATCTCCCAGATAACATTATTTTCAGCGAAGTACTTGATATTCTTTCGTTTCATGAGATGATAATTCATCCTTTTGGAAGAGAGAACCGTTTACGCATGGAATGGCCTAAGTGCAGTGTTTAGTATAATTATATAAAATAATTATGTATTTGAAATCTGCCTTTCACTGGGAAATGTGAGTTTTCGAACTGCTGTTTGTAACCTTTGGTTATTAGACAAGAAAGACCCTTAGATCTGTGAGTCTATAAAATCTAAATTAGGCTTGTCGTTGTAATTCGTACAAAGTTACATACATTTTCTATAAATGCATTTTTCATAGATTTAAGTTATGTACATTTTTATAAATGAATTTTTCAGAGATTTAAGTTACATACATTTTTATAAATGCATTTTTCTTAGATTTAAGCTACACATATTTTTATAAATGCATTTTTCATAGCTTTAATTTACATACATTTTTATAAATGCATTTCTCACAGATTTGAGTTACATACATTTTTATAAATGAATTTTTCACAGATTTAAGTTTAATATATGAAAAAAGAATTTATAAAAAATTATGTAAGTTACGTACATTTTTATAAATGATTCATAGATTTTAGTTACACGCATTTTTATAATTGCATTTTTCATATATTTAAGTTACGTACATTTTTATAAATGCATTTTTCACAGATTTAAGCAACATACAGGGGGTACTTTGAAAAGCTGCCATTTTTGCTTTTACTTGTATTATCGATTTGATTCTTCTTTGCATGTTCTGATCTTCACAATGCTTTATACATCTATGTTCCAAGCATTTTCTCGAGAAACTTTTTATATATAATTAGTTCATGTGTAACATGATATAATTGGGAAAGTATTAGATAGTTCAGTCCGTAGTTAATCAATTGCATCCTCTAAAACCATTTTATTGTTACTATTAGATAAAATATCTGCATGGCATATTGGCTGTTGCCAAGGCAAAAAGACATTCACAGCCAACTACTGTTATTATTTGAAGCTACGAATCGCTTGAGCTTGGCGAAAAATTTTGTGAAAACTATCGCCAACTTAGAAACTTTGGGCGAGTTCTGGAAACTTCTCAAATTGTATAGACTGGTTAGGAACTTCAAAGGTACGTACTTTTTCAGAACTTTCCACAGCCGGTGTATATAATAGTTAATGTTCAGTTGGACAGTTGGCGTTGTGGAGACCCACACGTTGTTGAAACCTACCAGGAAGGTGTAAGGTAATTGTTTGGACGGCAGGTGGACAGTTGGAGTGGTCAAACTGCATTTTGAATATGACAGTGTCTTGAGAATATAATCTTCTACTTCGAATGAGTTGAGTATTTAATTGCTATTTTGTGCACCTGATAGTTGTCTCTTAAGACTTTGTTAAATAGCTAGAGATAGTTATTAGCTTATATTATTCCTGGTTACTCTTACTGGTAACTCGAGTAAACCGTTAATTATCCGCAAATTCGCCCTCGTCCTGCTATCATGGCAATACACCCGCATTTTCAGAGGATACTTAGAGACATTATAATCGATAAACATTGATAGAAATAACCTATTGTTTAATTTTACCAAAAATAAATTGTTTACTTCTACGAAATTAAGGGAATACGCACCGATTTATGTACAAGCTATAAGACATATGGGCTCATTTATACACACCCATTTATATACAAGTATAATGTGTAGGGAAAGTATTGTGAACGGGTCGAAAATTCGAAGAAACACCACGATTCAAGCATCCGAGACAAGAATTGAACTTTATGTCTGTGTGTGCACTTGTGTGTGACTACATGTTAATGTATGTGTGTATGTTAATGCATGTGTGTGTGTGTATGTTAGTGCATGTGTGTATACATATATGTTAATGTGTATGCGTATATGTGTGTTAGTGTGTGTATGTATGTCTGTGAGTATTTTTGAAGCGATATCTCATGAATAAGCAAAGCGTTTCGAAAATAATTCTGTACGAGTATTACAATCAGTGAACACTGGAACCCTATTGATTTGAAAAACACTCAAATATTCGGAATACTCTCAATTTTCGAATGAATGCTTGAAAAATCATAAAAAAATCCGTGAGTCTACGGATGTGATATCTTATGAACAAATGGAACGCTTTAAGCACAACTTTATACGATTCTCACAATTAGTGAATACTGAATCTCCATTTATTCTAAACGCAGTCGAATGTTCTGAAGATTTCCTCCATTTCCAAATCAATTTTTTAAAAATTCATTCAAAATCAAAGCTTTCAATAATGATGATTAAATACTCATTTCAGACGTATGTTTTCAATAGAAAAAGAGTGACATCAATTTTAGAACATCGTATGTATACTATGTAAGTATGACATCGTCGACTAAGTATGTATAACTATGTATGACATCGCCGACTATGTATGACATAGTCGACTATGCATGTATGACTATGTATGACATAGTCGACTATGCATGTATGATCATGTATGATAGTCGACTATGCATGTATGACTATGTATGACATAGTCGACTATGCATGTATGACTATGTATGACATAGTCGACTATGCATGTATGACTATGTATGATAGTCGACTATGCATGTATGACTATGTATGACATAGTCGACTATGCATGTATGACTATGTATGACATCGTATGTATGACTATGTATGACATCAATTGTATGACTATGTATGACATCGTATGTATGACTATGTATGTAGGGAAAATAATCCATATTTCATACCATTTCCGTATTGAAGCTCACTGTGTCCAATGGATATCTTTAATAACTGTCTTCAGGATAATGCAATTTTACGGAAAAGCCATATCTTGTTAAACATGATCATTATTCCCTTTCTAGAAGAAGAAACATTAACGCATCAGCAGCCGGGGAACAATGCTTTGAAATGTTACAAAAGATTTATTTCTACTAAGGATATTGTTGACTTGGGAAATGTAAGTTGGGAATTAATTCATATATCCTCTCATGTCATTGTTTGGTGAGATCTTTAACTTGAAAGGTACTGAACACTGATATACGACGCTCTGATTTATAACAGTTACAAAGTATTTCTTTGGTAACTTAATTATGAATCGCGAAATAGGATTTGAATGTCTGCAAAATTTTTATGTCCCTATACAATTAGAATATCCAAAATTTCAAATGCATTTTAAGTAACAAAGTTTTTTTTTAACTTCTTCTAAATGTTATCCGTGAAAAAGTTTTTTTTAACAAAATAGCATTAATCAAACAGTTTCTAAAGAAAAAAATATTTATTATTATTTCATTATTTATTCCATGTAGAAATATCTTGTTTAATTTTATTTTTCGCTATTTTTCTTACTTTAATTTAAAATAATTAATTTGTTTTACTTATTTTGCTAATAATTTTTATTCTCAATTTTATCTTAATTTGTATTGTGTTTAATTTCCTTTTTTTTAAATTTTGAATTAAGCCAATTTAATCAATTTCATTTAATTATTGCGTTTTGTGTTCGTTTCAATCCAAACACGAAATAATACACATAATTATACACTTTAGAAATAAAATTATTTTGTTTGAAATGTTTTAGAGATGATGGAAAGAAATGACATCCCCTCCCCCCACACACACGTACACAATAATGATTAGAGGGCGATAAAACTGGAAATTTCTTATAAGAAACTGGTAACTACAAAAACGTTGGAAAACACTGGTGTAGATGATTCAAAACGCATAAAATTCAATAAAAGTTCAATAATCAGTAAATTTGCGTGTAAAGTAAATTTGATATACTTTTATCTACAACAAATATTAAAATATGATTTATTATGAGAACTTTTTGTAATAACTCAGATAATAAAGAACAAAAACAATCAATCATGCATAAAGCATTGATTATGAAACACTTTCCAACTGAAATGCAATTTTATTTAAACATCTCTAAAATGCCATACATTCAGCTCTGATATATTTTAAATTATCACAGTACTGCAATAATTTATTATATTTGAAAACTTAAAACGTCATCGAAAAAAATGAATTTCATTCAAATGACGTCATCGAAATATAAATTGTCTAACTCTCTATATAAAAGCAATGAATATTTCATTCATATGATTTATATTCCAGACTCCAGAGCTGAATAATTTTACATGAAAAAATTCAGCAGTTCTTATACAACGCATCGTACAATCACTTCTTTATATTCTGCAACCATTAAAATTAGGCTTCGTTGTAGAAATAATCAAAGTTTGATGATCATTTAAACTCAAATATTCTAATTGCGTTGGCGCAGAATATAAATGCACAGAAAATACGCAAAAATAAAGCGGTTTTAGAACGGATGCAACACTAAATATAAATTTAAAAGATCTATAAAAATCACGATTTTGACTGAAAAAAAAAGGATGGATGCCATATTTTATTTTGAAGTGGGTCACGCGATCTCTTCATATTAAATGGGTGTAATTATTGTTTTAAATTTCATTTAAAAAAACTACGGAACATATTTCGCTGAAATTTTTTTTATATATTTTATGGGATAATTTGAATATTTCTTAAAATTTTTGAAGTAATTTGTGAATTTTAAATTCGCTTAAAAAATGTTTGAAAAATTAGGTCCCATAGTGTTCAATGCATTTCATGTTTTCAATTCGGGTGCAATCCAAAAGTAATTGGGTGATATTATTCATTTCCGTTCCTGTGTGTCTCACATACCGTCTCAACAACATACTAAAATTTCATTTCGATAGTCATTTTTACGGCAATTATCATGCGAGCAGGCAGACAGACAGGCAGACAGAATGAACAAAGTCATAAACACGTCATAACAACTATATTGGAAAGTGCCAAAGACAGTTAATCCTTCCGAAAATACTTGCATTTTTATTTTTAGTGCGAAGAGTTATTATCACCAAATAAGAACCATGTTCTAGTAAAAACGCTAAAGTGCAGCAGTGGTGGTGGCACCTAGTGTAATGAAAGAGAAGTAAAATGAGAAATGGCAAGGAATCATAATCACCTTTCACCTACGTTGTAAAGTGTTAAAAATCCTTATTAAAACGCCGCAATTTAAATATAATTGGAGTGGAATTTTCCGCTTGAATCCCAAATTTTCGTGGCCACCAAGATTTCACGCTGTAGGATTAACAGATTCCCACATCAAATCAATTGGTCACTGTGTAAAATGTACAGATTTCAAAATAACATCTTACCAAAAGTTACTTAGTTTTAAAACCATGTTACTTCCCAGAAATGTGGTCAGATCCCCCAAATCCTTGCATGGTGAGACCCCAAAATCCTTGCATTCATACTCAAGAGTCTTTTTCTATGCCACGCAGGAATATCCCTACGTTTTGTTAACCCATTACATATGCTAAAGTAAAGATGAAGAAGGTGAAATTAAACCCCTACTGAAGTCCCATGTTCAAGACATTTCTTTTTTATAAATTAATACATCAATTTAAATTTTTTTCCTGAACGTGCAAATTTTGTTGGAGTAGGCGTGGATAATACTCTAAAACAACGTGATTTCTTTTAAAAGCATAGAAATCTAATTTTTTCTCTGCTAAAGTTCAGGTTGTGACTTGCATATCAAGGTTATTCCCCTTCTTCTTCATCTTCGACCCAGACCGTCCGACCTACCTAAAGGTGTAAGGTATTTGTTTGGACGGCTGGTGCAACCCAATTTAGACTGGAACCCAGAGGAGACGGCATACACAAGGACCGTACCTTCCCTCCCCTTCCATCAACCTCTCGAAAGGATTTACAGATCCACATATTATTGTCCATTTGTGTCCTCATGCCCGTACTCCGCGTGAACACGGGGACAGTTTAGGGAGAGCCCGGAATCGAATTCGGGTCATCAGATTGTAATCTCTGAGTGCTATCCACAAGGATGTCACACTTCTTAAGGTTATTCCTCGTCATTTATAACTCTGATGTGTTCAATGTCAACGTCAGCATTTGTTGTCTAGTTTGCATATTTCTCTCTATTTTGAATGAATGACAACACCAAATTTTGTACATGCTTTCTGCGTGAAAGTCAACCATATCCACTAACCAGCACGCTTTAGAGTAGTGATCGATAGCAATACCTCAACCATGAATTAGATATTTAATTGTTATATGAGCCATCCGCAATGTACGCATAGTTTCCTTGACTTGTAAATACATATGATTATACTAGTGAGGCAAGCTGGCATTCTGCCTTAAAAATAATAAACAAAAAACGCGCAAAAATGTTTCCTACTATTGTTGAGTTTGTTTACCGAGTTGAGTCGTATATCTCAAATAAAAATTTATAAAAAGATAAGAAATAAAAGAACATCATGGCCTCACTTTCAGTATCTGATGTCATACGCTACTTAAAGCTTCGTGGTTACATCGCAGTTTTTTTGCTGTGAAAGACGTATAGTCATTAAATTATGTAGGGAACGGGCCGCCCACATCAAGGACTCACTTTCAGCATCTGATGTCATACGCTCGTACAGCTCCAGAGTTCATGAAATGTTTATCCGTGATTGAATCACGTTTGGCAGCATTTTGTAGCAGCGTTACCCAGATATAGATAAATAGACAGATAAATCAAGGTGTTTAGCTATATATATAAAGAAGAAAAGTATGTATGTATGTATGTATGTATGCATGTTCCAACATCACTGGAGAACGGCTGAACTGAATTTCATTAAATTTAGTGGGTAGTCTTGAAATAGCCCCACTTAAAATTTAGTCTATGTTTCGAGTTTCTACAACCAGGCGTTCTCAAGATATTAGTGAAAAACGAAACTTTCGTTTGTCTCATCTTCACAGGAGAACAACTATACCGAATTTAATGAAATTTTGTGGGTGACTTTGAAATAGACCCCCATAAATTTAGTCCAACTTTCGAGTTTCTAAGACCTGGGGTTGTCGTGATATTAATGGAAAACGAAACTTTCTCCTAGGAGTTCTACTCTAATTCTATGATTTCCAACGAAAAAGGTTGGAAATCGTGGTATAAAACGTGAAAATCAATTAAATCTCTGAGTTTTGTGGGAGTTTATTGAACGTATTAGTCACTTTTGAAAATCGAAGGTTTGAAATATGAATTTAAATGGAAACTATCACCACAGTTTATTTCTCACAAGCTTACTTAACAAATTTTATTAATTTGAATAATAAATAAATGAATATAAAAATATCTATCTATCTATGTATCTATCTATATAAAGAAGAAACGTATGTATGTATGATCAATTTTTTTTCTTACATAACGTAATGAATTTACTTCTTTTACACTGAAAAAACAATGTATAAGATTCACGGCCCTATATGTTTCGCTGTCATTTCTATCAGAATTTTGTATCGTAACTCCCGAGCAACGCCGGGTAATCGCTGCTAGTCTATATATATATATATATATATATATATATAAAGAAGAAAAGTATGTATGTATGCATGTATGTTCCAACATCACGGGAGAACGGCTGAACAGAATTTGATGAAATTTGGTGGGTAGTTTTGAAATAGCCCCACTTAAAATCTAGTCTATGTTTCGAGTTTCTACAACCAGGCGTTCCAATATATCAGTGAAATACGAAACTTTTGTTTGTCTCATCATCACGGGAAAACAGCTACACCGAATTTAATGAAATTTTGTGAGTAGCTTTGAAATTGCCCCCCTCTCCCTAAATTTAGCCCAAGTTTCGAATTTCTAAGACCACGGGTTGATGAGAAATGGAATATTAATGGAAAACGAAACTTTTTCCTAGGAGTTCTACTCTCTAACTCCATGATTCCCAACGGAAAAGGTTGGAAATCATTGGTTTAAAATGTGAAAGTCAATTAAATCTCTTAGTTTGTGGGAGTTTTGAACGAATTAATCACTTTTGAAAATCGAAGGTTTGAAATATGAATTTAAATGGAAACTCTATCACCCTTGTTTATTTTTCACATATTTAATCAACAGCGAAAAGTATTAAGAAATCAAAATGGTTATTTAATTATCAGCATTTCGTGAGGATTAATGGTTATTTAATTAGCAACATTTTATATCTTGACAAGTCATTTGACTCTGCAGTGAACACTGATGATGCCGTTAATTACCTACTGAAATTTCTGAACTACCTTGAGCCACCTGGAATGCCTTCTCATATCTTGAAGTTAAAAAAAGATCACCAATAATGCTTCTGCGGATTCTGGACCCACCAAAACTATGCAATGAAACACGGCTCTGTGTTAAAAATATCTTACCAAATGCCATAGAATCCACGGTATTAACGAGCAAAAGAAGAGGACGTATTCATACCTCGTATACCGTTGATACCAACAGACCTACCATTCAGCTTCAAACAAATCCAGTTCCCAGTTAGACTAGCATTTGCCATGACCATCAACAAAGCTCAAGGACAAACCCTTAAGTTTACAGGCATGAATTTAGAAAGTTCTTGCTTCTCTCATGGCCAATTGTATGCAGTATGCTCAAGAGTAGAAACTTCACAAAATTTGTATGTTTTAGCTCCGGGTGGAAAATAAAAAATGTGGCTTACAAGCAAGCATTGCGGTAAAACCTAACAAATTAGGATGATGTCATTTAATTTATTAACATTTGCATTGTTGCCTAGAGATTAAGAGTAATTTTAGTTTTCCTTTCAAACTGTACATATTTCAAACTGTACATATTGACTGTACATAAATTGTGGACACATAATAATCACATTCCGAGACGCTGCCCGGAGGGCCTAGCTGCGTAGACGCCGGAAGCAGCTATGACTGATATAATGCAAAGCTTTTTTTTCTTACATAATGCAATGAATTTACTTCTTTCACAGTAAAAAAACAATGTATAAGATTCACGACCCTATATGTTCCGGTGTAATTTGTGTCACAGTTTTGCATCGTAAATCCCGAGCAACGCCGGATAATCTCTGCTAATATGATTATATATTGCAATACAGTTCGCTTTATTTGTATATTAATTGTGGTTACTGACTTGAACTATACGGCTGATAAACGACGAGGCACAGAAAAATTAGTTTAATTTGAATAAATTTGAAATTCTCGTTTGATTGCATATACCTAGAATTAAAAGGACTGTGTCCTTGAAATTATTAAATAGGCGAGGTAAATTGAAAAGATTATACTCTCTTTTATCTATATTTCAATATGAGGAAGTTGAAGTCGTTGATGCGATTAGAATAAATGTCAAAATACATAATACAGGTGAATCCCGGTTATCCGTAAATCGGCTTAACCTAAAGAATCCTTATTACTTTCCTAGAATAAAGTATAAGGAAAGTATCGTAACGAGGTCGAAAATTCGAATTCGAGTTTTTGACGGAAGGGCATGTTTTAAGCATCTCTAAACTTGAATCGAAGGCTTTTGAGGTAAAATGTGTGCGTGTATGTATGTAAAATCATGTGAGTGAATGTATGTGTATGTGTAGAAACGATATCTCACGAACGAACGAAACGTTTCAAACGAAGTGTTTGGCATAAAAATTACAATCAGTGAATACTGGAAGAATTTTTATTTTAAGCGTAATCGAATGTTCGGAAGGCCCCAAAATTTTGAATGAAATTTTGAAAAAATCCGACCCCCTAAAATAAAGTTACGTAATAATATCTTCTTATGTAATTTTTTATTACGAAACGGTGACCACAAATTTTAGAACCCTAACATGAACCGTTATCGAGATATTGTACATTTTTCAAATAAATTTATCAAAAAATCATATAAAATTAAAAACAAATTATTAATTATTGTGAAATATGTTCACTTTTCATATGTAATATTATGCGCTAAATTTGTTAGCATCATTTTCGTGGATCTAATTCATTCCATTCAGGACAGAAGATACTTTGTTGTTGCTGTTGAGACCCAGACCGTCCGACCTACCAGAAAGGTGTAAGGTAACCGCTTGGACGGCCGGGAGTAGATACTTTGTTGTTGTTGTTGAGACCCAGACCGTTCGACCTACCAGAAAGGTGTAAGGTAACTGTTTGGACGGCCGGGAAGTGCCACCCAATTTAGACCGGAACCCAGTGGGGGAGGCATCCACAGGGAGCGTACCCTCCTTCCCCAACCACCAACCTCTCGGAAGGACTTTCGGACCCACATGTTTAACGTGATCGTAGTCCGCATGAACACAGCGGCAGTTGTGGCAGCGTGCAAATCCAGCGCGCAAACTACCGGGCTACCGCGCCCGAAATGTGCCAACAGCACGCGGTGTTCCCAGGTGGTCACCCACCCAAGTACTAACCGCGCCCAATGCTGCCTGACTTCGGTGATCTAACGAGAACCAGTGTTTTCAGCACGGTACGGCCGTTGGCCAGGGAGTATGGCCGTTGACCAGTGTTTTCAGCACGATACGGCCGTTGGCCAGGGAGTAGATACTTTGTGTAACAGTATTGTATTTGGACGCCAATAGTTACTTATTTACTATAAATACAGCATATTTCTCCGTTCATAACGTTTGGGCCGAATTTTGGCTACGAAATTGGCGAAATATTACCAACTTGATGAATTATTTTAAATGTTGCAAAATTGACGAAAATGTTACCCTTTTGATAAAAATGACACCAAATTGATAAAAATAACGCTAAATCAATGAAAAAAACGACTAATTAATGAAGATTTAAGATCTTGTAAAGAATATAAGTATGTATCTACTATTAAAATAACCAATTTTTCCGTCAGAAAAACTTTGTTACATTTTGACGACGTATCGGCAGCTTGGTGAAATTTTTATACGCTGCAAAATTGACGAAAAAGTCGCCAAATTGATAAAACTGACGCTTGACGCTAAATCAATGAAAATGACGACTAATTGATGAACATTTCATATCTTGGAAAGAACATAAGAATCGACCATAAAAATAGCACATTTCTCCGTCCGCAATGCTTGGCAAAGGATTTGGCGGATGACGCCAACTTGGCGACTATTTAAATGTTGACTAATTGAATAAAATGTCGCCAAGTTGATAAAAATGTCACCAAATTCATCAAAATAACTCTAAATGAGAAGTATTGTTTAGCAAATTGTTAAATCCGCCATATACCGGGCATACCTCCTAGTATCTAAGAAATGCTCTTCTCTGTGTGTGTCTGTAACATTTGGTGAACTTAGCGATAATCTAGCAAAAGTAGAATAATCGCCAACTAGGGCGATATTTAACCCCAGATTGTCGATAATATCATCAAAATTGCAAGAATGGCGGCAAGTGAATGAAAATGATAAATTTATTATTAAAATATTTTAATATATGTACTACACTCGTCAAAAGCGAAATTGCGGCACCATGAAGGAATGCACATAGCTATATGCAAATGATTAAAAGAACAAACAAAGATATGCAAAAGAAACATGTTTATTCAGTAAAAGATGTGCCGCCCCCCCACACACACACGGGCAGCTATACAGGCCGCTAAACGGCGAGGCATACTATCAGTGAGGCTATTAATGGTATCAGTAAGGCTATAATAGGTAGCATTGTCTTGCAGGACCATAGTGTCGGGGACGGCCTGCATCAGTGGCCGAACCACAGGCATCACGACTTGTGTGACGTACAGGCCCGCTGTCAGATTACCTGCAATGTGCACCAGAGCTGTCAGATGATCGAACGGTGTGACGCTCGGTGATATGAGCTGACAAGTGGCGTTCTCCGGGAAGCCGTCACCCCCGTTCACGGCTGTCAATCCTCCACAGACAGAAGCTATATTCATTAGTAAACAATACCCGATGCCATTCATTGGTCCAGTTGCGATGGCGACGACACCACGCCATACCTGTATCAAAGTGCCCAGTGCTTAATGGCACCTCAATGGTTGGCCGCCGTGGGAGCAGCTTGAACTTGCACGCAAGTGCAACCGTTGATGGTGGCGGGCTGTTTCGGATAT
This sequence comes from Amaurobius ferox, assembly GCA_951213105.1. Taxonomy (NCBI): domain Eukaryota; kingdom Metazoa; phylum Arthropoda; class Arachnida; order Araneae; family Amaurobiidae; genus Amaurobius; species Amaurobius ferox. The sequence goes on along the minus strand of OX578152.1, from coordinate 89,578,789 downwards.
CACTTGCCGTTGCGAACGGGTCTCGACGAGCCGTTCGGCGAATCTGCCGGTCTGTGCGCTCTGTCATGCGCCAGTTCTATCCACTCCATCTTCGATTGTTCTCTGATGTCCCTGCGTCCATCTTGTCACACATCGCTGGATGGTACTCACGTCGTGTCCAACACGCGTGGCAATTGCACGCATCGACAAACCCGCGTCGCACAACTCCAAGATACGAGCTCGTTCCCCAGCCATTAACTTCTGGTATATATCTCGCTGACGTCTTCATGGCATCGCTTCTTCACTTTTTCGAAATTTCGGCTGTTGCAAATCGTCGCTAATATTATTTACGGGAAGTGCCGTCTGCTGGTTTTTATCACCCGAAACCGGGTGTCGCGTGATCCGATACGTCTGAAAACTTCATCATATGACTTTCTCTTCTACCAGTTCTGTGATTTGCATATGGCTACGTCCATTCAATCATGGCGTTGCAATTTTACTTTTGACGAGTATATATTGCTTATTGAGGATGCTATGAATATTGATAATTGTTAATTTAGAGTTACGTAAAATATAAGCTGATTGGGTACGAAATAGTTTTACATGCTGTAAGCCAAAAACCGAAAATGTACAATTCAGCTTTAGAACACTGTGCTGTGGATGTTATACGTCTTTTTGTCACTGTGAAAAAAGTAAATTAATTGCATTATATAAACAAAGTCATGTTCTGCCACATCAAATGTTTTAAAAACTATTTATAATTTTGGAATTCTGTTGGAAATTCTGAAAATTTTAGCAGCAAATTTGGTGTTTTAAAAGAATGCGGGGATATATTTCTGCACTCTAAGGAAAAGGAGGGGAAAATGGATAATTATATTGAAATTTTGATCTTTAAAAAATTAACATGTATGAATCAATTTTAAATTTACACTAATAGAATTGACGTCTTTGAGTATGATTTTTATAGGATAACAACTTTCTAATTGACTATAATAACCTAAAACGACTGAATTAAAAATATAATGTTGCTTTCGAAACATAACACCAGGTGCTCTACAATCACTTTCATGGATTAAGGCATAAGTGTTGTGAAACTTATGTAAAATTGTTATTTTTCATAATTTAGTCAAAATCGGTTTACACAAATTTTTCGACAAAATTACGATTTACTCCCAATAATACACAAAAGAACTCGCTCTTCCAGCCAAGAAGATTTATATTTCCTCGCGAATGATCATGCTCTTGTTATTTATGGGAGGCCATTAATAAACGACTGCTTTATCTGCGATTTCCGATTCAATATAAATCATTATATTGTCTTTCCAGAAGGTAATTATTAACACAAGAAATGCCTTTATTATCTAGATAAAAGAGCTGTAAATGACAGTTCCGGGGGAAGATTTCGAGAAGTTCATTTTTCCTCTCAAGTGCAGCTCTTATAAAATTAAATGTGGTTCAGTTGTTACTTTCATTATTACGATCTAAGAATTTTATGCAAATCGTCAATAAGCCTTGTTATTTTGAATGTTTCACGAAAGATTTATTATTTGATATTTTCATAAGATTTTCATTTATTTGAAAATTCTGTAGTGCAGAAAGGAATCGTTGTCGAAAAAATGCTGTGTAAATCATTTAGCGAATCGTGAAGGGCAGCACATGACTTTCGCTACATAATGCAATGTCTTTACTTCACAGCAAATTAGTAATGTACGCACAAAGTTTTCGGCATTGAATTGCATATAAAAAATTGGAACTCAGCTTGATCACAACTTGCAAAATTATTTCCAAAACTATTTCCAAGTACCAAATTAACTTTATTTCTTTCAGTATAACTTCACCATCAAATGATAATTGATGGTTTGTTTGGTGTCGAAATGCAAAACTATTGCAAAAAAATCTGATGTGACCAGCACATGACTTTCCCTACAGACTTATTAATATTCACGTTATCTTTATTTTAATTAAATTTAAGTTACATTTAATTCAATTTTCGTTCTCATTTGGTAACTGAACTTGTTTTCAAAGGTGGCGTAGAGAAAATACGGAAAAACTAAAATATCTCGAGAACGACAAGTTCTAGTGTAATGGGGTTGGTTTTATTCTTTTCTTTGTTAAAAATTACGTATTAAACATGCATTTAATGGTTATATTTGAGAATACGTGATTTTTTATTTTAGATTTCGTCGATTTTTGCGGGCCATTTTGCAAAAAAAGGCAGGGTTTTTTTCGAATCATATCAAAATCTAATCAGCGCCAGGGTGACCCACAAGTGACTTATCTACCAAATTTTGTGAAATTCGGTCCATTAGATTTTCAGCTAGAGTAGATACAAGCTTTTGCGGGCCATTTCGCAAAAAAAGGCGGGTTCTTTTATTCCGAATCGTACCCAAAACTAATCAGCACCAGATTCGGCTACAAGTGACTTACCAAATTTTATGAAATTCGGTCCATTAGTTTTTTAGTTAGAGTGGATACAAAATCTGCACAGACAGAGAGATACACAGACAGACACACACACAGACGTCACGCTAAAAATAGTTTTTCGTATTCTAGAGGTCTCGAAACGTGTAGATCCGTCGAAAACTCGAGTTGCGATTTCCGGCATGATTCCAATACTTTCCCTATACACCATGTATTGCAGGGAAAGTAAAATTGTCTGAACGAGCTAGATCAACGAAATTGAAGTTAATATGTATATTTGCCGCATGATATTGCATATGGAAAGTGGTGATATTTAACGTTATTTACTACTTTTTAAATTTTATTCAATTTTTTAATATAAATGTATTTGTAAAACGTGCAATATCTCAAGAACGGTTCATGCTAGCATTCTGAAATTTGTTTCAATCGTTTCCTAATAAAAATTAGGTATAAAATAATATTGCAGAGTCAACATTGACGATAAGAGCTTGAAATTTCGACCCAGTAGCTCAACGGTAGAGCATCGGCTGACCAGTTCGGAGACCCAGAGTACGATTCCCGTCTGAGACAGCAAGGTTCTGCAGAATATTTTATAATTTTATTGCATGTCCTGATGTTTCATGATTTTTTCGTATATTCATTTGAAAATTGGGGGGGGGGCCTCTGAATGTTCGATCGCGTTTAAAATCCATAGTGTTCCAATATTTACCGATTGTAATAATTGAGAGAGAGAGAGAGACATCACCTCAAAATTTTTTATTCGAGTTCAAGGATGATTGAAACGTGCTCTACTATCAAAAACTCCAATTCGAATTTTCGATCTCATCACAATACTTTTCTTATATATTATACTACGTATGTAGAAAAAGTAATTATACTTGCCGAAGAAACTAACTTGAATACCCTTTATGACTGTCTATTTGTGAGGGCAAATCTAACGAAGTTCCAAAAAATAATAGGATGCAATGAGACTGTTCGCGTTTTGAGAGTCGAACTGTTAGGCAACACTTATAAAAATCTGATGTGGGCAGCACATGACTTTCCCTGCAGACTTATATTCACTTCTCTTTATCTTAATTAAATTTATTTCACTTTTAATTCAATTTTTATTCTCATTTGGTAACTGGACTTATTTTCAAAGGTGGTGTGGAGAAAATGCGAAACAACTACAGTATCTCGAGAACGGCTAGTCCTAGTGTAATGGGGTTGTTCTTATTCTTTTCATCGTTAAAAATTACGTATAAAACAAGCATGTAATGGATATATTTGAGTATACGTATGTATTTATTTTAGATTTTGACGATTTTTGAGGGCCATTTCTCAAAAAAGGCAGGTTATTTTTTTTCGAATCATACCAAAATCTAATCAGCACTAGGGTATCACATAAGTGACTTATCAACCGATTTTTATGAAATTCGGTCTATTAGTTTTCCAGCTAAAGTGGATACAAGCTTTTGCGGGCCATTTCGCGAAAATGGCGGGTTCTGTTATCACAAATCATACCCAAAACTAATCAGCACGAGATTCGCCCACAAGTGACTTACGTACCAAATTTTGCGAAATTCGGTCCATTAGTTTTTGAGTTAGAGTGGATACAAAATCTGCACAGACAGACAGACACACAGACACACACACAGACGTCACGCTAAAAATGGCTTTTTCGTTTTCCAGAGGACTCGAAACGTGTAGATCCGTCGAAATCTGATGTGGGCAGCACATGACTTTCCCTGCAGACTCCAATTCATTTTTTCTTTATTTCTTTAATAATACATTAAATTGAATTTAATTGCACAAAATAACATTAAATTTGCATTTTTAATTTAATTTCTGTTTTCATTTGGTAATTAGATATTTTTCCAATAAAAAATCTCAATCTCAGAAAAATCTCAAATATCTCGAGAACGGTTAGTTCTAAAGTAATAGAGTTGTTCTTATTCTTTTCCTCATCTAAAATTACGTGTAAAACAAGCATTTAATTGATATATTTGAACATACATAGCTTTTTTTGAGGGTCATTTCGTAAAAAAGGCAGGTTGTTCTTCTCCGAATAATACCAAAATCTAATCAGCACCAGAATATCCCACAAGTAACTTATCTACCAAATTTTGTGAAATTTGGTCAATTAGCAATTTAGCTAGAGTGGATACATAAAATTTTTACCGGCCATTTCGGAAAAAAAGGCGGGTTTTATTTTTACAAATCGTACCAAAAACTAATCAGAACCAGGATCATACCCGAGTGACTTACCTACCAAATTTTATGCAATTCGGTCTATAAGTTTTTGAGTTAGAGTGGATACATTCATTGCACAGACACACAGACAGACAGTCAGACAGGCACACACACAGACGTCATGCTAAAACTAGTTTTTTCGTATTCTAGAGGTCTCTAAACGCGTAGATCCGTCGAAAACTTGAGTTGCGATTTTCGACATGATTCCAATACTTTCCCTATACATTACCATGTATTGCAGGGAAAGTAAAATTCTGATGTGGGCAGCACAATTCCATTTTCCTTCTCATTTGATAACTGGACTTATTTTCAAAGGTGGCGTAGAGAAAATACGAAAAACTAAAATATCTCGAGAACGGCTAGTCCTAGTGCAATGGGGTTAGTCTTATTTTTTTCTTTGTTAAAAATCACGTATTAAACTAGCATTTAATGGATATATTTGAGCATTCATAGTTTTTTATTTTAGATTTAGGCGACTTCTGCTGGCCATTTTGCAAAAGAGGGCAGGTTATTTTTTTTTCGAATCATACCAAACTCTAATCAGCACCAGGATGACCCACAAGTGACTAATCTACCGAATTTTGTGAAATGCGGTCAATTAGTTTTTCAGCTAGAGTGGATACAAGCTTTTGCGGGTCATTTCGCACAAAAAGGCGTTTCTTTTATCCCGAATCGTACCCAAAACTAATCAGCACCAGATTCTCCCACAAATGATTTACCTTCCAAATTTTATGAAATTCGTTTCATTAGTTTTTTTAGCTAGAGTGGATACAATATCTGCACAGACAGTTAGACACACAGACAAACACACAGACACACACACAGACGTCACGCTAAAAATAGTTTTTTCGTATTCCAGAGGTCTCAAAACGTGTAAATCCGGTGAAAACTCGAGTTGCGATTTTCGGCATGATTCCAATACTTTCCCCATACATTACCATGTATAGCAGGGAAAGTAAAAAATCTGATGTGGGCAGCACATGACTTTCCCTGCAGACTTATATCCACGTTCTCTTTATTTTAATTAAATTTATTTCACTTTTAATTTAATTTTCGTTCTCATTCGGTAACCGGACTTATTTTCAAAGGTGGCGTAGAGAAAATAAAAAAAACTAAAATATCTCGAGAACGGCTAGTCCTAATGTAATAGGGTTGATCTTATTCTTTTCTTCGCTAAAAATTGCGTATTGAACAAGCATTTAATGGATATATTTGAGCATACGTGGTTCTTTAGTTTAGATTTTGACGATGTTTGCGGGCCATTTTGCAAAAAAAGGCAGGTTTATTTTTTCGAATCGTACCAAAATCTAATCAGCATCAGTGTGACCCTCAAGTGACTCATCTGCCGAATTCTGTGATATTCGGTCCATTAGTTTTTTAGTTGAGTGGATACAACCTTTTGCGGGCCATTTCGCAAAAATAGGCGGGTTCTTTTATCCCAAATAGTATCCAAAACTAATCAGCACCAGACTCGGATACAAGTGACTTACCTACCGAATTTTGTGAAATTCGGTCCATTAGTTTTTTAGTTAGAGTGGATACAAAATCTGCACAGACAGACAGACACACAGACACAAACACAGACGTCACGCTAAAAATGGTTTTTTCGTATTCTAGAGGTCTTCAAACGTGTAGATTCGTCGAAAACTCGAGTTGTGATTTTTGGTATGATTCCAATACTCTCCCTATACATTACCATGTATTGCAGGGAAAGTAAAAAGAGAAATCACAATGAAATCGCTAGACTGGGGCTATGGTGGATAGTTGCATATCACATGTATTTATGATGGCACATCAGTTACAAAAGTAATTTGTATTTTCCCTTCGGAGCAATTGACGGATTTTGCAGTCAGTTGACAGCCGGACAGTATTTGACTTGATGGACGGACTTACAATAGTTCGATGTGTGTCATCCCTGCCCGTCCCTAACCTAGGAGCTTGGTTACTCTAACAAAAGAGATATTCCTTATAATTTTATTTCTTATTTGGATTGATGTGATATTTTTTCTATAAAATAATTGATTTAAAGGAATGTTATTTAACTCAAAATGAGCCTTATAGCACAGAAATACTTACAGTGGGACTTATCTTACTCCAGCGTCACTTGAATTAATATCTGAAACAAATTGGGGTTTTTTCCAATACAGTTTTAACTCCTTGCTCTTACATCCATGCATGCAACAATTTTTAAAACAGGAAATATTTAAGCTATTGAAAAAGTTCAAAAATTAGTCATTTTGATTTTTCCATAGGAATCAGATAAGGAAAAAATCGCCTAACTCATCCCGAAAATACTGAAATAGGGAAAGAACACCCATGCAACATTCCTCAAACGAACTATAACCACATTACTACATAAAACCTAACTCATAATTGTCGATATATATATACCGGATGATTCAAAAGTTCGGAGCAAAAGTAAAACGCTATAAAAAAATATCTATGGGTCGGAGTGACATGCTGTTTGCAGATTAATATTCACAGTGGTGGGGGATTTTGTGTGGTATGAAAAAAAATTAGTTCAAACTCTCGACACTCGGGAGGCTGCGTCAGATAAAGCCATGGAGATGACTTATGCATGGAGGTGACTGCACACATGACTGGCCTGCGTGATCCCCAGATCTCACAGCCGTGAGTTTAGATATCCCCCACAACGAGAAATCACAGGGTGTGAGATCTGGGGATCTCGCAGGCCAGTCATGTGTGCAATCACCTCCATGCATAAGTCATCTCCATGCCTTTATCTGCCGCAGCCCCCTGAGTGTTGAGAGCTTGAACTAGTTCGAAGCTAGCTTTGACTTCATGGAAAAGCTCCCAGAGACTTTGGACGCCCGTAACAACAATCAAACATGTATGTGGGGACAAAATGTCCGAATCCCATACAACATATAAAAAGGATCATAAAAACAATAAAATAGGAAATTTTACAAACCAACAGAGTGAGAATCAAAGAAGAGTTGCATAAAGCGTATAGACTTCGAAGAGGAACACACACATATAAAAGTCACATCGAATAAAGAGTGCATTTAGAAAGAGAAACAAACAGATTATCCTAGGTAAGAGTGGAGTTGTATTCTAAGATGTCGGATAAATTAATATAATTTCTATCACTATATTTTGTGCAAAAAACATCGTAATAATGTTGGAATGTTGGATAAAGCGGAAGGGATATGATTGTTCCCGAGGTTCGTTGATTAAATGTATTAAGCATTTATTAAATTGTGTAATAGATGAGTTTAATAGTCTGTATCTGTTCAAGTGATTTATGATTAAATTACGTAGTACGTTTAAACTTAGTATTCCAATGGGTAAAATATATGATCTTGCATTGATGTCTCTTGTCAAATAGTTTATAACTTAGTTATATATATATATATAGATATCGTAATTAAAATTATCAACTGAGTGTATCAACTTCCACTCGATAACCTCCGAGACTACATTCCCAATTGTGACGACTAACTACTTTATTAAAAAAAACCTAATTATCATAATTTCTTAATTACATGATTATATAAATATGTAAAATAAAAAAATAAATTAAAATAAAAAAATTGAAAAACAATAAATTTGTAAATAAGATACTTAAATATTTAATATTCTGAAAATTATTTTCACTAAAAATATGTAACATTAGCCAATTTGATACTACGATTTGTGACCCTTTTATAATGGTGTTTGTGACATACTCGTTTATTCATTTCTTCAATGAATCACTTGTCTAGTAAATTTTTCATCTATGCTTTCTGTTTATCCTGTATAACTTATATGGTAGATCGTTCTGTCTCGTACTCTAACTCATTGGACAGGTTTTTGGGAATGTCACTGCAACCGACTGTTCTACCCTCAATCTATTTCGTCATACTTTTTTAGAATTCTTCTCGAACTTCTTCATTCAGTTACGGCTGCTCGCACTTACACGTGCAATATGGGTTTCTGCTTCATGGATAATGGTAAAACTTGATTTCCTATTTTTTTCTTTTTTTCAATTCTTCCTCTTTTAATGTTTGTAGTCTGTTGCATTGGTATTTATAGTAAATTACTATTGCCAATTCTGAAAAAAAAACATGTGTTTGGATTAATTAGAGTTACATGCACAGGCTTGAAAATGAGTCTAGTCTAATTAAACTTCAAAATTAAGCCAGTGCTGTATTTCTTATTTCGGCATTGTGACCGTGGTTTAACTGCTTTGTCGATTTTAATATTTCGTTATTACTTGATTTGGTTGTTATATCTTTCTAATATACAGGGTGTCCAGTGCCATCGGTGCACGATGGCTATTTCCTCAACCGTTAGTCTCAGAGATATACTTCCAATTGCAAAAATGCTTTAAATTTTAAAATATATTATCTTAGAAACAGTTTAAATCAATAAATTCATTTCTGAAAGAAATACGAAATATAAATTTTTATACAGTCCCCTGGTCCTACCAATTATATTTAGGAAAATCATCCTCATACAAATTTATGCAAAATAAAAAAAGCTATCCTTTTACGACCAAAACTGACCGACTTACAGCTGTTTAAATTTGGAGCACTTTTTGTGCTGAGAAATGTCAATACTGTCGCTGATTGGTTGGTTGCCTGAAATAAAGATTTTTACACGTGGAAAAGCGTCTTAAGTCATAAAGTTTAATGCTTCATAACTCAGTGAATTTTGGTCGTAAAAGGACTTTTTTTTTTTAATTTTGCATGAAATTGTATGAGGAGGATTTTCCTAAATATAATTGGTAGGACCGGGGGACCGTATAAACATTTGTATTTCATATTTCTTTCAGAAATGTATTTATTGATTTAAACTGTTTCTAAACTGTTCTTTTATATATATATATATATATATATATATATATATATATATATATATATATATATATATATATATATATATATATCTATATATATATATATGTATATATATATATTTATATATATGTATATATATATATATATATATATATATATATATATATATATATATATATATATATATATATATATATATATGTATATCCATATATATATATGTATATATATATTTATATATATATGTATATATATATATATATATATATATTTATATATATATATGTATATATGTATATATGTATATATATATATATATATATATATATATATATATATATATATATGTATATATGTATATATATATATATATATATATATATATATATATATATATATATATATATATATGTATATATGTATATATATATATATATATATATATATATATATGTATATATATATATATATATAGATATAAAGTTTATCCAATATATATATATATATATATATATACATATATATATATATATATATATATATATATATATATATATATATATATATATACATATATATATATATATATATATATATATATATATATATATATATATATATATATATATATATATATATATATATATATATATATATATATATATATATATATATATATATATATATATATATATATATATATATATATTGGATAAACTTTTCGGCGTGTTTAACTCTCAAATCTGCAACAGACGTTTACAAAGTGAATTTTTATTTGTATATTGAAATCAATAAAAATGCAGTAAAAGGTTTTACAACAATAAGAAACTTTTACGATCATAGAAACTTCAAAGCCCTACAATCTGTTATTATCAGCCGCAAAACTAAAGGGCACTAAGTCGAAAAGAAAGATAACACAGCAATGTATAACAAAAGAACATTTGGAAAGTTCGATTTGTAGTTGAAAAATCCACTTTTGATTAATGATTTGGTTTTCTTGGCTTTGGAAGTTTCTTTAGGAATTCGGAGAAATAATAATGTTTCTAACTTTTTGCAAACATAATTATATAAATTGAATAATTTTTATCTTTTTTTTCTTTTGCAACGGAAATTTTACTCTTTATCAACATCAAAAAATTATTTTCTTACACGAAAAATCTTTTTGCACAATTACAGTTGAAGCTCAAGTTTTTTTCGAGAAACTTGAATGGAATAAAAGTTAGTTATGAAAAGATTGTTATCATTTAGTTATGAATCTTGAAATACGAAAGAACAACTTTCAATGTGGGCAGCAAATTAATTTTCCAGCATACTTAAATGAATTATTTCTTCCTTTACTATAAAATAATTATTATATATAAAATAATAATTAATTTTATAATCATCTACTATTCCATCAAAACTGCATAAACTCTGCAGAACGAGAATTGTCGCCGGATGTATATAAACAAGAAAGATCAATCATGCTTAAAGCATTGATTATGAAACACTTTCCAACTTCAATGCAATTTTATTTAGAAAAGTCGAAAATGCAATACATTCCTCAGTAATATTTTAAAACTTATCACAAACTACATTAATTTATTATATTTGAAAACTTAAACCTTCATCGAAAAAAATGAACTTCATTCAAATGACGGCATTGAAATATAAATTGCCTGGTTTAAATATCTCTAAAAGCGATACATTCCACGGTAATAATTTTAAAACTATCATAATAATACGATAATTTATTATATTTGAAAACTTCATAGAAAACAACTGAAATAAATTCAAATGACATCTTAGAAAAAAATAACACGCCTGGATCTCTCTATAAAAACAGGATTTCATTCATAACTTTCTCCCATTCATTTCATTTATCACAATACTATAATAATTTATTTTATTTAAAAATTAAGACCATGGAGCTAGAAGTAATTAAACTCTATGCTTAAAACTTCATCGAAAAAAATCGTCCTTCTCTTTATAAAATCAATTAATATTTCATTCATATCAGCCATGCAGACTCCATGGACTAAATTATTTTGTGTTAAAGAAATACAGCAAATCTCATACAACTAATTCTACATATTTTGCTGTTTACATTTTACATAAGTGAAAAATAGGCTTCGTTGTAGAAATAATCAAATTTGGATATTCATTTAAAGTCAAATATATTGTATTTGCGTTGTTTAAGTATGTAGATGCACAGAATTTAAGCAAAAATAAATTAGTTTTAGGACGGATACAACACTCAATATGAATTAAAAAGAACTTTAAAAAATCACGATTTTGAAACAAGATGGATGCCATATATCATTTTGAGTGGGTCATGTGATCGGTTCATATCATGGTCATGTGATCGTTTCATATAAGAGGTGTAATTATTATTTTAATTTTTATTCAAAAAACTACTGAATATATTTCGCTGAATTTTTTTTTATATATTTTATGGAACAATTTGAATATTACCTAACATTTGCGAAGCAATTTGTGAATTTTAAATCCGCTTAAAAAATGTTTGAAAAATTAGGTCCCATTGGGCTCAATGTATTTCTTTTTTCAACCCGGGTTCAATCCAAAACTACTTGAGTGATATTATTCATTTATATTCCCATAGGTCCTACAGACCGTCTAAACAACATACTAAAATTTCATTTTGATTAAGTCATTTTTACGGCAGTTATCGTGCTAACGGACAGACAGACAGACAGAATGAACAAAGTCATAAACACTTTTCAACTTTGTTGTAAAGTGTTAAAAATGACCATACCTCTACGATCCATAGTTTTTAAAAAAAAAATGCGAAAGAAAAGTACAACATCACATTCGGTGCACGGAAAATAAAATTTATTAGAAACATGCGAAACTACACAGCGTACGAGAATAAAACATTTAAAATAAAAATAAAATGTTTACCCTTCATTATGTTTGCAAAAGAGGAAAAGTGACATAATAAGAGACTGACGATAGGTGCATGTTTGTTACACAAATGAACAGCCGGGCAAATTGCAACACTGATAACCTATCTAAAAGCTCCGTGTCAGTATGTTAGAGCACCAAATGCAACACCGAGGGCTGAAAGAACTCATAGTATCTAATTCGACCACGCTAAATCACAATATGAATTTCGTTTTTCAAATTAACCCTTCAATGTGAAGAAATAACCTCTCATTGTTTTGCCCTTTTTTTTGTTATTTTTGTGTTTATAATCTCAGAGCGAAAGCGTTGTCATAACAAGACGCAGTTGCATGGCCATGAAACTTTAATGCCTTGTGAAATGGAAGGGAAAACTGTATTCAGCTCATGAAGTTAGAGATGGGGCCACCTCCATGATTCAGCTGAATAGTAAAGTTAATATTGCGTGGTAATCTCAAATTAGAAAATTCTGAATATGAATATTTAAACCATGGAGATAGAGAAGCTTCCATCTTTCCTTTATCTTCAAATTCACATTTTAAACATAGCAATTAATGCAAACTTTGTTCATAGACAAATTGGTTGAGGTTGAATTGTATGACCCATAAAGTTAGAGAGAGTTACTTCCTTTTCCTACATGGTATGAACAGAAATGAAAAACTCGAGATAAAAAGTATGAGGTATTAAACTCGATAAATTTGTTTGTTAGAGGGTCTAGGGAGCGTAAATTAATTGCATTATATTAAGGGTAGGTATAGTATGTATATTTTGATAGGGAGTCGTATAAAAATTAGTAATATTCAAGGGGAAGTGTGTATGGCTCGCATGTATCTGTTGATTTTAGGAACGGATGGGAGGGTCTGAAGGAATTGGTGACCACCAGTACCTGTCTCCCTTGCAGGGCAGGGGTGTACTTAGATGACGTGATGTACTTTGATAATTAAATTTGTTTGACTCAATTCAAAATGTTGTTCTCTCCCAGTTAAAAATAGCAAAATTAAAATGTAAAATTGCCTCTAATTCTTTTAAATTTCCAATTATTTTATTTTATATAAATAAAATTTTCTCTTGAGTGTGTATATTACATTTCTTACTGATCGATCTGGTGGATTATTATGTGTTACATGTGTACAGATAATAGACCGACAAATCTATTACAATAAGTGCCTTTATATATATATATATATATATATATATATATATATATATATATATATATATATATATATATATATATATATATATATATATGTATATATATATATATATATATATATATATATATATATATATATATATATATATATATATATATATATAAATATATATATATATATATATAAATTCCCAAAAAGGGACGAGTAGCAATGTACTCGTGCAGATTCTAGCAGTGTGACAGAAGTACCGGCCGGGGGGAGTTGCGACCCCCATCTCTCCGGTTAAAGCTTTTTCCGCCATGGCAAACGCTCCCGGTAACCGATACTCCCTACTCGATTTGCTTCAAGACCCTTTATATATCCGTAAAAATCGCATACATATACAATTTCAATAACATGTTAAAAATCTAAAAATTTTTACTTTTCTACGCTGCAACTATTCATGAATCATGCTTTAAAAATATAACAAATAATTTAAAATACTAAATATTCAAGACCAATGAAATCCCGGTCCGATAGGATATTATAGTTTAAAAATTGGATATAAGACCCATAAACCGCATTATCTCCATATATAAACCTGTGTAAAATTACCTCACATTTAGTCATTTAATTCCTTTTAATCCCTTTCTAGTCAAATCTAATGTTTGAAATACATATCAGGGTGTCTGTATTTTTAATAATGGACTCAAGACCTATTGGCTAATCCATCGCCATAAATAAACTAATGTTTGAAATCATTTCACTCTTTGTTAATTACTTAAAAACAAAACTTATGTTTGAAATACATATCTGAGTGTCTGTATTTCTAAAAATGGACTCAATACCTATTGGCTAATCCATCGCCATATATAAACTAATGTTTGAAATCATTTCACTCTTTGTTAATTATTACTTAAAAACAAAACTAATGTTTGAAATACATATCATAGTGTCTGCATTTTTAAAAATGGACTCAAGACCTATTGGCTAATCCATCGCCTTATATAAACTAATGTTTGAAATCATTTCACTCTTATTTAATTATTACTTAATAAAACTATATATTCAAGACTATTGAAATCCATGTTATTATTATGCAAAATCCTTTCTTTGGATACCAAAACCTTTTTGATTCTTTCTCTCCATAAAATCCCAATGTTTGAATTTACTGCACTTATGATAGTTTAATGCTCAAAACTCGATATATACGAGTCCAATGACATTCCAGTCAGAGAGTAATTTTTAAATATTGGACACAAGACATTTTAAAAAACATTATCACCCTATAAATATAAAGACACATAAATACTCATGTAAACTACATAAATACTCATGTATAAATACTCATGATACTCATAAAATACTCATAAATACTCATAATAATAAATACTCATAATACTCATACACATAAATACTCATGTATAAATACTCATGTTGGGAATACACATGTAAACATTGCAGCAAAGCGCTTTACAAGTTGTATTAAAAATTATTTTTGCATTTGGCTTTTTAATCAGTTCACTAAAATTGATAATAAAAATTTTTTCAAATTTTAAAATATATATATATATATATATATATATATATATATATATATATATATATATATAAATATATATATATATATATATATATATATATATATATATATTTATATATATTTATATATATATATATATATATATATATATATATATATATATATATATATATATATATATATATAATATATATAAATATATATATATATATATATATATATATATATATATATATATATATATATATATATATATATATATATAATAAAATATGATAGAAATAGGATAAATGGAATAAAAAATGGATGGGAAGGCTAACGGGCAATATGCTAAAAAAAAGCCTCAGGGGAGATTGTGACCCCTTAAATCCCCGGTTACAGCATGCTGCTAGGCTGCGGCACACTCCCGGTATGGCCACAATTCCCGTAGAACTTCTCCAATGCCTGTGTCAAGTGCTTGGAGGAATGAAAATAGGAAGACAAAAAAATCAAGAAAAAAAGCTTGCACATGGAAGAGCTTTAGGCTTAAGTTCATTTCGAAAAAATTCTCTTCAAGTCCATATATCCCTTCGAAATGAACACAAAAATGCTTGTTTCTGAAACACAAGATAGATTTTATCTATAAACTTGTGTTATATGGACGACAAGCATATAGATTGGAACAATAAAGGAAACATAAATACCTTAAAATGCACTTCATTCGTGCAACCATGACAAGCAAAATATGGCTAAACCAATGGTGCCATATGCAGAAATACATATATATATATATATATATACATATATATATATATATATATAAATATATAAATACATATATATAAATATATATAAATATTTTTTTTATTTTTACATAATTCTTATTATTACATATTTCAAATATATATATATATATATATATATATATATATATATATATATATATATATATATAAATATATATATATATATATATATATATAAATATATATATATATATATATATAAATATATATATATATATATATATATATATATATATATATATATATAAAATATATATATATATATATATAATATATATATATATATATATATATATATATATATATATATATATATATATATATATATATATATATATATATATATATATATATATATATTAGAAATATATAATAATAAAAAATTCAAGTAATATTAACATCACCATAGAAGCAAAATCACGGCCATAATGTCGTTAGAGAAGAGAACAGCACCAACCCAAATTCGATGATTAGTCAGAATTAAATTCCTCTTCAGGTCTGAGTATTTAACTCTAGCTACCCCAAACAAATGCCTGTTTCAGATTGAGCAATAGTACATTACTGTAAAAACTCAGACTACAGGCATCAAAAAATGAAACAGTGAAGATAGGAAACATTTAGAAAATGTGTATTACCAAGCGGCATGAACCCTTCTTCTTTCACCACGTGTATGCACGATCAACCTCAACAACTTAAATTATCTAGAAGCACTGGAATGAACAAGTCGAAATACTACCAGGGAGACGGTACGAACGTTCACAGTAATACTCCCAGACCCGTCCAGTGGGTCTAAGCAGGAGACCGGACAAGCAATTCAGAATATGAGCAACCCGCATAAGCAATTCTGAATATGAACATGAATCAAGGATGAAAATTCTTACTAAACAAGTAATTCATATCGAGTGGAAGTTGATACACTAAGGTTGATACACTAATAATAACGAACTTGGGAGGATATGCATTATTAGTCGCTGTACTCAATAATTCCGTAAAATGTGCTAATTTATAATATTCATCACAAATTTTATTGATTCTAAGAGACTGGTTTATTATAATATTTCTAAATACAGATATATGCAAACAAGAGTCCAAATGTGGAATTTTTGATGTATTAAATTCAAAATCCTGTCTTTTATCAAACAAGTTTATAACCATATTACAATTTTGTAAATTTAAATTTAAATCTAAAAAGTTTGCAACATTAGAGTCATTATTACTTGTATTTAATTGTAAATTATTAGGATAAAAGTTAAATACTATAGGGATATTATTAGGGGATACACATAATATGTCATCTAAATATCTAAACATGTGCATATTATGCAAGCTTGGATTAATGTTCTTTTCATAGCAGAATAAATACAGATTAGCTAACAATGATGAGACACCCCCCCCCCTCCTTGTGGGATACCAACCTGTTGTTTAAAAAAAGTACCACCATGTTGAATATAATTTTCATAAAGAGTGAAATTAAGTAATTTTTAAAAAGAAAATTTGAATATTTTAGGTTGATATTATATTTTTCAAAAATTCCTAAAATAATTCTATACAGATCATCTATATCAATATTATTAAACAAATCTTTGAAATCTTAAGTATAAATACTCTGATTATTAGTAAGAGTTTTTAATTTCTTAACTAATTCAAAACTGTTTTTTACAATACGACAATTATTTGAGATTTCATCTGACAAGGATACTTCATGTAATATTTTTAATAATAATTTTCCAGCATTAGTAATGTAAGAATATGCCCACTGGTAATGGTTCGAAAAGCAACAAGGGATTTATGAAACTTGAGTACTAAAACAATATATGGAATGTTATTACAAATATTTTTTAGATGGATTTGCTTATATTTGGCTGAAATTCTATTGGAAAAAATTTTAAGGTTTTTTATGTAAATTATAGATTTGATTATTAAGTAAGTGAGTGGAGGGTACTTATATAGTAATATTTACAAATAATTGAGTAGTTACTACTTGCTTTATCGACATATAAAATGACAAAATCATTTTGAATTTCTTTAATATCCTTTTTAATTGAATTACTTTTATGTGAGATTTATTATATATATATATATATATATATATATATATACATATATATAATTTTCTGATTACATATATATTGATTATATATATATATAATTCTAGGTCTTGGCCATAAACACACATAAAAAATAAGCAGTGTAAATAAAATTGCTCTGCATTTACGATTTAGTTGCACAGACTGCTCCGAAGTCAAAACTGGACATTTTATATGCCTATTACTTGCAGCAAAAATAAAGTTGCGCACTCTCAGAAAAAACATACTAGAAAAAACATACTAAAAAACATACTTTTTGGCATAAAATATGTACTCTTAGCTATTTTCATAAAACTCTCTTTGGATTTTTGAGATTGAGAACTATTCATTCCCAAATTAAAAAGAATCCCTGACGTTCATGTATAAAAATAATCAAACCACATTTCATTCGATTTGCTCAAAATTCATTTTATAGGCATTGTCCTCAATGTATCTCTAGTAAAGACATATAACGAAAACAATAGGTTTCGAAAACTAAAAGGAACTAACTTCGTTCGGAAGGAAAAACTACAGTTCCAAATAAAGGAAATGCAACCTAATTCACAAACTAAAGGTGCAACAATTGCACTCTAAGACAAAAAAATCGACGCACTCCGCAAAATAATCCGATAGTAATTAAACTGTACATGCAAACACCTTTCGACCGAAAATGCAAATGATCAAAAATTCGCAGCCAATGAATGAATAGTCGGAACTACAGAAAATTGAAACTGAGCACCATGGTGGTGTATATAAATAGCGAACCTCGTTTTCAGGAACAAAACGTGCAGTGGATTTCGATTGCGTTTAAGTACATTGATTGTAAGAATACCTCGGCGTCGAATTCGTGGCCACTACGAGCATATCAAGGAGTTTAAAAGAGGGTATGCGGTCGGACTGCATGAGGCTGGATAGTCCCCCCGCCGAATCGCTCGACATTTGAGTAGGAGAGACGCAGCAATTAGACGATGGCAGGAATTAGATGGCAGGAATGGGTCCAGAATAGCAGATTTCAGTGGCAACGGGCAGAAGACGGCCTAGAGCGATGAGAGAACGGAAAGACAGAGCAATTGTCAAAGCAGCTGTGACAGAACGGTATTCGTCGTTATCAACCATCCTACGTGTGACAAACACGGAAATGACCATCCGGATCTGTATTACGAGGACATCCGATTATTACGAGTGTGGAGGACTTGTTCATTTCGCCAGTGGAAGCAAAGGGATTTCAAGCCTGGAAGGACTTAGTGTTCAAGCATGGTGGATACACGTGCGAGCAGTATGCTGCGGAGCCAGTGAAGACGGATGTGGATCTTTTGAGAGACTGGAGAGGTAGACATGGCTGGAAACAGCTTATGATGGACAACGGTGTGGATTATACTGAACTTCGGTTCAATATGGACAGTGTAAAGATTGTGGAACCAACTGCCGTGAAAATGGCGCAACAAGGAGTGTCAGCCAAGCACGTGTTACAGCGGGCGAGTAATGAAAAGAAGAACTGGGCCGAAATCATGGATGACCAGGATCAAGGAGAGACTGTTTCTTCATCGGAGGACGAGGATACCCCAAGTGCGGCCGGCTACGCGGCAGCCTACATCAAGACCCTGGGATGTGATAGCGACCAGTTAAAGAAAGACTCTGCTGAGTGGAAAATATACAGCCACTTCAAGATTTACGACTGGATCATCGCCAGACTTGAAGAGGAGCTGGAGGAAGACGGGATCGACTTCGATCGAGCCAAGATGATCAGGACAATACTATCAGGTACCATTTCTGATTCCAATCTGCTAGCCAGCCACCCTAATCTTAGTACTTTTACTAATAGGAAATCTTACAATCTTGTATATGATATATATAGAGATAGGAAAACTAAAACAGAGGACGAGTTATATCTTAAATTTAAACACGAAATGTTTAGTAATCTTGAAGGGTATATCACCCAGCCTAAAGGCAAAAAGTTAAAAACTTCTGATAGTAGTAAACCCTCTACTTCTAAACTAAAATCCCAGGATATCCAAACCAAAAATAAATTTAGCAAATTAAATGACGATGAAGTCGAAATGACTGAGGCGCCATCCCCCCCTAAGGAAAAAGTCTCGTCCTTCTATGTGGACTCCACAATTAATTGGGGAGCCCTCATAGAGGACTTAAACAAGTTTTTAGAGTGCAAAGTTCAGGGTCTTCTCATGGGAAGAGTGATCTGGATCACTCCTGGGTCCGTTGAGGACTACAGGCGTGTGCAGGCTCACTTAACCCGTGAGGGGATTCCTTTCAGTTCATTAAACCTCAAAACGGATAGGCCGAGGAAGATAGTAATAAAGGGCTTGCCCACTAATACCAGTATTGAGGAAATAAAAAAAGAGCTTGCCGCGCTTGGTTTTAAAATTGTTAGAATCACGCAGCTAAGGAATAGGCGTGATAGGACCCCCCTCCCCATCTTCTTGGTTGGACTTGTGCCGACGGAGGGATGGGCGAGGATTTATGAAGTTAAATCCCTGTTTTCCATGCAAATCAAAGTTCAACTTTTTAAGGCGAGAGGCCATAAAATGTGCTACAATTGTCAACTTTGGAACCATCATTCTGACCAGTGTACCCTCCCTCCCCGCTGCCTTAAATGTGGCGAAGGTCATCCCACGAGAAACTGCACAAAAAATAGGGACACCCCGGCGAAATGCGCCAACTGTTCAGGATCCCACCCTGCCAATTTTAGGCACTGTCCCCAAAACCCCTGGTTTAGGAAAAAAACGCAGGAATTGAAAAAGGTACAAAAATCTGCTAAAACTTCACCCACCCTTGGCGAGGATAACTTTCCCCCCCTCCCCACTAATATAACCTCCCCTGTGCAGGAAGAGCCGGCAAGTGCCGAAACGGTAGGAGGAACTACTGGCGAGCACTTAGACCATACTCAACCTGTATCAGACAAAATCCCTCAATCTGCAAATGCAAATGCTTTTCTAGAGTTTCTAAGTCTGTACAAAGAGGTAGAACAATACATTGATATTAATAAACTCAGCAGTATCTTGAAAGATGTAGTTAAAATTCTCAAAGGCGACGAAGACGCAAGGACAAAAACTTTCCAAATCGTCGAAATGATAACTAGAGTCATCAAATCCCAAACCCCCCAAATTTAAGTTTTTAAACTTTGGCCGGCTAGCAGAGAAGTCTCAGTGTGGATTTCCCTCATCACCTGTTCAGCCATTGAACTCATTCCCACGTGCCTCACATACCCCGAAGATTGTGAACAGTCTATCCCACGTGCCTCATCATGTTGCATATGGACTTCCCAACGTGCCTCATCACCTCGACGCAGTGGCGCCAGCTCTTACGACGACGACCCGCCCATCAGGGGTGGTTCTTCATCAACGAACTTTTATGTGCATACAAGTAATGTCAAATCTACACCACAAGTAATCATTTAACACAGAAGATAGAGGCGGCAACGCCAGGTGCTTCATCAACGACGACGAACGAGATAGATCCGTATGTTCTATACTTATTAGCAATATAACAAAGCTAATTATGGAATACATGGTTCACAGGAATCACAAGTATATGAATTAGTATCGATAACAATGAAATAAATTGTGGCGATTGAGCGTCGCCGGGCCCCGAACCAGGGACCTGATGCATCGTAGACCGACATTATAATCACTGAGCAAAAGCTAGCTCCTCCTCTGTTCTTATAATTCGGGTACAGGCTCCCAGCATCTTTGATCAGATGTCTTTGCTGCCGCACACTCCCTCCGCTGATGATGAAGGCAGGGAGGCGTGTCGCCTCGGCGTGACGGCCAGTCGTGGTCAACCAGGAAAGGAGAGTCAAGGCTTCTGACTCCGTGTGGTGCTGCCATCTCGTGTTGAGATCGTTGGAGAGGACGGTTGCGTGTTTCAATCGTCCAGTCATCATTGTGGCGATTGAGCGTCGCCGGGCCCCGAACCAGGGACCTGATGCATTGTAGACCGACATTATAATCACTGAGCAAAAGCTAGCTCCTCCTCTGTTCTTATAATTCGGGTACAGGCTCCCAGCATCTATGATCGGTCTTTGCTGCCGCAAAATCATAGTCCAATAGGTACATGGATAAATCATTGTTATTACTTTCCTTCTATACATACCATGTATAAGGAAAGCATTGTGACGGGATTTTTGACGGGAGAGCATATTTCAAGCATCCCTGAACGCGAATCAGACGTTTTTGAGATGTCTGTGTGTGTGTCAGTAAGTCTGTGGAGACGATAACTGACGAGCGAATACACCGATTCGAACGAAATTTGGTACAAAAATTACAATCCATGAATACTGGAAGCCTATTGTTTTCGAATGAAATTTTGAAAGAATCCTCAAAAAATCAAAATCATTAACAAAGTTACCAAAATAGTCATTTCTTATGTAATTTTTCATTAGAAAACGATTAAAATAAATTTTGGAACGTTAGCATGAACCGTTCTCGAGATATTGTACACTTTTCAAAAAAATTATCAAAAAATCATCATATAAAATGAAAAGAAAAATATTACCTATTCCTGAAATATGTTCACTTTTCATAAGTAATAGCATGCGATAAATTAGATGACATTATTCTCGTGGATCTAGCTCGTTCCATTCATGAAAATATATACTTTAGGTAATACTTTTGTATTTGGACGACAATAGTCAGTTATCTGCTACAAGAATAACTCATTTCTACGTCCATAACACTTGACGAGATTTTGGCAAAATGTCGAAAACTTGGCGACTTTTTAAATGTTGCCAAATTAACGAAATTGTCGCCAAATTGATAAAAATGACGCTAAATCAATGAAAGTGACGACTAGACGTTGAAGTAATTATTAAAGTATTTTAATATATGGATTATATAGCTTATTGAGGATGATATCAATATTGATGATTGTTTAGAGTTGCGAGAAGTATAAGTTAATGGAGCATTTTGAAATAGTTTTACATATTGTCATCCTGAAAATCGCCCAATGTTCAATTTAACGATAAAAACACACCGTCGTCGATATATTATTTTCTTATTGTAAAACTAGTAAACCCATTGCATTATATAAGGAAAGTCATGTGCTGGCTACATCAGATTTTTTTTAATATCTTGAGCGCATAAATCCGCGTTCAAAAGTTGTTTTCCGATCATATATGTGGCATAACGTGAAATAATAAATCAACACAATAATAAATGTTGGAATAACGTGAAATAATAAACGTTGGATAATTTTTTCTGCTGAGAAATATATTGCTAGTTAATCGTTTGATACAAAGTTTTGGCATTAAAATTGTTTAAGGTATTTTCTGTCTTTTTACTTTCCCTTCAATACATAGTAATGTACAGGGAAAGTATTGAAATCATGTCGAAAATCGCAATTCGAGTTTTCGATGGATCTACACATTTCGAGACTTCTAGAATATGAAAAACATATTTTTAGAGTAACGTCTGTGTGTATGTGTCTGTCTGTGTGTCTGTCAGTCTGTGTGTCTGTGCAATGTATCCACTCTAACTCAAAAACTAATGGACCGAATTTCCTAAAATTTGATAGCTAAGTCACTTGGATGTGACCCTGGTACTGATAAGTTTTTGGTACGATTCGTAAAAACAGAATCCGCCCTTTTTTGCGACACGGCCCGTAAAAATTTCATTTATCCGCTATAGCTAAAATACTAATTAACCAAACTTTATAAAATTTGGTAGATAAGTTACTTGTGGGACACTCTGGTGCTGATTCGATTTTGGTACAATTCGAAAAATACCAACCTGCCTTTTTTTACGAAATGGCCAGCAAAAATCTAAAAAATAAAAAAAAAGATTACGTATACTGAAATGTATGAATTAAATTCTTGTTTATACGCAATTTTTGACGTGGAAAAGAATATAACAGACTCCATTATGCTTTAGGACTAACCGTTCTCAAGATATTTGAGATTTCTTGTATTTTTGTTACACCGCTATTGGAAATATGTCCAATTATCAAATAAAAACAAAAATTGAATTAAAAATGCAAATTTAGTGGTGCAATTAAACTCAATCTAATGAATTATTAAAGAAATAAAAAAAAAATGATGTTACGTCTGCAGGGAAAGTCATGTGCTGCCCACATCAGATTTTTTTTTTATAACTTTTTTTGTAAGTTTTATAAATAACTAGTATTACAATTTAGTCAACAATCACTTTTGATGTTGTATTATAATGACTTCTACAATTTTTTTTCCACTTATAAAACGGACGGAAAACATCAGTCAATTTTCAACTCAACTTTCTTCTCGAACTGCTTACTGATTCTTTGATATTGCCATTATTTTTTCATATTCTTTTGCTTTATTGCAATTACATCCTTAGTGTAAGGTTATAATAGTACCAACATTGAATGGGATTACACCAAATGTTCGTCCACGGTTCATATATATCATAATTCCGCCGTCAGTTTGAAAGAATACTTGAAAGTAAACACAAAACGCACATTAGTTTTGAGTTAATATTTTTGGAATAAAAATATTGGAAAATAAAACCATTTAGTGATATTTTCGAAAAAAAAATGTGTTAACATTGAGCAACAAACCATCATTCGTGTGAAGAAAATGCCCTGCAGAAAAAATCATTTTGTAGAGCTTTCGGTAAGTGCGCCTTTGTTCGTTTAAAGTATATATTTTTTCCACTCTAATCTGATTTATATCCAAACCGTAAAGGTTGTCAATAATGCTATGCTTCATTTTCAGAAAAAAAAATGACATCGAAATTTTTTTTCTCGGTTTGAACGATTTACGATAGATATTTTTTTCCACAAACATTTTGCTTAGAACGGTATTTTGTTAAGTTACCGAAGAATTTCGATACGTATTTCCTTTGTCAATGAAAAATTGAAAAAAATACAGAGATATTTTGATGAAAATAAAAAGCAAACACCGTGGTATTTGGAGGACGCTACATTTAAAATTAACATATTGTATACAGTAAATAAATAGAAAGTAAAGTAAAAAAGTCTGAGGTGGCCAGCACATAACTTTTACCACAAAATAATGACTTTACTTCTTTTGCAGCGAAATAATGGTGAATAAAATCCACAGCACTATATCTTTTGACATTGAATTAACACCACGTCAATTGAATTTGGCGCTTTTGGCGACTAGTTAGTCCAACCAGACTGACTGATTTATATTCACGAGTAAAATCCTCATCAAAATACAATTAACTTTTAATCAATATCCTGTGAAATAAATGACTATTGGCGAATTCTTTGACTTCAAAATACAAAAATACTAAGGACGTAATTTTTTTGATAAATTTATTTATAGAACGTGCAATATCTAGATAACAATTCGTTCTAGCGTTCTAAATTTGGTGTCACTCGTTTTACCTGGAAAACATACTTCAGAATTATTATTTATTTATCATTATTATATAGGTCCGGCATTTTTTTTTATGAATTTTCAAAATTCATTCGAAAATTGAGAATTTTCCGAATATTCGAGTACATTTAAAATCAATAGGTTTCTAGTGTTCGCTGATTGTAAAAATCGTGCCAAATAATTTTCGAAACGCTTCGTTCGTTCGTGAGATATCGCGTCAAATAAACTCACACATACACACCCTAACACACATATACACACACACTGACATAGTATATACACATGCACTAACATACATATATACACACAATCATACATACACACACACACTAACATACATACATACATACATACGCACACATGCACTAACATGCATACACACACAAACATAAATACATACACCCACATGCACTAACATGTATACACACACTAACATATATACACTCACACTAACATACATGCATTAACACACAGACTGACATCAACTTCAAAGCGTTCTATTCAAGTTCAGAGATTCTTGAAACGTGCTCTTCCGTCAAAAACTCGAATTCAAATTTTCGACCCTATCATTTACTATATAATATACCCATACATCATACTATACATGTAAGAAAAGTAATAATACTCAAATAAAATGTGAAACACAAACGCCGTTTTTATATATTCATGAATTTTAAGGTCACTATTTTTATTAAATTTTCATTCAACCTTTGAAAGATACACGAGTAAAATTCTTTATTACAAAAGTAATAAGACACTATCAATTTATTGAAGTTTAAAAAAAATTCCAAGCATAAGACTTCATTTTGTATTTAGTAGCAATCGTAGTTTTAGAAAAAGTTTCATATTATGATTCGTAATATGGAAGAATAAGTTCTTTGTGCTACGTTTGGTTTCCGATGACAATTTTTATTTTTTTCCTGTCATATGAAGAATTGTCTCTATTATGGTCTCTATTTAGTCGAACATTTTTGAACGTATTTATTTTCAAAAGTATCACTATTTTCAACGTTTTTGAACAAGCTACAAGATCTACAAGAATATATTGTAGAAAACTGATAACTTGTCACATTGATTTTATAATATAACAAAATATAATACATTCTTATAACATAAATTTTAATAATAATAATAGCATAATAGAATAGAACATGACACAGCATAATTTAGAGGAAATAAAGCAAATAATAATTATAACATAATAGACTTTAATACATTTTAATATAGAATAGAATGCAAAATATAGAATATTCTTATAATTTTTCTCAAATTAAAATAAGATATCTAAAAACAAGTTGATGACAATGCACGACTAACCGTACTATACAATGAACCGTACTATACAATGGACCGTATTATACAATAAACCGTATTATACAATGAACCTTACTATACAATGAACCGCATTATACAACAAACCGTAGTATACAATGAACTGTACTATACAAATAAAAACATTCTAAACCATTATTTACTGTCCATATATTTGACATAACGTGGAATGGAGAAAAAGAAATACACTTTGATAAAACAAAATAGACTTTTTAGAAAGCCAAACGTTTATTTTCTTTTTATGTTCCGAAATCTGTCGTTGACTAATGGTTTGTTACGAAACATGACAATGGAACATTTTAAAAGTTCTTGAAACAGTATTTTTTTAGATCACTGTTATAAATGACATAAATTTAAGAAATAAAATTACTAGTTTTGGGTGTATGCCTAGTTCATATAACGCATTTTTTTTCTAATATCATTGTATGGTAAAATATGGTTTTTCTAATATCATTGTATGGCTTTCCCGTAAATTTTCGAATTCGAAATGTTGACAGAGATGCACGTTTTAATATCCAACGAACGCATTTCGAAACCTTTTAGTAAAGATGTCCATCTGTGTGTATGTGGTGCGTGTATATATGATTATTTACGTGCGTATTTTTCTGTAAAGCGTAATCAAGTTAAAGAGTCGAGTCATATTATGACCACTCCTACATCTGACGTCAGAAACGCATAGCCAATGAACGAATGCATCGTCAAGGTCAAACTTCATGGGTATATCCAGTACCCAGTACACCAGTTTATGTTGACGGTCTTCCCCATGGAGTTAGAAGATAAAACTCCTATGGATGAAACGCTTGAAAATGCCATAATGCTTTGAGAATTATATCTAGGTGTCGCTAGTGTTTGTAAAGTAGTTGCTATTGTTAATTGACACTATAGAAAGGCGTAGTATTTAGTATATGTATTTTTAATAATTTTTAAATTAAGGATTCCTTAATTATGAGTATAATTAACCAGTACTTTTTCATAGTTGTAGGATAGAGTACAGAATATGTGGAGATAAAAATGAATTGGAAAGTAAAATAATTTTGAATAAGTAGGAATATTCTTTTTTGCTTCAGTTATTCTTTGCGTTGTACTAATAATTAATTTTTACAAAATTGACAGTTTAAATAAATATTTTAGGTATTCCGCCATAGAAATGCATACAATACAGGACTACTTATCTTATTCCAGCGCCACCTGAATTGTTGTCTCAAACGATATTGGCGCTTCTTAATAGGAAGATTTAACTTCTTAATTTTACCTCCATGGTCTTCCCTATGGCCGATGGGATCCTTCAACAGGACAATGCGACCTGTCATACCGCCAAAATTGTTCGCGAGTGGTTCAAACAATATTTCCAATTACTTCTCTGGCCACCGAATTTCCCACGTACCTGTCAGCAAATGTAGAACGGACTGCAGTCTGCATGGCTCCAAATATCTCAATCAACACCTTATCAACACCAATCAACACCTTATTGAGTCACTCCCACGGCATCTGGCTACCGCCAGTGCTACCAGAGGCAGTTATCCTGGATATTAGCAGAAGGTCATAAAAATGTGGCTCGACTGTTTATATGTGTTAAGTAAATTTGTAAAGAGTAAAGCTGATGTGGGCAACACATGACTTTCCTTATATAATGTAATGAATTTACTTCTGTAACGGTGAAAAAGTGATAAAAAAAATCCACAGCACAGTGTTTGTAACGTTAAATTGTACATTTGGCGCTTTTCCCGATGTCACCATGTAAAACTATTTCATACCCAATTAACTTATATTTTACGCAAATCTAAATTAACAATTATCAATTTTGATAACATACCTCAATAAGCAATATTGTCCATATATTTAAATATTTTGATAATCGTCAATCAATTCAATAATCAATTAGGTGTTATTTTAATTTACTTGGCGTCAGTTTTGCAATTTGACGCTATTTTCATTAATGTGGGACTAACTAATATCGCCAAGTCGGCGATATTGAGAAGAGCATTTCTTATATAATAAAAGGTATGTCCATCATATGACGGAATTAAAAATTTGTAAAACATTGTATCCCATGTGGCGTCATTTTTATCAATTTAACCCCATTCTTATCAATTTGGTAACAGTTTTGGCAATTTGGCAACATTTAAAAAGTCGCCAAGTTGGCGATATACCGCCAAAATTTGTCGGCAGAATTCCTCCAAGCGTTACAGACGGAGAAATAGGTTACTCTTATGTTCTTTAAAAAATACTGAATTTTCATCAATTAGTTGTCATTTTCATTGATTTAGCGTCATTCTTATCAATTTGGCGGCATTTGAAAAACTCGCCAAGTTGGCTATATCCCGCCAAGTTCGTCGCAAAAATTTCGTCAAGTATCATGGTTGGAGAAATAGGTTATTCTTATGTAGATGAACGACAAATGGAGTCCAAATACAAAACTATAACCCAAAGTACTTGTATCTTCTGTTATAGTAGATTCTTATTCTTTTCGATATATTGGATTTTCATCAATTAGTCTTTATTTTCATTGATTTAGAGCCATTTTTATCAATTTGGTGACATTTTTATCAAGCTGGCTATATTTTCCCAAATTTGGCAACATTTAAAAAACTCGCCTAGTTGGCGATATTCCGCCAAATTCGTTGCCAAAATTTCATCAAGCATTGTGGATGCAGAAATAGGTTATTCTTATAATAGATAAACTTCTAATGGTGTGAAATTAGAATGCTATTTCCAAAGTGTCTTCTCTCGTAAATGGAACGAGCTAGATCTACGAGAATGATGATAGTAAATTTATCGCATAATATTGCATATAAAAAGTGAACAGATTTCACAATAGTTAATACTTTTTTTTTTTAATTTTATGTGATTTTTTGATACATTTATTTGAAAACTGGGCAATATTGCGAGAATGGTTCATGCGAACGTTCTAAAATTTATGTCAATCCTTTTCTAATTAAAAATTACATAAGAAATGATTATTTATGTAACTTTATTGAATATTTTAATTTTTTGATGATTTTTTCAAAATTTCATTTAAAAATTTAGGTGGGTTCTGAACATTCGATTGAGAGTAAAAACAGTAGGCTTCCAGTATTCATTGATTGTGATTTTTGTACCAAATTTAGTTTGAATCGCTGAATTCATTTGTGAGTTATCGTCTCCACAGATTCACTGACACACACACATCACCTCAAAAACGTCTGATTCGAGTTCAGGAATGCTTGAAACGTGCTCTCTCGTCGAAACTCGAGTTCGAATTTTCGACCCCGTCACAATACTTTCTTCATGCATTATTCTATGTATATAAGGAAAATAACAAGTAAACCAAACTATATAACACTTTTTGTATTTTGTATAGTTAGAATGCGAATTATAAGAAATTTAAGACATTCGTGCAGAATCGTGTTACTTCCTGTCTGGCCCTCTAGGCGAAATTCCTCCCCCCCCCACCCACCCACAAACACACACACTCTTCTAATAAGTTACAAATGGGCTGTTTGAAGGTCTGGAAAAGCTTAAAACGAACATAGAATCTCCGGTCCCGGTCGAAAATCTCGCTCTGTCCGATGGTCGATGGGTGCAGAGAGTCAACCCTCTAGATCACCATGGGGCTTTTGAAGGGTCTGAAAATGCTTTTCGATAAGATCACACTTTCCGTCCCGGGAGGGGGGTAAATCAAAAATCCAGTTACGTTGAGCTCTTTCCGATGAACCATACCGAAAGTGTGCAAATATTCAGATTTCAATGTCAGCAGGAAGCTTCTATAAGGTTTGAAAATACTTTACTAGACACCCCCACCCCCTCATTTTCTCCGATCCCTAGAGAAGTTAAACAAAAATCCGAATTCGATAGGTTCTATACCGGAGTCGATTACTACAAGTGTGCAAAAATCCATCTTTCTGGGTCACCGGGGAGAATTCTGGAAGGTCTAGAAAGACAACAATACGTTAGATAATTAGGTATAGTAATATGAATGGAATTAGATGTAGTAATATGACCCTGAATATTTTCTCTTACAAGATCAAAACTAAATTGGTTCGTATGTTTAGATTTCAACCTGGAACTTAAGACTGTGTTATCTATTGCATGTCTGTGCAAAAACCAAGAGATAAAGCAAGCGAATTTAGTGTTTGGCTCAAACAAATGTATTTCCTTAATTAAGGAAAATAAGGAGATTTCTAAAAGAAATTCTCGTTAAACTGGAACAAAAATGTAAAATCCGGTATAGGAGTGCCTGGAAAAGACAATACTTCTGAGGAAAAGACGCCCAGGCTGACGAAAACTCTCCATGTGTTGTCATATGCAATCCAAAATATATTTTAAATAGAAAACGTTAAACGACTAATTTCAGTGTCTAGTTTGCTATTAAATGAATTGACTGTTAACCTGCGTTTTGCTTGAAACTTGAGTTTTAGGTCCTACATCATTTTTATCATGGATTAGGAAAGCGATGTCCATGTCTAATTCCTAACGAGGCGAAATCACCAAACATTTAAAAGAATTTTGTGATATTGAAGAATCTACTTCGACAACAGAGCTTGCAATTTCGTCCCAGTAGCTCAACGGCAGATCATCAGCTGGCCAGTTCGAAGATCCAGGGTTCGATTCCCGGTTGGGGCCTCTTTATAATGGCGTCCGAACAAATCAACCCTGGAGGTTAGTACAAAGATGTCGAAGGTCTGAAGACCCCAGACCGTGCGATATTGGGTTTAGAGTAGCTATCTGCACGGCCGGGAAAGGATACCTCCTGCATTCAGGAGGCACCCAAGGCCTACCATCCCACCAAACGAACTTTTATTTAGGTCTAAAAATATTACAATTTATAATAAATATTGTGATTAAACAGACAGTTTTACATTATATTTGAACTTGACAAGTACGTCCATTTTACAAAAATGGGAAAATGGTTATTGCGAATATAGATAAAAAGATCATTGAAAAATAATATTTAGAGTGAGGTATAATAACATAATAAAATAAGGATTAAAATGAAAGAAAATAATAAAATTTTAAAAGTAAAATTTAGAAAATATATAAAAAGAAAATATATGAAAAGGAAAAAAAAAATTTGGCGTATGAAAACAAAAACAGAAATTTAGAATAAAATTTAGAAAAGAAAAATAAGAAAAAATACAAATAAAAAGTGTCAAAAGAAAAAGAAAGATAAAAAAAAATAAGAACAGTTAACATAGCTTTTTTTTTTTTTATGTCGAAGGTCTGAAGACCCCAGACCGTGCGACTCACATATTGGGTTTAAAGTAGCTATCTGCACGGCCGGGAAAGGATATCTCCTGCATTCAGGAGGCACCCAAGGTCTACCATCCCACCAAACGAACTTTTATTTAGGTCTAAAAATATTACAATTTATGATAAATATTGTGATTAAACAGACAGTTTTACATTATATTTGAACTTGACAAGTACGTCCATTTTACAAAAATGGGAAAATGGTTATTGCGAATATAGATAAAAAGATCATTGAAAACTAATATTTAGAATGCGGTATAATAACATAATAAAATATAGATTAAAATGAAAGAAAATAATAAAATTTTAAAAGTAAAATTTAGAAAATATATAAAAAGAAAATATATGAAAAGGAAAAAAAAAATTTGGCGTATGAAAACAAAAACAGAAATTTAGAATAAAATTTAGAAAAGAAAAATAAGAAAAAATACAAATAAAAAGTGTCAAAAGAAAAAGAAAGATAAAAAAAAAATAAGAACAGTTAACATAGCTTTTTTTTTTTATGTCCAAGGTCTGAAGACCCCAGACCGTGCGACTCACATATTGGGTTTAAAGTAGCTATCTGCACGGCCGGGAAAGGATATCTCCTGCATTCAGGAGGCACCCAAGGTCTACCATCCCACCAAACGAACTTTTATTTAGGTCTAAAAATATTACAATTTATGATAAATATTGTGATTAAACAGACAGTTTTACATTATATTTGAACTTGACAAGTACGTCCATTTTACAAAAATGGGAAAATGGTTATTGCGAATATAGATAAAAAGATCATTGAAAACTAATATTTAGAATGAGGTATAATAACATAATAAAATATAGATTAAAATGAAAGAAAATAATAAAATTTTAAAAGTAAAATTTAGAAAATATATAAAAAGAAAATATATGAAAAGGAAAAAAAAAAATTGGCGTATGAAAACAAAAACAGAAATTTAGAATAAAATTTAGAAAAGAAAAATAAGAAAAAATACAAATAAAAAGTGTCAAAAGAAAAAGAAAGATCCAAAAAAATAAGAACAGTTAACATAGCTTTTTTTTTTTTTAAAGAAAAAAAATAGAGGGAACACAATAAGTGTTCATATAAGTTAATAAGAATGAAATAAAGGGATTCATTGATCAAAATTAAATAAGAGCAGAATCTACTCATAAGCTTAGGTCACTTTATTAGAAATTTCCAAGGAAACAAGAATACAGTTTTTAATTTTATCTACTGAAGAGGGATTTGAACGAACTTTGGAGAACCAAATTGGTTTATTAGAGGGGGAAGGTTTGCAGAGATGAAATTTTTTAGAAAAAGGACAATCGAAAATGTAATGGTCAACGTCACCGAATTTATTGCAAATACAGTTAGAGGTGGATTTAATTTTGAAAAAGTATAAGTAATCAAGAAAGGGGCCATGACCAGTAAGAAAGTAAATGAGATATTTATTAAAAATTTGTAAATTAGGATTCACGATAGGGAGGTAAGACAGGATTCTAGCCGAATCACCAGTCCTGGTGGAAATGTAATCATTAAGATAATTTTGCCAAAGATGTCGAAGGTCTAAAAGTGACCCTAATACGACTAGCACAGATTCACTGGACTTTGGAAGATTGAGCGCAGATTTCAAATTGAAAGGATAACAACCACGCAGATAATAACTAACCTGGGTAAAATTGTAGTAACAGGAGGCTTACCTGAGGTAAAACAGCAGGAGGTGGTCAGTCAAATTGTCAGTTGCCCGCCAATCTGATATTAGAGGGTGGAGAATGCAGAGTTTAGAGCTTGCTATAAATGCTTGCAATTTCGTCTCAGTAGCCTCAACTGTAGAGCGTCGGCTGGACCGTTCGGAGATCCAGGGCACAATTTCAAGTTGCGGCAGTAAGGCTCTCTACAATCTCTCGAAACCTACAATAGGTAAGAAGGTGAAAATATGCACACATACATAAAATTGCACACAGATGTACAGAATCACAATTTTAATAATTAAAACGAACTGTAATAGGGTGAAACACTTAATTTTTAAACCGCGCATGCTCAAACAATAAGTACAAATGACAAGTAGACAACTTTTAAACAGCTAATCAAAGTGTGTGCACTTGCGTGTATTGTGATTTCAATGTGCTGTGTATTAAATACATTTTCGCGATTTAAATGCGTTACTTTCATTTCATTGTTTTCTTGTAGTTTAATTTGCTAAACTTAATATTCAAATTCTAAAAACTTATTTACTTTTTTATATTAGGATTCTCAAATATTGAAAATAATTTTTTATACTTATAATTCCATAATTTATTTGTTAAACTAAGTTTTAATTTGAAATATTTCGAAACTCGCATACTTCATATGCGCGAGTCTATTGAAAGCTAGTTATCCTGTTTGAAAGTTATTCCAATTTTAAATTTTTTGAAATTAAAATTCAATAGCTTCATTTTAAGAGGGCAATAATCTAAAATTCTTAATTCTGTTGAGCCTGGGAAATAACTTAATCAGTTTTAGGGTTTAACATTTTTTTATAATACTTTGTGCAAGGGATTTAAAAATGTTTTAAACTAACATCAGATTTAAACTGATTCTATAATTAAACTCAGAAATGCTGTTAATTTCTAAATTCTAATTATGTTTGTGTTTAAAATGATTTTCTCAAAGTTTTCGGGAAGGCCTGCCTGTGAGCAGAGTAATGCAGATGTTCTTTAAGCTATCTTAGTTAATTATTTAATAAACTAATTATCTTTAAATTTTTATTTATCAGGG
This sequence comes from Amaurobius ferox, assembly GCA_951213105.1. Lineage (NCBI taxonomy): Eukaryota > Metazoa > Arthropoda > Arachnida > Araneae > Amaurobiidae > Amaurobius > Amaurobius ferox. The sequence goes on along the minus strand of OX578152.1, from coordinate 89,544,293 downwards.
TTTTTTTTATTATTATTATTGATATATACAACTTAAATACCACAAAGACACGATATCTGCCCTGAGTCTCGATTTAGACCCCATCTAAAATGTTTTGTGGGCCAAATAGATCGCCGATTTGGAACAAAGTCAAATCTTCCATTATCAGGGACCGATCTTGCTAATAATATTTCTTCAAAGTTCGGAAAAGACTGAACGTTGCTACAAAAGCAAAAGTGTAGAAACGTCTTGTTAATATTTTTCGTGAAGTTTGTTTGGGTATTAAGGCATGTCCGATATTTTTGTCATATAGTTTACTAGAACAAATACCCGGTATTGCCAGAAATTTAAGATGCAATCCTCTGATTAAAATTACACTGGAACTGAGAATTTTCAAAAACCAAAGATCGCTTTAACAGTGTGCTTTAATAGTGCATTTGGCCACGCCCACAATTGAAAACACCCATTTCCCAATTCGGAGACATTGAAATGTCAATTTGAAATAAATATGAACAAGGGGGTTATTAATGATTAAGAAGCTGGTTTCATTTCAAAGCACTCTAAATTTTTTTTTTATTTAAATTATAGTGTCGCAGTGAAATCAGATTTCACTGGACATATTGGTGTTTAGATGTGTATATTTTTTGGATTTTAATATGCACCGTATAGCGAGCACTGATTTTCGAGAACGAAGAAAATTCATCGGTACTTAGCAACAAGACTTTGGATGGCATTCCAATAAAATCTTTCTCACGAGAAGATTGTCATGACAAGGTCATGCAGCTGCACCAGGGTAAAGGAGATTTCTTAGCTGAGGGAAACAAAATGTCCCCATGCCTAGAAGTGGCAGTGCAAATACTTACACAAAGAGATCGAGTTTTACTTCTTCGAACAGAAAGGGAAAATGCAAGCGAAATGGCAAAAGTGTCCAATTAAGCAATTCCGACTGTCAAAGCTCAAATATTTAGTGCAACGGAGAAAGCCCAGAACCCTTCCCGTCTACAGTTCAAGGCTGAAAAGTAGCAATAAACATATTGCCCTGCTGCACTGATTTTATTTTTATTTTCCTTCCAGCTGGACCTCACAAGATTCCCTGGGAGGAAGGAACACATCATCAAGCAGGTGCCAAAATGAGGATGAATACAGTAGCAGAGTTAAGACCTGTTCACGCCTATATTAGTGCTCAGAAATTGTATACGGTACGGTCATGAAGACTAGATAGACTGAAGACTAGATCCTTTTAGCCTTCATGGATACGGTACAGAGGTAGGGACTTCGAAACAGAAGAGCTTGAGATTTCAAGGGCTCAGGTCCTGGGTCACTCGATGGATTTTTTATTTTTACCAGCTAGTCACTTTTACATCAGTCAGCAAAGCAGCATGTCGCTCCTGAACGAGCTCCTTTCTTTATACTATCAACAATACTTTAACACAATGCACATCTCAGGCACTCAATGACGACCATTGTTTTTATACAATGATTTATAGAGTACACAAATATTAAGTGGATCTCGGCACGTAAGGCAGCCCTTATTAGCAATACGAGGGTGTTTTCATTGTGCAAATATGAGGCAGACAACCAATTTAGAAAGCTGCGCTTGAGAACCTTTTAGTACGAATTTCTACGGTTTGCAAAAGGCTTAATCAGGACGCTGAAGCTGAGCTACTATCTTTGCATAGACTTTCCATATGCTACTCTTGGAGAAATTTCGAAGCCATTGCATAAGTACACAGCCAACGTGCACTATGCAGCAAAGGGGCAGCAACACAAACCAGTAACCTTTCGCGCTTCAACTGAAGGTTAAGGACTCGGAAGGTTAAAGACTTTTAAGGAAGGTTAAGGACTTTTTCTACATTGTCAGTTCGCTCTTCAACTGAAGGACGAAGGTTATCGTCTCTGAATGGATCCAATGATAGATGTATCTAGAATTCTTTTGATGAATGTTCCAATACTAGAAGGAAATGCCCGTAACAGGCAACAAGAAAGTTCTGCCATGATTTTCAGACATTTAAAGAACGTTACATTTAAAAAAAAAACTAACCAAGTGCAAACATTAGTTTTCTGTGCTGATCTAAAGGATGTATGTATGAAGGTCATCGACTCTGAGTTGTAAATTTTAATTAATGATTTATATCTGACAATGGGGTTGAGATTTATACCCTGATATTATGATTAAGAAAATACATGAAATTAATAGTGAATCTTAAGAAATTCTAATACCCTGTTCACATAAGAATGGGTTTAAAACTTACAAAAATGAATTTGAGTGATTGATAAATAACGATAAAAAATTTATATATATATATATATATATATATATATATAAATTTATCAACTACTCCGAAAAACAACAGTCTGAAAATATACCTTTAGGCGCAATGCAGCTCGACTAAGTACATTTACATAAAACACAAAAAGAGGAAAGAAAAAACGAAACAATTTTAATATAAATTATATCGTCAAATGGAATACAAGTTTACATCGTAATGTATTCAGAAATATTATATTAAACTTTCTGATCAGAAGTAAACGATTAAATAGCAGTAACAAAGATCGTTATAAAAGTGATCGGTGTTACTTGAATGAGGCTATTGCAAAGGGTTACCCTTTACGTTTTCTAAGCAACATCATCAGAAAATTGTACAACATAACCGTAACGGAAAGTTACAGTTTATTTTTATATAAGGGAGCACTTGCAGTTTAAACAGAAGAAGACATACAGCTAATACAGATGTAAACGTAGAGCTGTTAAAGGAAGTTTTGATTCCGAAAAAGTTGAGTGATTATGCTAGGCAATAGCTTGGATAATGGGATGTCGAAAGCCCAGACCACCCGACTCGTCCGAGGACTTAGAGTAACCGATTGAGTGGTCGGGATAATGGGATGTGTACGAGGTTCGTTTATCTTGTTGTCTCTTTGATATTTTATATTGTATTTTATGTAGATGTTAGTAACATTAAACTTGTAAAATCAGTTTAAGTGGTATAGTCAGTATGGGTCTTTCAACTTTTTGACTTTACATATTGTGATTTAAGTATGGTGTACTCGGTTTACGACAGTGTATCCGCTTCCGGGAGTGTCGTCATGACATTAAGCTGGCTTAACCGGGAAGTGGGGGTCACAATCCCACCCCCCTGGCGAAATTGTGATACATTGTTGTTCTTTCTTTCCTCTCTTTGTGTTGTATATATATATATATATATATGTATAAAATGGAATTTGATATAATTAATTTGTTTAAGCTGTAAATATAGATTGTAAAATTTAGAACTAAATTTAAGCAATCTACTATTGAGAAGAAAATGATATAAATTGAGTTGTTACCAATTTGAGAATTACTAGTGAATTTATATATATGAAAAAATGAATTAATATTGTTGCAACATTATATATATTAGCCAAGATATATTTTATTAAGATTAAAATACATGTGTTTAAAATGGAGTGTTTTGTTTAAATGACTCAATGAATTTAATCTTTGCACGATAAGCCAACATCGCTGACTATGCACCTTAGATGATCTAATTAATATACGGTAAGAGAACGGGAAGGTCTTTTATATTTAATTTCAAAAACCCGAGATTAAGTCTTAATAAGTCTCTTTCCTCTTGGAATTCTTTTGATTAAATCATTTAAGATAATCTCCTCCCTTTTCATTTACTAAGATATGGGGAAGTCTATTTACTTTCGAATTATCTCCTATATATAGCTTAATAGATCACGTTTTACGAATGCAGTCATTTAAACAAAACACCCCTTAGTTAATTCCATCAACATTAAGAGTAACAATATTGTATCGTCACACAGAGTATGATATTGTGGTAAATAATAAGTCTATTTTTTTACTGTTATAAATACCAAGAATATTTTAAAAGTATTTTAAATAATAGAAAAATTCGTTTAATGTCCGTATTAGGACGTTGAAAACCATGTCAAATCTAGATAGCTCTGCCAAATAAAGCAGTGGCTAATAAAAAATAAAACCATGAAGGTTTTCTTCCACATTTCTGTCAATTGGCGATATTCTCCTGTTTTCACCGACGCATGTTCGCAACACAGATTAACATATAGTATACTAGCTAAGACGATTGCCACAGAACTTTGATTTTTCTCCGTTGTCAGATTAGGCATCAAGCCCCTTTTCTCTGTTCAAGGTTCAATGTATTCATTAAGGAGCGCCTAGGACAAACCACATGGGTTGCCTTTAATCTCCCAGCTAAAGGGTAAACAGGAATCATAAATAGAATTTTAATAAAATGCGTCTCAAAGAGAACAGAAAGTGTAATCCCCTACATGTCGGAGAGTAAAAGGTGGCATTTAGAATGCATTTGGGACAAGTCTCAAATTTATTCTTCATGCCAAATAATTTAGAAAAGTGAAAATAAGCTTTCCACGAGAAAGAAAGAAAATTAAACAGGTATGTGTGTCAAACAGACACGGCCTTAAACCATGCCAAGGAAGGAAAGGGTACAAAAGAGAAAAGAGGAGATTCTGAGCACACGCTCAGCAGCCAATAGAAAAGGGAGAAACGTACGTATTATACAGAGGCCCTCCCCTTTTCTTTGGTTTAACCGTGGATTCAATTTTACTTCCATGTAATTAAAGATTAGCACTCCAGCAGCAGGTTTTGAGGTATTTTTTTGTTTTGCCTCTTTGATGGTACTTTCTTATTTTTAATTTAAAGGTATCAGAATATCTCAAAATATTCTATTCATATTTATAATAATTTTACAAATCTTTCAGTAAATTAATTATTTCTTAAAATTTTAAATTTATTTGAAATTTAAATTATCTTAATACATTTTATTATTATCTAAATTTTTATTTCGATTCACTGGGCGAGATTGATTAAATTGATGGCATTTGGGATCTTTTTCTTAATAACGAATGCGAAATAAAAACCATAATAATCAATTATTGCATTGACAGTAATATGTAAAAGCTGTTGTCTCCGGCTGGCCAAACGACGATTTTAAGAATTAAGCTACTGCAATGATTGTATTTATTTCTATATATCAAGAGGAACCTTTATTCTCCTCCTTTATATTTTATGTTAAAATGCAACTTCTGATCAATACGACCCTACATTCCTATACTTTTTACACTTTCTTGTAATATACATATAAATGGAATGCCGTTATTATGATGGGCCAAATATTTGACTCTTTTTTATTATCCTTGAATATAAATGAATCGTGTTTTAAATTTGTTTGTATGTATGTACAAGTTACGAACAGAAAAAAAAATGGCACTGCAGGATCTTTTGAAAGCCAGAAGGAAAAGACACCTTTACAAGCAGCCATTCCTATGACGTATTGTTATAGGGTTGCCATATATGGAACAGCGAAGCAGGGCTGCTAGAGGTGGCGATTTATCGCCAATTGGTTGTTTTTTTAGACTTCTCGAATGTACTCGAACCTTCTCGAAATAACGAATATTCTTCGAGACACACGCCCCTTCTGAAAGTTTCTACGGAGAGTATATAAAAAGAGATATCGCTGAGTTGGAATGCAGTTGATATAGGCTACATTGAGTTGTGAGATAAGTCAATGTTTCGAGAGCAGTATCAGCTGTTTTACGAAATTAGTGCAGCATTTTATTGCTGTTTATTGCTTTTTTACTGTACATGACAGTTATTTAGTGATCATGTCACATAGTTATCTAGATATTTGCTGTATATTGCTCCCGTTTACGTTTTGCTTGCAAATAAACGTGTTAACTAGAAATTTCACCAGATTCACCCACTATCTCAGAGGATATGCAACCATATCCTTCGAACAAATTGAGGGATTTGAATAGCATTTTGGTAGAATTGTTTCCATTGTTAACTGTAAGAGCTATTGATTTTCAGAGATAGCGGATCAGTGATACACTTGATAGTTTTCATCTTAAATTTCTCTTGTTTGCAGGGAGCACAATAACTCTCGAAAGAATGAAGCCATGATTTTTATAAATTTTGGTATATTTTATTCTATCAGAAGAAAAAACTTATTCATCTTCAACAAGGTTAGCTCTAATTTGTGTTATTTTGATGCGAATAACATCAATGGTTGAGGTATCTCTGACTGAAATCGGAGTGTTACGAAGAATGTAACAGCCTTTGGAAGCTTATAATCTACGAACGGGGATCATATATTAAATAGCAGAGCTACCAGGGGTGACGATTTATTGCCAATTTGGCGGTTTCCTATAAAAATGAACATTTTATGGGAAATAGGGCTCTATTCGGGAATAAATATAAAAGTATATATATATTTACATATTTCAAACATTTTTTCGGAATAAAACTAAACGTTTTCGTTTGAGAGAGTTCTTATACTGATTACTTCCACTCGAAATATATTTTAGACTATAAAAAATAGATATAAACAGTAAGAGATAAAAATGTCCAGTAGCAAATCCAGTTCCTAGATTAATAATTCGTTTCTACAAAGTTATTATATTTTTTGAGGAATCGCCTTGTTAAATTGAAAAATTGACGAAGAAAACTGAAAATTTTCTGTTTTTTAAGTATGTAATGTTCATATACTTCGAAAACTAAAAATGCTAGCTATAAAATATAAAAAGTAATTTGTAGTCCTTAGAAAACCCAAGAAAAATACATAAATGGATTTCGGGTCAAGTTCTTAGTTTCCTAAATATAGTGGTTATAATTTCGATATTTTAATATTTTAAACAATTTTAAAAAGGTGGGTCTAATTTCAATATTTCGAACTATTTTTAAAGACTGCTTCTGACTTCCATAATTTAATACTTTGAACTTTCATGGAACTGTTTAAAGAAGACAAACCATTCACAAAAAATATATGCTATTCCCTCGAAACTATTCAAGTCCCATCGGACTGAAGCCACAGCAGATTTCTTTTATATACGAAAATATTATTCTACGGATTTGGTTTAAAACTTTTTGAAAAGATTTCCCGATCTTTTCGATGGTGTCAAGGTGGTTTTCGTTTTCCGATCTCTTCGATGGTGTCAAGGTTCGATGGTGTCAGGGTGGTTTTCGTTTTCTGATCTTTTCGACGATGTCAAGATTTGATGGTGTCAAGGTGGTTTTTGGTTTCCGATCTTTTCAATGGTATAAAGGTGGTTTTCGTTTTCCGAACTTTTCCATGGTGTCAAGGTGGATTTCGTTTTTAGATCTTTTCGGTCGTGTCAAGGTGGAAACTCTGCGATAATATATGAGATCGCTAAGGAAATGGTTGATGTGAAATTCGCTCAAAATAACACTTCAACATATAATAACTAAACAACCAATTCAAATTAATGAATCGGTCCAAAATATCTTTGTAGTTTTAATGTTTCGTAGCTGTGGGTAGCCTAGATCTACCGCTGGGCGACCAACAAACAAAGAGACCAATATATACTTTTATTATTGTAGATGAATGCCAGTTATCAAATAAGGAAATGATTTATTTAGTCGCTGTGGTTAAAAGGCTAGCGTGCTACTTGCATAAGAATACAGTGAAACCTCTATACTCGTATTAGTTATTAATCCGTTCCTGAGGGAAGGACAAATGCTGAATCGTACAAATATATAATCAGCTTTTACTATAGGAATGAACTACAATTGGAATAATCCTTTTTCATCCCAGAATCGAATACGTAAATAAATAAAAGTCTAACCAGAATTTTATCTTTTCTGAGGAGCGATGATGGCAGAACCTGGAAGGAGGAATGGAATTATTACTTAGAGAGGTCACCTTCCATTAAAACATCAAGTAACTTTAGTTCTTAGTTCTGGTGATCGATGTCTTTTTTATCCTCTTCCCGGCGATTCATTAGCACTCGATTTAGCAAAGAACTTGTCCAATACTGTCCTTTTATTCCGAAAGTAACCAATCACAGTATCATTGAATGAATTTATATTTTGATTAACTACAGCAATGTTCAGGTACCACTTCTCGACTATACTCTTCCTTTTGGCCCAACTGTACAGCATTTCCTTAATTCATTTAGTGAGGTGCTGCCTTTACTTGACTCTTCCCTATGTGATGAAATTTCCTCAACTAATTCAGCTTCATGTCCTTTGTGAAGGTCCAACAATTCTTCTATGTTGAGCATGTCTGTGGTAAGTGTGATAGAGCTATCCCATATTTTTATACGTAACCCTAGGAGGAAAAGGGCAATGTAATGTATTTGAAATGTATACAATGGTTTTGTATTATGTATATGCTAGGGGAGGGGGGCCTCTGCACAGACGAAATTGGGATTTTTGGCGCCGTTGGTTTGTATGTGCACTGACATGGATTGTAAATATTCAGAGAATTAATTGTAGCAAAATGACAAAGTTGAGCTACAAATCTCTGAAGATTTATAGCCATGTCAGGTGTGGCTCGTGTCGGAATACGGTACTTGGACCACCCGGTTTGTAGAAAGTCCTCTGGTTCTTTTATTTTAGGGGAGCGCATAAAAAATGAGCGTCGCTTCGAAACCCAATGGTGTGAAGCATTTTTGGACAGCCTTTTTTTTATTGCGCTTGGGAAACAGCGAATGGGAATTGGGGGACTTCCTCCCTGTTTTGTCGTTCCCCTCGTTTTAAAATTTCTGAAAGTTTTTAGTAAAATGTAAAAATTCAGTTGCCTTTCTGATCTCGAGAAAAGCGCACTCCAAGTGCGTGGCACTTGTGTTTTTTTGTGAAGCCCGATCCGGCATGCACTTTGATGCATTTCACGAACGGTATCCGTGGCCCCTATCTAGGACGTCCAATGCTTTCTACTAGGAGCCGACGTCGTGTGGCCGGTGATGTATGGCGGCTCGTAGCCAAAACGAGCCAGAGCCTAATTCAGCGCAAGGGCGCAATTCTTCGGGCGGTGGCGACCAGTGAAGTAAAGAAAGTCGTCATTTGTTTTTGGTTTCGCAGTGCAACACAGCTCTGCCTCTAAACGGCGTGGAGTGGGACCTTTGCTCCCTTAGCTACATTCAAGCCGTGGAAACTGTGACACTGCATGGACGGAGCGTTTGCGGAGCATTAATCCCTGTCTCCGATGCAGCAGACGAACGTCAACTGGGTATCACCGAATGGATTCATTGAGGTCCGTGGCAGACAATTTCTACTGCAACGTAATTTGCTCTTAACATTCTGGCAACGCCTGTACGCAAGCTTTTATAAGGCGCTGGGCCTAAGCCAACGTTAGGAGGTGGAGAATTCCCTGTCTTAATAACCGATCTGATCCTGCTGCCGATGGTAGTTTACGTGATTGCTCCTGACCTTCCGGTAAAGCCTGTTCGCAGTTCTCACGATCCGCTGGGCGTAAACCGACGTTAAGAGGAGGAGAATTGAAATGGACAGTGTGCCCATCTTCGAATAATCCTTGCGGAACTATTCGTCACCTGTTGAACCTCAATCGAGCTGCTCAGACTGACAGTGATTTTTCATGAAACGTCCAATAATGAACTAACCTTTCAATTAATCTTGCCACCCATCTCCAATGTGCAGAGAGATAGCTACCAGCACTCATTGAGAGTCATTCTTATGTAATGAAGGTATGAAAATTATATTTGATTTTAAATGTTTTATATGTAATGTCTAACAATATTTTGATGTGATCTACAGTGTTAAGGGTAACTTTACGTTTCATGGGATATTTGCCTAATGAAATTTATATTTTGTTTTCCTAAAAAAGTAATTAAATACAAGTTTTGGGATAATTAAAAAAACAGATGCAAATTAATACAAAATTAACTGTGTACCCCGAGGTTAAGCTTAGCTAATTGGGAATTCATTGTAATTGTGTATATTGTTATTAATGTTCTTTGAAAATTCATGTGTTCTTTTAATAAATTGTTAAGTGGCCGCAAAAAGGAAGTGATTCTTTAATTAGGGAATGTAATGTACTTAGGTCCAATCGGACCCCACTATACATAATGCGGTTGAGCTGGGTGGAACTATTGGTGAGTAACATTAGTGTATTTATGTGTTCTACTTTTTGTATTTATGTGTAAAATTCACCACACCACAGTGAGTTGTCCTTCCATGGTCCTCTATCAATTTTTCTACCTCCCCACTATCAACCTCAAATCTCACAGACTTACTCAGAGGCATAATTTCATCAACAGGCTCTGACACAAATCTTTCAAAGTATCTTTCTGACATACACTCTGACTATAATTTTCTCGAGGCCGGGTTGCATTCTCCCGGAAGATTCTTCCCCATGTCTTTTCTTCACGTTTCTCAAACAATGGGGATATTGAAGTGATTTTTCCAAAACTCAGTGAGTAACATTAGTGTATTTATGTGTTCTATTTTTTGTATTTATGTGTAAAATTCACCACACCACAGTGAGTTGTCCTTCCATGGTCCTCTATCAATTTTTCTACCTCCCCACTATCAACCTCAAATCTCACAGACTTACTCAGAGGCATAATTTCATCAACAGGCTCTGACACAAATCTTTCAAAGTATCTTTCTGACATACACTCTGACTATAATTTTCTCGAGGCCGGGTTGCATTCTCCCGGAAGATTCTTCCCCATGTCTTTTCTTCACGTTTCTCAAACAATGGGGATATTGAAGTGATTTTTCCAAAACTCTCTCAATGAAAGTTCTATCTCCGACATCACTTTGAAACGTCTTTGAAACAGTTAAAGTATAAAGTTTGTATAAACTTTTTTTTCCAAAACAGGCAATAACATACTAATCCATAAGTTGGATTAGAGAAGTTGTATTTGGTAGTAGGTATTTAATGCCAATAAAGCTGTATTCCCCTGTCAAATAGTCGTCCAAGTCAGGGTATGAGTAGGAGCATTGCCAAAACAGAAAGGGCCTTTAGAGGTAAATTATGAATTATTACATAATCTTTCACACTTGGAACAAACACCTTGTAAATCCACTCCAAGAAAAAAAAATCTGATGTGGGCAACACATGACTTTCCTTATATAATGCAATGGATTTACTACTTTTACAAAAAAAAAATAGGTTTTTCTTATAGTAGATATTTATATTATTTCCAAGATATTGAATTTTCGCCAATTAGTCGTCATTTTCATTGATTTAGTGTCATTTTTATCCATTTGGCGAGATTTTCGCTAATTTGGCAACATTTCAAAAATGTCGCCAAGTTTGCGATATTCCGCCAAATTCGTCACTATAATCTGGCAAACGTTATGGACAGAGACGTAAGTTATTCTTATAGCAGATAAATGACTATAGGAGTTCAAATACAAAAGTATTACTCAAAGTATCTTTTCTCATGAATGGAACGAGTTAGATCCACGATAATGATGTTATCAAATTTATTGCATGATATTACATATGAAAAGTGAACATGTTTCTCAACAGTTAATATTTTTTTTTAATTAATGGGATATTTTGATAAATTTATTCGAAAAATGTGCCATATCTCGAGAACGGTTCATGTTAGCTTTCCAAAGTTTAAGTCAATCGTTTTCTAAAAAAAATTATATAAGAAATGTCTATTTACGTAACTTTATTAAAGGTTTTGATTTTCTGATGATTTTTTCAAAATTTCACTTGAAAATTTAGGGTGTTCTAAACATTCGATTACGTTTAAAAACAATAGGATTCCAGTATTTATGGATTGTGATCTTTGTACCAAATTTTATTCAAATCGCTCGATTCGTTCGTGAGATATCGTCTCCACAGACTCACTGACAAACAAACACACACACACACACATCACCTCAAAAATGTTTGATTCGTGATCAGGGATGCTTGAAACGTACTCTCCCGTCGAAAACTCGAATTCGAATTTTCGACCCCGTCACAATACTTTCCTTATACATTATGTATATAAGGAAAGTAAAAATTATTACCCAAACCTTACTCTTCACGTTTGGTTCACTTTTTATGATATTATTGTTATTAATAACGCTTAGATTGTCTGAATAATTAACGAACAATGGCTTAATTTTGCAGTCCTCATTAGCGTTACCACATAGAAAGAGACACTGGAAGATTTTAGACACTGGAAGAGACACTGGAAGATGTTTTTTTTATTGGTTCGTGTCCGGGCAATGCTTTTCTCTCTTTCATGATGCATGCTCTTCTAAACACTTTTTCCAGAATAATAGCGTTTCATCACAATTAAAAATTTGTTGAGGGGTAAATCTTCCAGTGTCTACATAGTTTTTGAAATATTTAACATCCTCATTAAAAAGTCCTCTATTAATGCTTACGCATCTTTGGTGGGTGTTAAGGAAACTGCATCAAGGTATACCGACGTAGCGTCATTGGCGATGACACTTTTCAACCCTGCAAGTGTCTTCCGTCAACAAATGATGAGAGCATAAGATGTGTATGGAAGCAAACATTAAATTAAATTTGCATTTGAAAGTAATTAAGCACATGAGGCGTAACCTCTACACACCTTAAAACTCTTTCATTGTCTATGAATGATTCTTTAAGAAAGTGAAGATATTAAATCACGGTGTTGTACCTATATTAATGTGAAGATAGATTAAATAAACCACCTTTAAATCTTGTTCCACGCTACAGTATAGTAAACACATTTTTTTCCTGAAAATTTTTGCATTCCAGATTTGGATGGGAATTCATTTTTCAAGAACTTTTGATAACATTTCAATCATTTTTGGACTATACTTATATGTCTGTGAGGTGTACACATGATAACTGAAGACCAAGTTCTAGTATAGCTCTAACAGTTTATGTTGATATATAATTAGAAACTGGAACTATACATATTATTCTTCATAAGTGATTGATTATAACACAAAATATTCGAATAAGATTTTTATCATTTCTAGTAGTGGATAACGACAATTCACAGAAAAAATTATGGTATTACAGCCAATGCAACAAGTGATAAGCTTTAAATACATAATGCATGTGAAAATATAAAAATATCATGTATTGATACAAATCATGTATTAACTGACCTGTTGCTGACCTAATTCATTTTATATAATTTTGCAAATATTCTTCTCAAACAGTTGCGAAATATTTTCTGAAAAATAAAATGCAATGTTTAGATTATATTAAAACTAAATTTAATACTCAATAAAATATAGAATATATTTTTTATTGTAATCCAAAATATTTTTGGTGCTGCCATCAGTTGTTGTAATTTAATTCATGCCGACTGTTTTTATTTTGAATGAACATTTTAAAATGTCCATTCCTTCTAATACGTTATTAAATACAACAGATCATATACAATAACGTCACAATCACGAAAAGGTAATTGAACTTAGACTTGAAGACAAAAGAACTTGAAGACAAGGCTGCAGTCTTCAGTAATGTACATACATATCCCCTTATCATATTTATAGAATGAGAAATTACCTTTGCGTGATTGTGGCATTATTATGTATGATCTGTTGAGGTATTTAATACTGTGTTAGAAGGAATAGATATTAAAAATGTTCATTAAAAAATAAAAATAGTCGGTATGAATTAAATTACGACAACAGAGGGCAGCATCAAAAATATTTTGAATTAGAATAAAAAATATATTCTATATTTTATTGAGTATGAAATTTAGTTTTAATATAATCTAAGAATTGCATTTTATTTTTCAGAAAATATTTCGCAACAGTTTGAGCAATATCTCGGCGAAAAATGTGTTCTGTGAAAGTTAACAAAGTGCTGATAGGGCAGAAGATTTACTGACGCTCACCTTTAAACCAAATATTGATTGTTATACAAATGAACGAAATTCAAAGATATCATAAATGTATTAGAAAATTGAGATATATTAAAAACAAATAATTATGCACTTCCCATTGTTCCGAAACATATATTAAAAAAATTTGATGTGGGCAGCACATGACTTTCCTTATATAATGCAATGAATTTACTACTATTACAGTTAATAAAACTATTATTCTTATAGTAGATACTTATATTCCTTCCAAGATATTGAATTTTATTCAATTAGTCGTCATTTTCATTGATTAAGCGTCATTTTTATCCATTTGGCGAGATTTTCATTAACTTGGCAACATTTAAAAATGTCGCCAAGTTTGCGACATTCCGCTAAATTCGTCGCCAAAATCTCGCCAAGCTTTATAGACGAAGAAATAAGTTATTCTTACAGCAGATAGATAACTTTCAGTGTTCAAATACAAAAATATTACTTAAAGTATCTTTTCTCGTGAATGGAACGAGTTAGATCCACAAGAATGATGTCACCAAATTTATCGCAAGATATTACAAATGAAAAGTGAACATCTTTCTTAACAGTTAATATTTTTTTTTAATTTATGGGTTTTTGATAAATTTATTTGAAAAACGTGCAATATCTCGAGAACGTTTCATGCTAGCGTTCTAAAGTTTATGTCAATCGTTTTCTAAGGAAAAATTACATAAGAAATGTCTATTTGCGTAACTTTATTAAAGGTTTTGATTTTTTGATGATTTTTTCAAAATTTCACTCGAAAATTTAGGGGGTACTGAATATTCGATTGTGTTTAAAAACAATAGTGTTCCAGTATTCACGGATTATGATTTTTGTACCAAATTTCGTCTGAATCGCTCCATTTGTTCGTGAGATATCGTCTCCACAGTCTCACTGACACACACACACACACACACACACACACACACATACTTTCACACACACACACACACACACACACACACAGACAGACATCACTTCAAAAATGTTTGATTCGTGATCAGGGATGCTTGAAACGTGCTTTCCCGTCGAAAACTAATTCGAATTTTCAAGCCCGTCACAATATTTTCCTTATACATTATGCAGATAAGGAAAGTAGCAATGTAAAATCTAATCAACAGTTTAATTGATAATTTCTCACCAGCTGTTAAATGATTGTCTACATACCATAGTTGAAAATTTTACTGATCATCAACATATGAATGATTGACAATTCAACAGCAGGTAAATACTCATCAATATCGAAATGAGCAGTTACCAGCCATGATTTGAAATGAACATTGAACAGAACGTAACTTTCGATCCAATATGTTTCATTACAAGCATGGGACATTTTCCTGAAATGCAAAAATTACCATTGACTGAGTGTCCAGGGATTTAATTAAATGTCTTCTTAAAATTCTCAGGTATTTCACAGTTCCCTAAGGAGCAATCAGGGAGCAGCCATTTACCGGAAAATGACAAGAAAGACAACTAAGAGGATATGAATTATCCAACTCATTCCACATTGAATTGTACTGTGGGGATATTATTCCAGGTTAGTTGTTTACTGATTGAAATATTCCTCCGCTTTTCATTCAAAGAGATAAGAATTTACTAGCATAGTCACATTAGCGTAAATTCTAACTGACGAATGTATATGACATTTGTGATGTATTTATTGTCCCGTACAAAATACATGCAACTATACAGGGTGTCCCAAAAAGATTGAAAGGCGCTTTAATTCTTTACCTGGAGATAAGTGGGCAATGTAAATTGCAAAAATGTTGAAAGTAAGGTAGGAAATAAGACTATGTTAATGAAATAGTCTTCCCATTAATTTTCAAAAATTTACACTTTTTAAATTTTTATACGACCCCCTTAGACAAATTGGGTCAATCAGAAAATTTCTATTTTTAATGGAACACGATCTTTAAAAAGAACCGCATATCTGTATCTTTAAAATTGAGCGAGTTATATATAATTGAAAATTGAACATTGTGAATGGGGACATATATAAAATTAGAAATGTAAATTTGCGACATATCACAAAAAAGATAAAACTGGATGATAATACATACGATACCCAACCGCGTAGTGAGTACCACTGCTTTATATGATCTCTGTCTGTGTAATGCTTTATTTAGATGTATTTGTGATAAAAAAAATTGACACATATCAACGTATTTTTGATCTAAACAATTTCTATTGTCAATTTGTGTATAATCCCTATTTTCACGGATGAAACAGCCTTTCACATGGCACGGAAAAGTGGCATAAATCAGATTTTTTCCTTTATCATAATTCAGTTGATTTTAAAGATGCAGATATGCGGGACTTTTTAATGATCTTGTTGCATTAAAAATAAATGTTTTCTGATTGACCAAATTTGTCTAAGAGGGTCGTATAAAAATTTAAAAAGTGCAACTTTTTGAAACTGAATGGGAGGACTATTTCATTAATGTAGTCTTATTTCCTACCTTACTTTCAACATTTTTGCAATTTGCATTGCCCACTTATCTCCAACAGGTAAAGAATTAAAGCGCGTTTCAATCTTTTTGAGACACCTTGTATTTACTTCAGCGTATTATTGTAAGAAAAAAAAAATTTCGAACTTTATCGAAATCGAATATGTGACGAAAAAACGTGTTTTAAGACATCCTAAATACATGTGAAACACTTTTTCAAAAATTTTTGCGTGTGTGAACATATATCTATGTGAATATGTCTGTGAGGTGTGGATATGATAACTCAATGAATCTATATATTAATTGCATAACGTGTTTATGTAACCAGATCCACCAGTAGCCCCTCGGTGACCTAAATGACTGAATATTTGCAGACTTACAGAATCATCTACAGGGCTGCCAATTTTCGATCCCACCCCCACGGAATCTATGAAATGTAATGCTTTCGAAATATTTTTCCAGGCCCTCCAGAAATCCCCGGTGACCTATGATACTGAATCTTTTAATACTTATAGTATCAATGATGAGACAGAACCCAAAGGAGACTATTTTCGATCCCTTCTTCTGGGGATTTGAAAATGGAGTCTGGGCGCCTCTGCAGGGCCGCCAGCCTGCTGGTGATCTAGAAGACTGAATATCTTCATGCTTATAGTATAACTACAGGACAAAACCTAACGGAGTTGAATATCCTATTTCCGCCCTCTTAAAAAGTGGGGGGGGGCGGTCAATTCTTTTCAGACCATCTAGATGCTCTTCGGTCACCCATAAGACTAAAACTTTGCACACTTATAATATCGACAAAGAATCATTGGATAAATTACTTAATAATTATTAATTCAAATCATAATCAAATTAACTAATACGGCAGGCAGAGAAGACGCAAAATTTTGTCGATAAATTAAGCATTTATTAAAGACTTATCTTGATTATCATAAATTTCTATATATCATAAACTCTTACTTTTAAAAATTTTGATATATCAAATTTCCTCTCGGGACGAAGAAAATGGCGGCTTCCAAAATGTCTTTCAAGACCCTCGGCAAGCTCCCCAGTGTCTGAACTTTTGCTCACGTATAGTATCAACCATTAGACAGAACCTAATTGAAACTGGATTTTCGACGACTGTTTTCGACACTATATATTGCTAAACAAAATGAAACCTATTAAAAAATGTTGTAACATACTTTTATTTGGTGTGTTCGTTTCTGTCTTTGGCAGGCCTAAGTATTGGTGAATGCATATAAATCTGTGTGTGGATACAGTATGTAAAACCAGAGATACCGTTATTTGAGGTTTACATGATTGAAACGTAAATTTTTAGAAATTCTTTATTTTATAATATGTTTCTTTCGTTTTACAGTCAATTTATGAAAATTCGTGTAGTAAATTCGGAAAACACGCTGGGGACGACAGATGGATTTAATATAAATGGTAAAAATTCATGTTTGAATGCGACCAGCTTTGATTGAAGTTGGACAAACATTATGGTTAATCCGCACATTAAGATATTTCTTTTAAAAATCACGAAAATTGGCCGGGTAACTTTCGGAAAACTGCGGGGAATATGGAAAATTTAATAAGTCATCACATTTCAAATTTTTACGCATTTTCAATATAAGGAAAAATTGCGCTGATTTTTAGTCGTCTTTTTGCTTTAAAAATGACCATGAAAGTAGACCTAGTAGATTCCAAGAACAGGCGGGAAAATGGACTTCTGTATAGCATATAACTTAGATTTGTTCTTGGTCCAAGAGACCCACTACAGTCCAGGGAAATCTTGCAAGATTGCTAACTATGACTTATACAATGACGACAGGCCTCTAGTTAGCAATCGCCCCGCAGGTGGCACAGCAATCTACGTTCGCTGCGGCATTCCGCACTCTCGCCTCCCCTCCCCCCCCCCATGTTGGAGGGAGAGGCTACCATCGTTCAACTCGCCCTGCCTAACAATCCTGTGATCACCATTGTGTCGGGCTATTTTCAACCGAGAGCCACTGTCAACTCTGTCATCTCTGACCTGCAGTCTCTCTTCAAGATCTCGCCCCATGCAATAGTCGCTGGTGACTTCAATGCCAAGCACCCCGCCTGGAACTGCCCTTTCGCCAACCCTCGCGGCCGCCGGCTCAAACGCTGGACCGACGAGAGGAACTTGGAGATTGTTGCACCGAGTGATCCCACTCACTGTGACAATGTGCTTGACTTTGCGGTCACCAGCAACATGCCTTATACCCATTGCATGGAGGCCTTTAACGAACTTCCTTCTGATCATCTCCCCATTGTTTACACCATAGAACTGGACAGCTTCTGCCTGAGCAAGCCTGCTAAGCTGAGCACGAACTGGAGAAAGTTCAAAGAACTCCTCGCTGAGGAGCTCCCCCCACCCCCCGTTGCCAACACTGTGGACCAACTGGATGCAGAGGTTTGAAATCTTGAGAAAATGATCCGAGATGCCTACTCTGCATCCTCTCGGCCCAAGAGCAACAGGGTGGATCACCTTAAACTGCCTCAGGACATCAGGGAGATGATCAAAATCCGCAACCTTCTGCGTAGAGACTGGCAGGTCAGCAGGGACCCTGCCATCAAGACTGAACTTAACTTTGCAAGATCTCAGGTGAGGTCCAGGATCAAAGCTTATACAAGTGCACGATGGAACACATATGTTGAGTCCCTAACGACTGCTGACAACACCATTTGGAGGGCAGCCTCACGTTTTCGTAGGCGCAAAACACACATTCCGACCCTTGAAGGTCCCAACTCCAGGGCAACCTCTCACACACAGAAGGCTGAACTGCTTGCGGACAGTCTTAGAAGTCAGTTTGAACCACACCACGACGTAATCGATCCTAGGACGGTTGCGATCGTGGACGCCAAGGTTGAACAGTTCATCACAACAGCTATTCCTTACACACTGACAGATGTCACCTTCAGCGAACTGCAGCCCCGTATTCAAAAACTCAAGAAGAACAAAGCTCCTGGGAAGGATCGTATCACATCGACGATGTTGAAGAACCTGCCTTCTTTACTGTACAATTACATCGTCAAGCTCTTTAATCTCCTCCTCCGGCACAATTACTTTCCTGGGGCTTGGAAGGTGGCCATTGTTGCCCCCTCCACAAGCCAGGTCTTGACCCCTCTCTTCCGGTCAACTACCGTCCAATCTCTCTCCTCTCTGGTCTCTCGAAGCTCTTCGAGTTTGTTATACTGCGTCGCCTGGACGAGTTCTGCGACCTGAGGAATATTGTTATTCCTGAACAATATGGGTTTAGGAAGAAACATTCCACTCAGCACCAGTTGCTGCGGGTCGTGGAGCTTGTCCATGAGGTGCGTAGCAAGCGCGAGAGCTCGTCCATTGTATTTCTTGATCTCCAAAAGGCGTTTGATAAGGTGTGGATACATGGGCTCCTGTTTAAACTTATCGAACGCTCTTTTCCTCCAAATCTTATCCATCTCTTGCACTCTTATCTGACTGGTCGAAGTTTTGCCGTTCGGGTTTCCGACGCACTTTCCTCTCCCAGGATTGTTCTCAGCGGGGTCCCGCAAGGTTCTCTTGTTGGGCCCAAACTGTTCAACCTTTACATTAATGATCTTCCGCAGTCCCCTGGTGTCACCCTTGGCCTCTATGCTGATAACACAGCCCTGTTCACACATCACAAACAGACACAAGTCGTGCACAACATCCTGCAAAGTTATCTGAACGACCTGACGCAATGGCTGATCAAATGGCGTATCAAGGTTAACGTTAGTAAGTGTGCTGCTGTCACCTTCCCCTCCCCCCGGCAAACCCCCTCCACTAATCTTATTCTTAATAACCAGCCCATTCCCTGGCAAAACAGTTACAAGTACCTTGGTGTGTACCTTGATTCCAAATTAACGTGGAAACTTCACATCTCTGAAATTAGTAAGAAAGTGAAGTCTTCACTCGCCCTGCTTCACCCCCTTTTGGCTAGGAATAGCCGCCTGTCAACCCGCACTAAGTTATTGCTATACAAGTCCTACATACGTCCCATTATGACGTACGGAGTCCCTGTTTGGGGCACCGCAGCGGAGACTAACCTTAGGAAGCTTCAAGTCATCCAGAATAACGCATTGCGTATGTTTGCTAATCTGCCGAACTACGTCCAGCTAGACGTCCTGCACAGAGACCTCAGAATTAGGCCTTTTTTGGAACATGTCAAAAAACTTTCTCTCAAATTTCACGGAGGTCTGAGAAGCGTAAACAACCCTACGTTGGACAGTATCCCCCACTATCGGGCTGGTAATCCGGCGACGCGAAAGCGCCCCCGGTCGTTGCTTGCACGATCTGTGGGAGATATCTTCTTCCGCCCTAAGAAGCGGTCTCGTCCAGCCTAGTCTTGTGCTCTTATTTTAGATGCAGACTCTAGTTTGCTGTACCCCTCCCTAGCTTTTGGGAACTCGCTTTCCGTTGACAAGCTTTCACAACTCTTCTGCTGCTAGGCACAACTCTTGCTCAAGGCTCAAGGCCCTGCGCCCCTCGGGGCGCCCCCAGTCTATCCCCCTCTGTATTCTTCTCTGTTGGGATCCCGCTTGGGCCCCAACACCGCAGTTTTCTGAAGACTTGGGGAAGGGCACGACCTCGGTCGCGCCCCCCCCCCCCCCCCCCAAGCATCTCTTAGTTGATTAACTCACCTTTTACTACTTCCTTTTTTTCTGTCTCTTTTCCTTTTCGTCTGGAGTTTAAAGGGAGGAACTCTTCCTCTCCTGGGCACTCCACTAACCCCGTCCTTGAGATCCTTGAGGCGGGAAAATGATGGATTTCAAAAATGGCCATACTGAAAAATTGAACGTATTCTCCATTTTGTCAAAATGTTGGGCAAATTAAGACTTTCCGTTTAAAAATAAAATCATAAAAATAAGCCGATTAGATTTTGACAACAACCCACGCCCCTAACAGCATTTTTTTTCTCAGTGACGTAAGATTTACGTTACACTGTGACTTTGGGATGTCACAGGACGTCGCAGTACGTCTCGGTAATGTCATATTGAGGTCACAGCGAAGTCATTTTGGTCATTTTCATGGTCGTTTGTGACGTCGCATATTAACTTGTTTGTGACGTCACATTATAATTGCCATTGTAATATCGTCACATTGTTAAGTGTTAATTAAATTGTGGAAACGTCACAAAATATAGTCACAATGAAGTTACAAAGTTACTAATACGTAACGTCACATAGAAGTCACAAATGTGATGTCACATTGTGACCCAGATGTCACGTGACTACAACATCACTGTCACACATGTGACGATCTTTGCTGTGAGGGGCTGGTCACAACTGTAAGTTAAAAAAAATGGTCATTATTCTAATTTAAATCCACTTTCGATTTCATTTGTTCATTCATTTTAAGGGGATACAACAGATGCGATCCAATTAACAGTAACCACTAAACATAAAAAATATACGACATAAAATGCCAATGTACTAAACAGTAAATCTGCCATACATCAGACCATAATAAAAGCATCCATATCGGTACAATAAATATAAATAAGATCAGCTAATTTATAGACATAAAAAAGTTACCATAGTTGTATTTAACAATAGTATTGTGGGATATATTTTTTTTCCTAGTATTTGTAACCGGTATATGTAACTTCAAGTAAGATAAGTAAGTAAAATAAACCATCTAGATAATTAAATAAGTAAAATAAACCATCTAGATCAGCGGTTCTCAGCCTTTTTTCAACCAAGTACCCCCTGACTACCAATTTCTTTCAGTTGTAACTCCTGATTGTCAATTATTTGCATTATACCCCTTATTTTTTTATTTTCCTACATTGTACATTCTGATTGAAGCTGTCCATGTATTTCAATTGTACCCCTTATTTTTCTATTTCTTTCAATTGTACATTCTTACTGAAACTGTCCATATACTTCAGTTATACCCCTTAATTTTCTATTTCTTTAAACTGTGCTTTCTGATTGAAGATGTCCATATATTTCAATTGTATACCTTATTTTTCTATTTTTTTTAAATTATGCTTTCACATAGAAACTGTCCATATATTTCAATTGTGCTCCTTATTTTTCTGTTTCTTTAAATTGTACATTCTGATTGAAGCTGTCAATATATATCAATTGTGCCCCTTATTTTTGTAATTCTTCAAATTATACATTCTGATTAAAGCTGTCCATATATGTCAATAGTACCCCTTATTTTTCTATTTCTTTAAATTGTACATTCTGATTGAAGCTGTCCATATATTTCAATTATATATATATATATATATATATATATATATATATATATATATATACCTTGTTTTTCTATTTCTTTAAATTAAACATTCTGATTGAAGCTCTCCATATATTTCAATTGTATACCTTATTTTTCTATTTCTTTCAATTGTACATTCTGATTGAAGCTGTCAACATATGTCAATTGTACCCCTTATTTTTCTATTCCTTTAAATTGTCCATTATAATTGAAACTGTCCATATATTTCAATTGCACTAAATGACACACTATCTTTCAACTGAGCACCTTTCCCAAGTCTTAATAAATTTAATAAATATAGTAATTGATGCAATTTTTATTTCCTCTAAATAAAAATGCAGTGTACGCGTTTTCAATACAATACAATCATTTTATAAATAAAACATGTACTGTATGTGATAAGGCAAACCGTTAAAGGTAAAATTCTGAAAAGGACTTACCTTGGATGCCTTCAGCTAGGATGGTATCTAACACCGTTTGCTCGCAAGGATAAGATATAATGATACAATATATTATTCAATACAATAGTTAAATTTTAAATTAGTCAAATATTTTAGTAGCATTTCTAGCACAATATATTATTTAATTCTAACTGGGATATAAATTCAGCATATACCATTATCCATTCATAAATACATTTTGAGTATGATCTACCTTTATCAAGCTGAACTGTACGTGACAGCCATGAGATTACTTTTAGAGTTACTAAATATGCACTTTCATTTATGAAACAGTTAATAAAGTATAGCATTAAATTTATAAAATTTCTTCAGTACCCACTGAATAATATAAACAAAAGTGTTTTACCCCCATACAGATGGCAACAGATGACACTAATTAAAGGTTTCAATTTATTGCACGTCGACACAAATCACCGTGGTTGCACTTTTGTTACCGTATGCTTAAGTCACAATAAGTCCCTGCGGTATTTCACACCTTGATAAATAATGATCAGCATCATATTCTCGCTGAATCACCCTCATAACTATTTGGTACTGAATGAATTTGTTGCTCAAAGATTCCGTTGCAGACTGCGCTGTACGTATGCGATTATTATTTACGTAATGAACATTTTTATGGTCAGAAAATTTGAATGATATGTAGAGAGAGAAGAAATTCAGTGATAATGCTTTTTGATATATCTGTTCGTGAATCTGCAGAACATGACGTATATGCTTCTTTGCAGATTATGTATCATCAAAATCTGGTTCTAGCACCGTTTTTACTTGTCTTCATGCTCTCTAGCCATTAAGAGACTGACAATTGTTATTCATTCTGCAGTTGTTGGATATCTGCAATTCCTTTTCCCCTTTTTACATTCTCATACATAGCATTGAGAAAGTACTGTTTTTACGTAAATTTTCGATTTCGAGATTTTGATGCTAATATATGTTTAAGACCCCCTGAAAACGTTTTGACAATTTTTGGAGTAATGTCCATAGGCGCCGACTACGGGGGACACAGGGGCGCCAACTCCCTCTGAAATTCCCTATAGAGGGCTTTTCCTCCGCTGGGAAATTTCAAGATACTTTTTCTAACTTTATTTTTTACTAAAACCCAGAAAATGTAATTTCCAATTATTAAAACAGTAAAATAGTTGTAAACAAATCCTATAAACATAAATGTCACATCTCAATTCAGTCTTATTCACATCTACCTTACCACAGGGCCATAACCAATTTCGCACACACACCGATTTCCTCTTTACACCAGGAAACATGTTTACGCTAATGAAAAAACACACGGATACCAGAACCTTTTTGATTGACCACTTCGTTCAAAGACAAAAAGAAATACTTACAGCCATGAGAATATGAGATCGGCATTTCCGAAAAATGGCTGTCTCCAGTAATAACTATAAAAGAGAACCACGAAGTAGGCATCACTTATTTGATCTATTGTGTACCAAAGATCTCTCATTTGTAATTGCTCCTCGACTCCATTCTATATACCTTACGAATACCATCTTTCCAGGTGGTACTGTCTATAATAGTATATCCGTTTGAAGCTGCGAACCCCGCGGGCACACACAAACACGCAAACATGCAAATAAATACAGATTTTCAATTTTATTTATATAAACAACGAGTATGAAATATGATTACATTTTCTCACTATGGATACTGATTATGATACAAATGTTCGTAAAGAACATGGAACATAAAAATATGGTGACTCACAGCAGACGTTTGGATTCGAAATACACAAAACAATTATTTATAATGATACCATAGTACACATATTTTTAATGACTAAATTCCCGCGAACTTACTTAAAAGCCTAGTTACAACTCTCATGAATTTTGCAGTTCTCTGAGGAGTGAATGGGTTAGCCACTTAGTGTAAACATGACAATCAGAATAACGAAGCCAATGTGAACTATCCAAGTATTTTCGCAGCGAAATGCACAGCAGCGATATTATTAAAAATCTGCAGGTTGTTTATTTATAGCAATATTTTCTACATATCTTCCATAGAAATAAGTATTTGTTACATGAGTTGAATTTATAATTGAGTAAGGTATATGAAAGTTGGGAGTGTAATTATTTGGCTGAATAAAATAGATTTATCTACATTTGCATTTGAAATTCAGTGAAATTCTGACAATCTGAACATCACTGATTCGAATTCTTCTTAATCTAGATCGTCCTAAATATAGTCATGAATTGACAAAGCTGGATCATGCAAGAGCACTTATGAATCAAATCATCACTTACAACAAAATAAAAATTTATATTCATGCATTTCGATTTTATAGAATTTATAGCATGCTAAAGTCCAAATGAATGAATACTTGAAATTTTAATTAAATTATTTCTCCGTCGTCGTCTAGAATCGTCAAGTATTTTGTAGTCCTCCATCAAGGATTCATTCCATCAAGGATTCCTCTATCAAGGATTCATTTGTAGTCCTCCATCAAAGAGCGGCAGAGGCACATTACCCCATTTTTTCTTTTAAGAGTAAAAAATGCTGGATTCAAATTTTTACTTTCCTTATATACATAATGTATAAGGAAAGTATTGTGACGGGGTCGAAAATTCGAATTCGAGTTTTCGACGGGAGAGCACGTTTCAAGCATCCCTGATCACAAATCAAACATTTTGAAGTGATGTCTGTGTGTGTGTGTCAGTGAGCCTGTGGAGACGATAACTGACAAACGAATGAACCGATTTGAACGAAATTTGGTACAAAAATCACAATCCGTAAACACTGGAAGTCTATTGTTTTTGAACGTAATCGATTTTTCAGAACCCTCTTAAATTTTCGTGTGAAATTTTGAAAAATTCGTCAAAAAATCAAAACCGTTAATAAAGTTATGCAAATAGACATTTCTTATGTAATTTTTCATTAGAAAACGATTAACATAAATTTTAGAACACTAACATGAACCGTTCTCGAGATATTGCACATTTTACAAAAAAATTATCAAAAAGTCATATAAAATAAAACATATATATTTCCTATTGAGAAACATGTTCACTTTTCATATGTAATACCACGCGATAAATTTGGTGACATCATTCTCATGGATCTAGCTCGTTCCATTCATGAGAAAAGATACTTCGAGTAATACTTTTGTATTTGAAAGCTAATAGTCATTTATCTGCTATAAGAATAACTTATTTCTCCGTCAGTAAAGCTTGGCGAGATTTTGGCGACGAATTTGGCGGAATGTCGCCAACTTGGCGAGTTTTTGAAATGTTGTTGCAAATTAACAAAAATCTCGCCAAATGGATTAAAATGACGCTAAATCAATGAAAATGGCGACTAATTGTCCAAAATTCAATATCTTGGAAGGAATATAAGTATCTACTATAAGAAAAACCTATTTTTTTTTTACTGTAAAAGTAGCAAATTCATTGCATTATATAAGGAAAGTCATGTGTTGCCCACATCAGATTTTTTTTCTTGTACCTTGCATTACCAGTGCACTTTTAAGAATAAGATTGTACAAGGAAATTTGAAATTATTAAATATGTGACTTTCACACATAACTTTCCTTATATAACGCAATGAATTTATTTTTTACACTCTGAAAAAAATCTGATGTGGGCAACACATGACTTTCCTTATATAATGCAATGAATTTACTACTTTTACAGTAAAAAAATATGTTTTTCTTATAGTAGATAATTATATTCTTTCCAAGATTTTGAATTTTCGACGTTTAGTCGTCATTTTCATTGATTTAGCGTCATTTTTATCCATTTGGCGAGATTTTCGTTAATTTGGCAAAATTTAAAAAGTCGCCAAGTTGGCGACATTCCACCAGATTCTTCGCAAAATCTCGCCAAGCGTTATGAACGAAGAAATAAGTTATTCTTACAGCAGATAAATGACTATTGGCGTTCAAATAAAAAAGTATTACTCAAACTATCTTTTTTCATGAATGGAACGAGCTAGATTCACGAGAGGGGTGCCACCCATTTTATCGCATGGTATTACATATGAAAAGTGAATATGTTTCTCAATAGGAAATATTTTTTTTTATTTTATATGAATTTTTGATAATTTTTTTGAAAAATGTGCAATATCTAGAGAACGGTTCAAATTAGCGTTCTAAAAATTTATGTCATTCGTTTTCCAATGAAAAATTACATAAGAAATGTCTATTTGCGTAACTTTATTAGCGGTTTTGATTTTTTGACGATTTTTTCAAAATTTCCCTCGAAAATTTAGGGGGGGTTCTGAACATTCGATTACGTATAAAACAATAGGCTTCCAGTGTTTACGGATTGTGATTTTTGTACCAAATTTCGTTCGAATCAATCCATTCGTTCGTCAGTTATCATCTCCACAGACTCATTGACACACACACACACACACATACTTTCACACACACACACACACACAGACATCACTTCAAAAATGTTCGATTCGTGATCAGGGATGCTTGAAACGTGCTCTTCCGTCGAAAACTCGAATTCGAATTTTCAACCCATCACAATACTTTCCTTACACATTATGTATATAAGGAAAGTAAAAATATGTATAAGATTCACAGAACAGTGTTTTTAAAGTTGAATTGTACATTGAAGTATCTTTACATACTGTCATCCAGAAAAGTGCCCAAAGTACCCAATCACTTTATATATTCACGCAATTCTAAACAAATACCAATATGGATAGCATCCCCAATAAGCCATATCGTACATATACTTTCGTCAATTTGGGGCGAAATATCGCCCCGTGTGCGATATTAACTAGCAAGTTAAATTATTCGCCAAGTGCTACAGACAAAAGGAGAGAAGAGGTTCTATTATATACTAGAAGGTATGCCCGTCGTATGACGGAATTAAAAATTTGCAAAACATTATATAAGGTTCAATTACCAACAAGACAACGTTCGCCCACATACTGCATGATTTTGTCAACAATGTCTTCGTAGATTTAATACCCTACCACACCTCCAACCACTATGTTTTTCTAACGTCTGCAAAAATAAAAATTCTATTGATAGAATTAAAATCGATATTCTTACTGAAAAAAGGTGTCTCAAGTAGTGTTTGTGAATTTGTTTCTGATTAACTTGTACTCCCAATGCTATTCTGATCAATGAATAATTGTTTCACTACTCGGGTCCATTCTGTTTTTGCATTTTCGTTTTTTAATAACATGCGTTTTCTTTTCTGTTTTTGTTCACCTTTTCTTTCTCCCTCTTCATGGTTTAAGCCTTCACTTTTTAAGCATTCTTCTTCTTCCATCGTTTCTTGTATTGAGCATATTAACGTATTGCATTTCTTTGTATATTATCTATGCATGTCTATATCTCGTTAAAATGTATTGTCTTGTTTATGTGTTTTTCCCGGTTGTCCCTTGTAACTACCCTGCACCCTTTGGGTCAGATAGACGTCCACGATAATAAATAAATAAACAAATATATAATGTGACGAGACTAATATTACTCTAGCGCTACATGAATTATTGTCTCAAACAATTTTTACTTTCCCTGCAATACATGGTAATGTTTAGGGAAAGTATTGGAATTGTGACGAAAATCGCAACATGAGTTTTCGACGGATCTACACGTTTCGAGACCTCTAGAATACGAAAAAACTATTTTTAGCGTGACGTCTGTGTGTCTGTCTGTGCAGATTTGTATCCACTCTAAAAAACTAATGGACCGAAATTCATAAAATTTGGTAGATAAGTCACTTGTAGGCGAATCTGGTGTTGATTAGTTTTGGGTACAATTTGGGATAAAAGAACCTGCCTTGTTTTGCGAAATGGCCCGCAAAAGCTTGTATACACTCTAGCTGAAGGACTAATGAACCAAATTTCACAAAATTTTGTAGCCAAGTCCCTTATGGGACACCCTGGTGCTGATTAGATTTTGATACGATTCGAAAAAAATAACCGGCCTTTCTTTGCAAAATGGCCCGTAAAAATCACAAAATTTAAAATAAAAATTTACGTATGCTCAAATATATCCAATAAATGCTTGTTTTATACGTATTTTTTAACGAAGAAAAGAATAAGACCAACCCCATTACACTAGGATAAGCCGTTCTCGAGATATTTTAGTTTTTTTTCATATTTTCTCTACGCCACATTTGAAAATAAGTCCAGTTATCAAATGAGAACGAAAATTGAATTAAAAGTGAAATAAATTTAATTAAAATAAAGAGAATATGAATATAAGTCTGCAGGGAAAGTCATGTGCTGCCCACATCAGATTTTTATGTCATCCTAACAAGATGTTTTAACTCCTTTACCTCCATGCACCAAACTTCTGACAAATTATTTTTTATATTTCCATGGTTTTACCTATTTATTTTGCATCTAATCAAAATCAGATAATCTCGTGAAGTACATAATGTCTCTTTAGCGTGACGTAGGAAATGTATTTATAAAATTGAATATATTTGTTCACTTCTTTTTAGAGTACTTTAAACGTTGTCGCTTGCACGATAAAAATGGATAGTGATTTAGGTAAAGAGATAAGAACAGTTTTGGAATTCTTAAGTCATCGGGATGGCTCCACGGCAAAAAATATTCAAGATTGCCTAACATCCCGAAAAGAGGGAATTGATATTCCCACTATTGATGAACTTATAGTTATTTTAGAAGAGTATGCCAACTCTGGCCATATTATCAAATGCCCCTCAAGATACAAGCTGAACTATCGCCAAAATTGAAAGTTTATCAGAAAATGAAGACAGAAATGAAGCTAGAAAAAAAAAAGATGAGGGCATTAGGAGAAGAAATTAGAATTGTTATTTAGTAGTTAGATTTAACTTTCAAGATTTTTTTTTTACCTAATTTTGTAACTTCCACACAAAAGAATGGATCTTGGCAGTATGTTTACTAACAGCTTCAGCCGGATTGATTTAAATAATGTATCCAGGAAAATAAATTGCTTGACGATGATCGACGTTTAAAAAATTACTAAGTTGAAACTAATAAGGTGCTAGGTGACGATTGCTGTAAAACTTCTTCTAAAAATATGTGCTAAAAATTCAAGTAACAAGCGAGTCCATTATCGAATTAATACCAAAAAGTTAAGGTTCTTCAAGTGGTGATAAAATATTCGTTAACATTCTCGTTTCAAGTAAAATATTTACTATTTACGAATGTAATGCATTGAATAGTTATTGTCATATTAAATTATATTATTCTTTTGGAGTGGAAAGTAAGTTGCTTGATGGTGATCAACGTTTTCAAAAAGATAAAGTTGAAAATTTGACGCCAAAGGGGATCAAGTGAATCTTGACTAACTTTAACCAGATAGGGACAAAAGTGTGACAAAACAAAGGATAATATCTCTTATATTGGTATAAATATCTCTTTAAAAGTTTGTTAAAAAAATTGAAGAGACAAGACGAAAGCGAGTTCATTATTGAATCAATTCCAAACAGTTAAGATTCTTCAAATGATGATGAATTTTACGTCAAATCTGTCCTATCAAATCAAATATTTACCGTTTACGAATGCAATGCATTCAGTACTTATGTTTATCGCACTACTAAATTATGTTATTCTTCTGGACTGGAAAGTAAATTGCTTGACAATGATCAACGTCCTCAAAAACGAAAAGTTGAAAATTTGACGCCAAAGAGGATCAAGTAAATCTTGAATAACTTTGATCAGACAGGGGCAAAAGTACGACAAAGCAAATGGATGATTGCTATAAAGATCCTTTTAAAACATTTATGCTAAAAACTCAGACGACAAGACGAAACAAGTCCATTATCGAATCTATACCAAAAAGTTAAAATTCTTCAAGTGGTGATTAATTTTGCATCAAATCTGTCCTTTCAAATCAAATGTTTACCATTTATGATGGAATGCATTCAATGCTAATATCTATCGCATTATTAAATTGTATTCTTCTTCTAACTTATGAGAATCTGAACTGGATTATTTAAAATATATCGCTTTAGATCTTGGATTAAATTGACTCGCTATTATAAGACTATTGAATCGTTTGTAATCACTTACAATCATAAATGATTTGGCGACAATATTTTAGGAGTAATATTTCATATTATCACTAGCAGAAGGTCGGACGGTATGGGTAGGAACAAGTGAAAACAGAAAGAAAACTAGTTTTTCAAAGACCCTCCCCCACCTTATTATTTGTATGCAACTTAAATGTATGTATTCAAATTGATGCAACTTATAAAGACATAACAAATTTCAACTTTCTAGCTGCTCCAGTATTCCAAAAATCGTTATGTCTAAAAATCGAGTACATTAACATAGAAGGCCTAGGACGTGCTAGCTAAGGTTCCAGAATCAAAATAAGTAAAATGCACCACAAAAGGCAACGATTTACAAAATTCCACGTTACTGTGACTAATAGAACCTGATTAATTAGGGCCTTAATAATTTGGATCACACTATCAAACACCAGATAAAGTTAAATAAAAGAGTGTAAAAAATAATAATAATATCACTAACTACTTTCAAGATAAATAATTTGTTTTTCCATGGCGAGAGCTATATCTCTCATCTCATTTTAATCTAAAGCATTAATAATTATGTTCTTAACTACGATAATTGATTTAGCAAAAGTTCAGCGAGATTTGGTTAAACAAAAGTTCTGATTTGCGTTATTGTTTACTCACCATATCTACATTTACTATTCTATAAATTTAGATACTGCTCATTTACATGGATATTGTATTTGAAGAAAGTTCAAATTTGCGTTGCCACTTACATTTCACATTTTAATTTATTGGTGTGAAACATTTTATGGTGCGGGGTACGGAATATGTCATGAAAGAAATGAATGTGACGGATATGAAACGCAGATACGTAACGGAAGTGGCATCCTAATTTTACGAAGCGCTAACAGGAAACCTTTGTCATAATTTGAAAGCCTTGATCACTTGACCTTGGCGACAAATTCGGTTACTTTGGGGACGTTTCTGTCGTAATATCGCGAACAAAGCAACTTTTAGCAAGTTCTAGAAAATTCTTTAAATTTTGTAGATTGGCTAAGAATTGCGCGAGTTGCGTACATTTCCCAGAACTTTCCAAACAATTATGGTGGAAAAGTGAAAAAGGAATTAATAATTTTAAGCAATTTTTTACTCAATCTTTACTATATTCGAAGATTACTTCTACCAGAAAAATCCTAAAATTCTTACATTAAGTAGTTTTGTGATCACTGATATCATTACCTGCACAAAGATTCTTTAATGTGAAATTGGGCACTCAGCCCAGAAACCAATAAAAATGTTTTCAACTTGACGTCATGGGAAGTTTTATCCTCCATGATGTCATGGTCCAGAGTAAACTTTGAGAGGAAGTGCCAAAACGCAAAAAGTTTTTGCATTATTACAGTTAAAAATTGTTTATTTTGAAGTGACTGTGAGACCAGAAACAGTTCTCATATTTGATGAGACACTTTTATTCAGAAATTTATGGTGGCCAGAACAGCAGACAAAGCTTATAGTCTGGCTGGCATCAAAGTTTATTACGACGTGAACCTAAAGGTCAGAAGACTATAAATTTAGGGGTGCCATACCAGAGGGGATGAGCTGGGCCGTACTAAATGTGCAATGGTGCCATTGGGTAAAAGAGTAACCAATAAGCGTCAAAAAGAAGTAAAGGCGGAGTTACCCCCACACACACCACCACCACCGAGGGAACCAAAACGCAAAAAGTTTTTGCATTATTACAGTTAAAAATTGTTTATTTTGAAGTGACTGTGAGACCAGAAACAGTTCTCACATTTGATGAGACACTTTTATTCAGAAATTTATGGTGGCCAGAACAGCAGACAAAGCTTATAGTCTGGCTGGCACCAAAGTTTATTACGACGTGAACCTAAAGGTCAGAAGACTATAAATTTAGGGGTGCCATACCAGAGGGGATGAGCTGGGCCGTATTAAATGTGCAATGGTGCCATTGGGTAGAAGAGTAACCAATAAGCGCCAAAAAGAAGTAAAAGCGGAGTTACCCCCACACACCACCACCACCACCACCGAGGGAACCACAGCCTGTGACCTGAGAGCGAGAGAAAAAAAGATAAAGATGTCGACTTAAGAGCATACAAAGAGACAACCATGGAATTTTGACTTAGAAGCATGCCAGCAGGAATAATGACGATTTTGACTTAAGAGCACGACTAGAGAAGAATGAAAAACCCAACAGATTTGTAGAGTGTCCCGTAGAGGTTCCAAATTAATGGAGATAGATCAATGTGTGAGTGCATTCAGAGTACGAGGAGGAGCCTCACACCAAAGAGTTATGGCAGTACTGAGACTGATGCAAGCCTTTGAGATATGATAAAGCCCAAGACTAATTGGAAGGTATGTACTCAGCAATTATCACAGGTCCTAGACACGATAGTAATTTTAATAATTCTGGTCGCATATGTCCCCTCCGCTGCAATAAGTAATGAAAATAAATGTTTTATTATTTGAGTTTAAATGGTGTGATCAATTTAGCATTTTATTAATTAGTTATTCCTTTACAGGACTCGCGCGAAAAGTAAAATAATTGGAGGGTTTAATAGCGGCACAACATAGCAATGTACGATTTAAATTATAATCCCACTATATGAGAATTAACGGCAATGTCAACTTAATGAATTTAATATTAAAATAATAATTCCTGTAATGAATTTAAGAATTAAAAGTGTAAAGTTTTATCAACTTATTGCCACAGTGGCAAATATCCGAGTGTAAATGTCATCATTGTCGTCATATGCGCAGTGTCAAGTAAAATTAATGAAGTCAGTCATACCCGGGATAAGCAACCTGTAGTCCAGGGTTGGACCCTGGGATTGCACCCAGTGTTTCTTTCACATATACATTCGAGGAGGCAAAGCACCCTTCCCCCCTGGAGACAATTTATGTTAACCTAGTTTATTTAGATATATTTATATTTTACTTAGATATATTTATATAGGGTAAATAGAAAACTCCCTCCCCCACACCTCCCCCCCCACACACCGGCCAAAAATGTCCTGATGCAACCAGGTTCCATCCCGTGGCCCAAAGGCTCAATGATTTTCAATCGTAGTGAAAAACAGCCAATGATTTTGAATCATACTAATGATTTCCAATCGTAGTGAAAATTGCGTTCGTGTCATAATTAATCCCCTCCGGAGGCAAGTTACCCTCTCCCCCCTCCGAGGGTATACTTGGTATCAATCGAAATATTTTAAGCCCTTTAAAATGAAGGGTATAACAACTACTTAATAGATTATGGCATGAGAAGATCAGGTTGAGACACACCCTAGTTAACTTGAATAAAATATTTCACCCAAAAACAATGTTTTTATATTTGCTGGTTTCAAATTTAGATTATCATTCTTTAAACAAGCAAATTCGTAAACCTATACGAGAAAATAAGTCTAATAAACAGTCTACTTTAACTGCCATGTAGAGAGTGTTCAGTTAGTAATCATTGTATATTGTTATCTGGGGAAGTTAGTTTAGTATTACATATAATAAATAATACACAACACAACCCACATATTAAATTTGAGCGGATAATGCATTTGCAAAAATAAAGACATATAATAGTGTCTGGACGTTATACTGTCGTTAATGTCATGGTTATAATTTTGTTAGGGATGTTTATCTTAGCAGAACATGTTTGCGCTTATATAATTAAGTCCATCTGTTGGGATAGGGTTTACGCTTCGTGTGTGTTTTTTTTCTTTTCTTCCCAATTGATCAGTCAATTTATTTCTGTGGCTTAGCCAGTAAATTGTTTTTCGGTTGGACCCAAGGCAAAATTATTCGAATTTTATTTGGCTGTACAGCTATAATTGTATTGCTTTCCTTACGTACATATTATGATATATAGTGAAAACTAGTTTTCGAAAGAACACATTTTAAGCATCCCTGAACTCAAATCGACCGAGTTTGAGGGGATCTCTCTCCTTCTATCTTTAAGTCTTTATCCCTATCTATCTATCAATCTATGTGTGTGTATTTGTGCATATTATAGTCTTTCGACGCAATATCCCACGAACGATTAGTGCCTTTCAAAAATAATTTGGTACGATTATTACTGAACTCGCCATGGGAAGCAAAAATCATGACGCCTTTAAAATTGCGATCCCGGGCAATTTTCATTATTTCTTGACCAGATTGGACTTGCAAGAATGCCAGATATTTCAGCTTTCTAAAAATGTAAATTATTAGTCGAAATTATGAGTACTTTTTACTATGCGAGAATTTAAAAAGCAAAAATCGTTTTTTTGAGCCAAAAGTGACTTTTGTTTTAAAATCTTTAAAAAATATTAGAATTTATCCCTGAGATTTGAAATTTATATAATTTTACTCGCAATTGTCTGCTCTTTCCGGTGGTGTGATTTTTTTTTCTACGACGTCTGGATCGTGGAGGAAAAAGGGTAAAAAGAGCAAAAAACGGTCAAAATCGCATAAGACATTAAATAACAAAAAAAAATAATTAAAATTTTAATTAATTTCTCGCCCCCCCCCCCCCCCCGGATCTACGATTGCCAAGTTTCGTAGCTCTCCGACGCGCGGTCGCTGAACGTATAGTGTATAAGACAGACACAGATAGACACACACACAGACATTTCCTTTTATTATATAGATGAAAGAACTCTACTGACTTCAATTTCAATCGAATTTTTGCCCCTCCCCCATTTAAATGAATTATAAAAAAATCATTAGAAACATGACCTTTAATATTCATATATAAATAATCATTTAAAAAGTATTTTTTATTATAATACCAATAATACAAAAATTAGGTCACTAGCACAAATTGTTCTTGAGATATTATACGAGATATCGAAGGAATTTTCGAATGCGTCAGTAAAAAAATTTGAATTTTCTGTTCTGTTATCTAAATAAACAACTTTTCATCATAAAATGAATGACACAAACGTTAGAACTCATAAATGATAATTACAACCATATAATATGAAAAAATCACGTGACTCGCTTCAAAATAAAATATGAAATCCCCCTATTTTCCTTATGTAAAAAATCTGATGTGAGCAGCACATGACTTTCCATGCAGACTTATATCCGCGTTCTCTTCATTCTAATTAAATTTAATTCGCTTTTAATTCAATTTTCGTTCTCATTTGTTAACTGAACTTATTTTCAAAAGTGGCGTAGAGAAAATACGAAAAAATTAAAGTATCTCGAGAACGGCTAGGCCTAGTGTAATGGGGTTAGTTTTATTCTTTTCACCGTTAAAAATTACGTATAAAACAAGCAATTAATGGATATATTTGAGCATGCGTAGTTTTTTAGTTTAGATTTTGACGATTTTTGCAGGTCATTTCGCAAAATGGCCTACAAAATGTTCGATGTTTATGTAAAATTTCAATTCAGTTAGAAAGTGTTTCATAATCAATGCTTTATGCATGATTGATTTTTGTTGTTTAATTAATACCCAGGCCGCCCAGCTCACCTGAAATGTGCTGAGCACTTAAAATGAACGAAAAAAACCACAAATATAACATAATAAAAACATGTACAATATACAAAGACAATACACATAGACAAAA
Organism: Amaurobius ferox; assembly: GCA_951213105.1. Taxonomy (NCBI): domain Eukaryota; kingdom Metazoa; phylum Arthropoda; class Arachnida; order Araneae; family Amaurobiidae; genus Amaurobius; species Amaurobius ferox. Next base: position 89,508,077 of record OX578152.1, on the reverse strand, counting down.
ACAACACACATATAGACAAACATGGACGATACACATAGCCATATAATAATAAAGCTATCCAGACTCCAATCCTGTTAATAAAATTTTTTATTACAAAAGTTATTTAATAAAAGCCAAAAGAAGGCCAACAGATTAGGGAAAAGGAATTTAAAAAAATTAAATTAGAAGTAGAACAGAAATAAAAGAAAGACAACATAAGAATAAAATTTAAAGGTAAATTAATAAAATGTTCAACTTAAAGAAAAATAGAACAAAAAAAAATTCATATACTAAAAGAACAGCGAAAATATTACCTCTAAGTAACAATGATCAAGTAATATTAAAAGCATAAACAAGTCATAAACTATCAGTTTAAGTGATAGTATCAGAAATACCCTTAGTAATTAAAATACAATTTTTAATACTGTTATTTGAATTTTTGTTTTTACAAAAATGTACAACTTTTGTTAGAGAAATTCATTTCAGAATGTGTGTGTTATTTACATAACATACCAGAAAATAATGTAAATGTTTGCACACGCAACTTGGGACAAGCGCCTGAGCAGATTAAACAATTCCGCCCCTGAAACTAGTAGATTCTCTACCAGTATATAATTTGCAGCGTGGGTATTGCAACCGTTTGATCATTTTACTGCTATTTACACTTTCCCTGCAATACATGGTAATGTATAAGAAAATTATTTGAATCGTAGCGAAAATAGCAACCCGAGTTTTCGACGAATCTGCATATTTCGAGTACACTCAAACATAAAAATCTATTTTTAGAGTGATGTGTGCGTGTATGAAATGTATGTAACTCAATAACTAATTAATCAAATTTCATAAAATTTGGCAGGTAAGTTAATTGTGACATACCTTAGTACTGATCAGATTTTGTTACGATTCGAGAAAAAATAACCTGCTTTTTTTTACGAAATGGTCCGCAAAAAAGTATGTATCCACTCTAGCTGAAAAAGTAATTGATCAAATTTCACAAAATTTGGTACATAAACCCCTTGAGGGATACTTTGGTGCTGATTAGATTTTGGCATGATTCAGAAAAAAAAGAGCCTGTCTTTTTCTGAAAAAATTGCCGAAACCTAAATAAAAGACTGCATATGCTGAAATGTATCAATTAAATACAAAAATAATGCAACTAACTCTATAACTAGAATGCTTACTCTAGGACAAATTGTACATGAAATATTTTATTTTATTGTATATTTGTCACTCTGCCTTTGAAAATATATCCAGTCGCCACATGAAAGCGGAAATTGATATATATGATTTATATATATATATAAGTCTTGGTCTATAGTTACTCATTTGTAACAGATATGCTAGAGATGGGGTTTTTTTTGTGCATACAGTAGTTTATGCATAATTTTCGATTAAAATCTTTCAATTTTTATTTATATATATTTATATATATATATATATATATATATATATATATATATATATATAATTGACGAATTCTTATTTCGCTTGTATTATATATATCCGGGATTAATCATTAATGAAAACTGTTCTGTATAGCAAAAGTGAAAGGAAGATGAACTGAAATGTAAATGTGACATCAAAAATATTATACTACAAACCGTTGAATATTTAAAAATCATAACAAGTAAACATTATAAATAAAACAGGTACTAAATTGGTATAAAATACCCCTTTTTCTCTGTTCCATATATAAGTTAAGGAATGGAATAAGAATTGCATGTGGTAAAGATGGGTGAAAAAAAATGTATAACTTCACATTAAGATGAAAATATTTTTATATAAATCATATATGATTACCCTACTATTGTAGACTAGCGGATATTGCTCGTTATATAAAATATGTGCAAATTCTAAAAGTATCCTACAATACACGCACACACACACACATACACACATATATATATATATATGTAAATATATATATATATATTTATTTATTTATTTATTTATTTATATATATATGTGTATGTGTGTGTCGTAGGCTATTTTGGCGTATGTTGGCCAGACTTCATATTTTTGGTAAATTTATCTAAAAACGAGTGCATTATGTTGAGACCCAGACCATCCGACCTACCAGAAAGGTGTAAGGTAACTGTATGGACGGCCGGACGAGTGCATTATGTGTTATTTCTCTGATCTACTTGAGATGATAATTCTGTATAGAAATGTATATACTTATTTTTAAAGGAATTAAATTAATTGTTTTAATATAACTTTATGAAGAACTATATCATTTAGAATACTTTTAGAATTTGGACATATTTTATATAACGAGCAATATCCGATAGTCTACAATGGTAAGGTAAATAGCAAAATAAAGCTAACTGCATTAAAAATGGTTTTGTATGCGATGTAATACATAACTTTAAGTTAACAAAATGAATGTTGCAACTAAGTATATGTGTTTGAAATATTTAAAATTATTTACATATATTCAACATAAAGCCGCATTGTATTGTAATAAAATCTGCATTTTCCATCATATATTAATTTCTCTATAGCTAATAACAAGTAACAGTGTGAAATTTATTATATTTCAATGAATAGAAATTGATCCACTTAAACAAGCTTGTGCATACAAATTCTGTGTTATCCCTGTTTGCATTTCACTTGCTCTGAAATAACAGCAGAGATCTGAAACTAGGTTAACCCCTTTAATTAAATCACAATACAATTGTTTAAGCACATCTTCAATTATTCGGGCATTGAATTTAAAAGGAAGGGGTACTTTTGAACTTCTAATTTTTATAGTTCAACATTATTTTTACTTCCTCATAATATGTTTTAGTACAGAAAAAATTTAAATTTTCTAATACGAGATTTTGATGCCAATATTTTAGGACCTCCTGAACACTTTTTGAGGTTTTGTGGAGTGATTTCTGTAGTTTATTGCTTATGTAAACGATGGCTGCCACAAATATTATCGGATTTTCACAAAACTTTTTATACGGCTTTGTTACCGAAAAATCTAGTACTAAAAAAAATTTGTTTTTTAATTCGAGCGACAACTTTAAAATTTATTCGAAATTTTATATTTTACTTTCCTTATATACATAATGTATAAGGAAAGTATTGTGAAGGGGTCGAAAATTCGAATTCGAGTTTTCGACGGGAAAGCACGTTTCAAGCATCCCTGATCACGAATCAAACATTTTTGAAGGGATGTCCGTCTGTGTGTGTGTGTGTGTGTGTGTGTGTATAAAAGTATGTGTGTGTGTATAAAAGTATGTGTGTCTGTCAGTGAGCCTGTGGAGACGATAACTGACGAACTAATGGACCGATTCGAACGAAATTTGGTACAAAAATCATAATCCGTGAATACTGGAGGAAGCCTATTGTTTTTAAACGTAATCGAATGTTCAGACCCTCCCTAAATTTTCAAATGAAATTTTGAAAACATCGTCAAAAAATCAAAACCTTTAATAAAGTTGCGCAAATAGGCATTTCTTATGTAATTTTTCATTAGAAAACGATTGATATAAATTTTAAACCGCTAACATGAACCGTTCTCGAGATATTGCACATTTTTTAAAAAAAATATCAAAAAATCTTATAAAATAAAAAAAAATATTTTCTATTGAGAAATATGTTCACTTTTCATATGTAATACCATGCGATAAATTCGGTGACATCATTCTCGTGTATCTAGTTCGTTCCATTCATGAAGAAAGATACTTTGAGTAATACTTTTGTATTTGAACGCCAATAGTCATTTATCTGCTGTAAGAATAACTTATTTATCCGTCCATAACGCTTAACGAGATTTTGGCGACGAATTTGGTGGAATGTCGCCAACTTGGCGACTATTTTAAATGTTGCTAAATTAACGAAAAACTCGCCAAATGGATAAAAATGACGCTGAATCAATGAAAATGACGACTCATTGACGAAAATGCACTATCTTGGAAATAATATAAATATCTACTATAAAAATAATCTATTTTTTATACTGTAAATGTAGTAAATTCATTGCATTATATAAGGAAAGTCATGTGCTGCCCACATCAGATCTTTTTAATACGTCAGCATAGAACAAAATTTGGCGTAATCCTGCATAAAAAGGGTTTAGAGTTCGATAATTGCGAGCTAGTTTCAATCACTGCTACAGAAAATAGCAATAGTCGCGATACAATTTTTGTGTTCGTGACCTCATTAGTCACCACAGAGGGGGGGGGGGAGGATCAAGTTACCCCTCGGGCGGAGGTGCATTGTCAAGTATGGTAACATTCGAAAGATTTTTCAAGCCCTTTAAAGTGAAGGGTAACATTCTATAACTGTAATCATTTAGACTACCGAAGCCGATTTTTCAAAATTTTACTTAAAAATAGCTACTTAAAAATGGATTCTGGTATTAGAAAGCCGAGTTAACACTCCAGTTAATTTTTAAATTCAAATATGCATTTGTATGGAGCTAACTGTTATGCATCTAACACATTTATTATTTGAAACGTCTTAAGGCGTAGGGTATGAACTGAAAGAAATTTTGTTGTTGTTGTTGAGACCCAGACCGTAAGACCTACCAGAAAGTTGTAAGGTAACGTGACGGGAGTGAAACGGAAGTAACGGAAGTAACATCATACTCATCTGCATGCCACGCGCAAGTATGCACTCATTGCTTGCGTCAATCGCACACTTGTCCAGTGAAGTGATTGCAAAAGTACCAACCAAACGTTTTATCGTGGATAACTTAGTCATTAGTGATCAAGACAAAAAAAATTCATTCTATTAATCTACTAAAACTATATAATTTGTAAAAAATAATAATAATAATAATTCATCGAAAATCAAAAATAAATAATCAACAAATTGTAAAAAATTAATATTTCTCTCCCTTCAATACATAGTAATGTATAGGGAAAGTATTGGAATCATACCGGAAAGCGCAACTGGAGTTTTCGACGGATCTACATGCTTCTGGACCTGTAAAACTCGAAAAAACGAATTTTAGCGTGACATCTGTGTGTGTGTGTGTGTGCAATGTATGAATCTACTCTAACTCAAAAACTAATGGACCGAACTTCATAAAATTTCGTAGGTAGGTCACTTTTGTGGGACCCTGGTGCTGATTAGATTTTAGTACGATTCAGGATAGAAGAAACTTTTTTTTTCGCGAAATGGTCTGCTGAAATCTAAAACAAAAGACTACATATGCTTAAATGTATCAATTAAATGCTTATTTTAAACATAATTTTTAACGAAAAAAGAATAAGACCAACCAAATTACTCTAGAACTATCCGTTCTCGAGATATTTGAATTTTTTCGGATTTTTGTTACGCCACCTTTGAAGATATATTCAGTTAATAAACAGAAATTGAATGAAAAAAGAGCAAATTCAGCGTTATTTGGGGCCATTAAGCTCAATTTATTGAATTATTAAAGAAATTAAAAGAAAATGCATTTGAGTCTGCAGGGAAAGTCATGTGCTACACACATCAGATTGTTTTCTTTGTAATTTCGAATCAAAATAAACCAATTTTACGAACTTGTTAAAATTATATCGTTATCTGCAAAAGTTAATTGTATGATAGTTCCATGCATGTCAACCGTGTGAAATATATAAAAATAATTTTAAAAATAAATAAGCAAATATAGTTTTCTTAGGTATCTCCTACCATCTTCACACAATACATTTTCCCATTTGAAAACATCTGATGTGAGCAACACATGACTTTCCTTATATAACGCAGTTAATTTACTACTTTTACAGTAAAAAAATAGGTTTTTCTAATAGTAGATACTTATATTCTTTCTAATATGTTGAATTTTCGTCAATTAGTCGTAATTTTCATTGATTTAGCGTCATTTTTATCCATTTGGCGAGATTTTCGTTAATTTGGCTACAGTAAAAAGTCGCCAAGTTGGCTACATTCCGCCAAATTCGTCGCCCAAATCTCGCCAAGCGTTATGGACGGAGAAATAAGTTATTCTTAAAGCAGACTATTGGTGTTCAACTACAAAAGTATTACTCAAAGTATTTTTTCTCATGAATGGAAAAAGATAGATCTACGCAAATGATATCACCAAATTTAGCGCATGATATTACATATGAAAAGTGAACAGGTTTCTCAACAGTTAATATATGTATTTTTTTAATTTATGGGATTTTTTGATAAATTTATTTAAAAAATATGCAATATCTCGAGAAAAGTTCATGCTAGCGTTCTAAAGTTTATGTCAATTTTTTTCTAAGGAAAAATTACATAAAAAATGTCTAATTGCGTAACTTTATTAAAGGTTTTGATTTTTTGATTATTTTTTTTTAATTTCACTCAAAAATTTAGGGGGTTCTGAACACTCGATTATGTTTAAAAACAATAGGCTTCCAGTATTCACGGATTGTGATTTTTGTACCAATTTTCATTCGAATCGCTCCATTCTTTCCTGAGATATCGTCATCGCAGGCTCACTGACACACACACACACAAACATCACCTCAAAAATGTTTGATTCGTAATCAGGGATGCTTGAAACGTGCTCTCCCGTTGCAAACTCGAATTCAAATTTTCGACCCCGTCACAATACATTCCTTATACATTATGTATATAAGGAACGTAATATGTGAAACTGAATTTATAACGACTGAAAGAATTACTATTGGTTTTCATGCACATTAATAAAACCTTCTTCATTAAGAAATATTTTTTAAATAAATTAAAGCGTTACAATACAGCATAATCTATTTTGGAAACATTTTCTTTTTGTTGTTTGGAACATAATACAAAGTAATTAACTTTTAAAAGAATTAAGCAAAACGATAATTCATGCATAATGCATTGATTATGAAACACTTTTCAACTGAAATGCAATTTTATTTAAACATCTCTAACATGTAATACATTTATCGGTGATATTTTTTAAATTATCACAGTACTACAATAATTTATTTTACTTGAAAGCTTAAAACTTCATAAAAAAAGCATTGCTATGAAAACGTCTGCTTCTCTATGTAAAATAAATGAATATTTCATTCATATCACTTATATTCCAGACTCCAGAGCTAAATAATTTTGAATTAAGAAAAATCAGCAATTCTTATACAACTCATCTTACAATCGCTTGATTTGTTTACATTCTGCATACATTAAAATTAGGCTTCGTTGTAAAAATAATCAAAGTTTAGTGACCATTTAAAAATCAAAAATTTCGTAATTGCGTTGGCACAGAATTTAGGTACACAGATAATATGCAAAAATCAAACTTTTTTAGGACGGATGCAGCACTAACTATAAATATATGTGTTCCTTAAAAATCGCGATTTCCACTAAGCGAAAAAAAGATAGATGCCATATTTTATTTTGAAATGAGTGACGTGATATCTTTATATAATATGGGTGTGATTATTATTTCAATTTTTATTTTAAAAACTACTTAAGATATTTCATGATTTTTTTACACATTTTACGTAATTATTAGAATATTTTCCAAAATTATCGAAGCAATTTGTAAATTTTAACTCCGCATAAAAAATGTTTGAAAAATTATATCCCACAGGGTTCAATGTATTTCATTTTTCCAACACCGTTTAAATCAGAAACTAATTAGGTGATATTATTCATTTTCATTCCCATATATCCCACAGACCGTCACAACAGCATACTAAAATTTCATTTTGATAAAGCTATTTTTACGGCAGTTATCGAGCGAACGGACAGACAGACAGGCAGAATGAACAAAATCATAAACACTTCATAACAACTATATTGGAAAGTGCCAAAAACAGTTAATCCTTCCGAAAATACTTACGTTTTTATTTTTAGTTATTATCACCAAATAAGAACCGTGTACTAGTAAAAATGCTACTGTGCAGCAGTGGTGGCGACACCTAGTGTAATGAAAGAGAAGTAAAATGAGAAATGACAAGGAAATGTATAATATAAAATTAAAATACTCCTATTTTGGGTGATAAATAAAATACTCCTATTATTAGTGACTCCACCACAGTTATAGTTTAGTATTTTGTTAATAATTGATTCTCACTTGGCTTGTTCACACTGAATGAAGAAACTTAAACGTTTCCGAAAATATCATCTGCATTTTATAATTTTGCTTTTCCGAAAAATATGGTGTGATTTCAGAATTTATAATGGGAATTATTGTTTGTAAGTTTGGGAAATATTGTTTGTGAGTTTGGGCGTAGAAATAAATAACCTTCTAAGCACAATCACAGTATTATACACCTTTCATTTAAGTGTGAACTTAATATTAAATTATAAACTGTTCTGCACAATATATTATGATAAACAAATCATATCAATTTAAGTTCTGAAACGAAGATTGCTTGAATGCATTCAGACTGAATTCATATCTATACATTTGCATTGCAAGTGTGATTTATTCACTAACTTTGTAGTGGCACAAAAGATTGAAACAAAGGGGGGGCTTTTAATTCATTCATCATTTACACATAGGAAGGGAAACTCCAATTTCTGCAATTAATCCATTTATTTTAATGGAAACAAGACTGTTAAATATAGTTTATATAATTATTTCAATGGCAACGAAGTTATTCAATGAAAACAATTTATTTTTGCAGTTTTGTCTGGATTGACTCTAGATTTCACTCGCGTTAGAACCGTGTTATTAACGATGTATCATATATACTCAGAGTTGATTATGATTTGAAAAATGTGCAAATTCTTAAGTCATTCTTCGATACCAGAAGTGAAAAAATAAATAAAGCAATAAGAAGTGTAACCTGCAACTTATAGGGGTCGGATAGCCTAATCGTTAACGACTCGAACGACCTGAGTTCGAATCCAGCCTCTGCTCACTTTGTCCCTATGTTCGCGCGGAGTACGGGCACGTTAAACATGTGAGTTCGTAAGTCCTCTCGCTAGGTTGGTAGTAGGGGAAAGAGGGTACGGTCCCTGTGGATGCCGCCCTCACCGAGTTTCTGTCTAAATTGAGTGGTACTTCCCGGATGTTCAGACAGATACCTTACATCTTCTGATAGGTGAGACGGTCTGGGTCAAAGAGGTAGAACCAGCAACCTATAATTTTTATCTTTGTATGTCTATGTTTATGTGAATTGCACGTCTATGTATATCGTCTATGTGTATAGTTACTTCTGTGTTTTGGCCGGCCGTCCTTTATAACTCCTCGGCACCCTTCAGGCGAGCTGCACGGCCTGGGTAATAAAAAAAGAAAAAAATGTCATTGTTCGTATTTGCACAGCAATCAACAACCGATCAGCAGAAGCCATTCTAGTGAGGCGTGTTTACAGAATTTATAGAATTAGGCACACTTACATGATCGGGACAGAACTCACAGTCTATATATAGCCATTCAACAGTTCGGGTCTGCTTGAAGAACTTCGAATTAGTTGGATAATTCACAGTTCCTGACAAAGGAACTGTGATTGAAACGCCCAGCAACTACCTAAATGAACCTGTTTCTGTTATCTTTTATTATAATAATAAAAGGTAACTGATATAATACCTTTTATTATTATATCTGTTATATTTTATTATTATTTCTGTTAATTTTTTTTGTTACATCTGTTATCTTTTATTATTATTTATGTTATCTTTCATTATTATATCTGTTATATTTTATTATTATTTCTGTTATTTTTTTTATTAAATCTGTTATCTTTAATTGTTATTTCTGTTGTCTTTTATTATTATATCTGTTATCTTTTATTATTATATCTGTTATATTTTATTATTATGTCTGTTAATTTTTTTTTGTTATATCTGTTATCTTTTATTATCATTTATGTTATATTTCATTATTATATCTATTATATTTTATTATTATTTCTGTTATTTTTTTTATTAAATCTGTTATCTTTTATTGCTATTTTTGTTGTCTTTTATTATTATATCTGTTATCTTTTATTATTATATCTGTTATATTTTATTATTATTTCTGTTAATTTTTTTTATTATATCTGTTATCTTTTATTATTATTTCTGTTATCTTTTATTATTATATCTGTTATATTTTATTATTATTTCTGTTATTTTTTTATTAAATCTGTTATCTTTTATTGTTATATCTGTTATATTTTATTATTATTTCTGTTAGCTTTTTATTATATCTGTTATCTTTTATTATTATTTCTGTTATGTTTTATTATTATATCTGCTATATTTTATTATTATTTCTGATACTTTTTTTTATATCTGTTATCTTTCATTATTATTTCTGTTATCTTTTATTACTGTATATATGTTATATTTTATTATTGTATTTTATTATTATTTCTGTTATATTTTATTATTATGTCTGTTATCTTTTAATATAATATATATTATGTTTTATTATAATTTCTTATCTTTTATTGTTATCTTTTATTATTACACCTATTATATTTTATTATTATTTCTGTTAACTTATATTATTATATCTGTTACATTTTATTCTTTCTGTTATATTTTATTATTATTTCTGTAATTGTTATTCTATAGTTATTTTTCTGCTGTTTTATTGTTATTTCTGTGTTTTTCGCGGCCTCCCGGTATAACTGTCCCACACCCTTTGAGTGAACTGGACGTCCTGGATAATAAGAAAAAAAGTCCATTGTGCATAAATGTGTACAGTAATTGTCTATGGTAGGCACCGACAACGACACTACTTTGGTCTGATACTTATAACTGAAACCACAGCAAAAGCAATTTTGATAGCAAAAATGAAAACCCCTAATCCGAATCAAAACTGTAGTAAAACCGATTGTCCGCCAATCAAATGAAAGAGGGACATCCAAGTCCCCCAACAGTAAGTCAATCAGAGCAAAAAAAAACCAAGTTTTGCCGAAAGCGAAAATACTGCGGTTAAATCGCGCAAATTCCAACACAGATAAGATGATGAAAAAGCAAATTCAAACACAGATAAGATGATGGGCCAACGGCCTTACCGTGCTTAAAACACCGGTTCTCATTAGATCACCGAAGTCAAGCAGCATCGGGCGCGGTTAGTACTTGGGTGTGTGACCACTTGGGAACACCCCGTGCTGTTGGCACATTTCGGACGCGGTGGCCCGGTGGTTTGCTCCCTGGATTTGCACGCTGCCACAACTGCCGCCGTGTTCATGCGGAGTACGATCACGTTAAACATGTGGATCCGTAAGTCCTTCCGAGAGGTTGGTGGTAGAGGAAGGAGGGTACGGTCCCTGTGGATGCCTCCCCACTGGGTTCCGGTCTACATTGGGTGGCACTTCTCGGCTGTCCAAACAGTTACCTTACACCTTTCTGGTACCCGGCCGTCCAAATAGTTGCTCAAGTCCTTGCTGACGAGCCGGACGGCCTGGGTCTTCAACACCTTTCTGGTAGTCCCGACCGTCCAAACAGTTACCTTACACCTTTCTGGTAGGTCGGACGGTCTGGGTCTCTACAGATAAGATGGTGAAAAAGCAAACTCAGACACAAATAAGATGATGAAAAAGCAAATTCAGACGCAGATAATATGATGAAAAAGCAAATGCAGACACAGATAAGATGAAGCAAATTCAGACACAGATAAGTTGGAGAAATGCGAGCAAAGAAAAGAGTATTAAAAGCAAAGATGTTGTTCGCAAGTCAGTCTTCGTGTTTTTCCATATACAGGTACTATGCCACGAATACTGAAGATATGGACTGAGATATTTACAAACTCAAAGTCGAGCAATAAGCAGTTATATCAATATTCATATTTTTATTCTCGCCATCACATTGGGCAACCTCAATTATATTAAAATCACAAATTTATCTCCTCCCATTGTGGATGGTATTGGAATAGTGTAAAAGCAATAAATATAATTAAGCTCATTTATATTATTGTTATTATTTTTATTCAAACTTACAGATGACTGCCAAATAAGGCCTAAAGAAATCTAGAGAATAAAATGGAACCTAGAAGTCTTGATATAAACGCTAAATGAAATCTAGGTTTGGACATTAAATATCGGTTTTCTGCCCTGTTCGCGCTGAGGAAGGCAATCTAAGTAATATCGAAACGATCGTCCGCTTTTATTATTTTATTTACGCAGGAATTTGTTCTTCATTTGTTTTATTTATACTTGTAGTTTACAGTAGCATTTAAAAATATTTACTTTTAATGCAATAGAAAATGAATTAATGAAATTCTTCTACACAGAAGTGACTTTAAGTACAAAAAATGACTTACTAGATCACAAATAATGCTGCACAAAAAAACATTATGAGATTAATTTGAAAATTATGAGATTTCACTCCTCAGTGTCTATAGTTTAACAATTTCCCAATTGCGCTTGGTTAAGCTCCCATTTGGCATTCAGTCTTAGGCTTGTTCGCACTAACAAGGAAATCCAAGTATTTCCGAAACGATCGATTATACTTTCAAAATTTTATTTACGCTGAATTTGACGCTGTGAACTAGTTATTCAATAAATTTCTTTATCTCTCTGTATTAAAAAAAAATCCTGCGAATTATTGGCACTGCGTGGCGAATAGACAGCAAAACGTTGTTGTTGTAGTTGAGACCCAAAACCGTCCGATCTACCAGAAAGGTGTAAGGTAACCATTTGGACGGCCAGGAAGTGCCAGCCAATTTAGACCGGAACCCAGTGGGAAAGTCATCCACAGGGACCGTACCCTCCTTCCCCTACCACCAACCTCTCGAAAGGACTGACGGATCCACATGTTTAACGTGGTCGTACTCCGCATGAAAACGGCGGCAGTTGTGGCAGCGTGTAAATCCAGCGAGCAAACCACTGGGCTACCGCGCCCGAAATGTGCCAACGGGACGCGGTGTTCCCAGGTGGTCACCCACCCAAGTACTAACCGCGCCCCATGCTGCTTGACTTTCGGTGATCTAACGAGAACCGGAGCTTTCAGCACGGTAGGGCCGTTGGCTAGACACAAAATGTGTCATGGTTCTAAAATTTTACATATAGACTAACACAGACCAGAAGACTAACATAAATCAAAAGACTAACATAAACCAGAAAACTAACATAAACTAGAAGACTAACATAAATCAGAAGACTAACATAAACCAAAAGATATGAAAGATGGGCTTAGATTTTGGATTTGCATCTTATTTAATTTAATATTAGTTAATTCAATTTAGCATAGTTTAGGTAAATATTTAATGGATTGAACCAACTTTCGTCATCAATGTAATGGGTTGCTGGCTGAAAACAGTGGGGTAGATTTAGAGGGTCGTAACACCAAGAATCCACTGAACCCACTGAAGTTCATAGAAATGATATTTGCAGAAATAGTAAACTATATATTTTCTTACCCCCCACCCCCTGCTCCCCCAAATTTTTTTTCTGGCGTCGCTACTGACTGATAAGTGACAAAAATGGCCGAGGACTAAATCAGTGAAGCACTGAAAACATTCGAAATGTAGATATTGAATTTTATAATATACTATAGTTATCTCTAGCTCACTTAAAGGAAATAGGATATAAATAACTTTAATGACAGAACTGTTTGTAAAAATGTCACGGATGGCTTTATTGAAATAATAAATGATCTGTAAAGCGAATCTCTATCTTTCTTTCATTTGCAAACTTCATCAATACTTTTTGGTTGGAATTAAAAATCCCCATTAAGGAAGCTCTGTCAACTTCCTCTGGGCATAATTATGACCTCTAATGAAGCAGATTGATCGAAATCGTGAACGTATCTGAGAAAATTACTTTAATGATTTTTAGCAAAATCATTTAAAACCTTGAAGAAAATTCTTGGAAAATACGACGGTTTCAATCAAATTTAGCTATTCCAAGCGTTTTTGTCAAGAATTTGATATTAATTCCAATGAAATATTGAAATAATGAAATTTTAATATAAAAACCTATCGAAATATTCCTTATGTATTTAAAATAAATATCTCAAACTGTTGTAAAAATAGTTAAAAATAATATCTTAGTTAAAACAACGCAAGACACAAATTGGTACCGGTATAAACTGGTTTTAGAGGACAAAAAATAATCTATATCGGCTCCAGTACGATGAAGTCGAAATGGTTTAGCGTAATTGACATCTTGTGAATTAAAACTTCTATAAAGTTCCATTTACATCGTTAAAACATTGCAAAATACAAATTTGTGCCGGTATAAACTGGTTTTGGAGGACAAAGAAATCGATGGTTGCTATAATAAGATGGAGCCGAAATGGATTTTCGTGAATGACGTCTTGAGAATTAAAACTTCAATAAAACTCCATTTACATCGTCAAAACACTGCAGAACACAAATTTAGTACCGGTATAAACTGGTTATGGAGGACAAAGAAATAGATGGTGGCTCCAGTAAGATGGAGCCGAAATAGTTTTGTGTGAATGTCGTCTTGTGAATTAAAACTTCAATAAAGTTCCATATTTATCAATAAAACTAGACATGTGGGTCCGAAAATTTCCCGGAAATGGGAAAATTTTCCTGTGTTTTTCCGGAAATGTTTCCTCTTTTATTTTTAATTAATTTTAAAATAGAATGTAATACTCTTTTAAAACTGTTTTTCTGAGAACCAAGTAGCATTACAAGAAGTTTTTGATCCATGATGGAGTTAGAAAGGAAGAGAAAAAACTCCTATGGATGAAAAGCTTGAAAATGCTAGAATGCTTTGAGAATTATATCTAGGTATCGCTAGTGTTTGTAAAGTAGTTGCTATTGTTAGTTGACACTGTAGAAAGGCGTAGTATTTAGTATATGTATTTTTAATAATTTTTAAATTAAGGATTCCTTAATTATGAGTATAATTAACCAGTATTATTTCATAGTTGTAGGATAAAATATAGAATATGTGGAGATAAAAATGAATTGGATAGTAAAATAATTTTGAATACGTAGAAATATTCTTTATTGCTTCAGTTAAACTTTGCGTTGTACTAATAATTAATTTTTACAAAATTGACAGTTTAAATAAATATTTTAGTTCTTTCGCCATACAAATGCATACAATACAGGACTACTTATCTTAACCCAGCGCCACCTGGATTATTGCCTCAAACGGTATTGGCGTTTTCTTAATATGAATATGTAACTCTTTACTTTTACCTCCATGTTTTGATCATTGTGTTTACTAATTTTGAAAAGGCAAATGAAGGCGAGCGAGGGGAACGTGTGTATATGCACTTTATTTTATAAAGAACATTTTACTCATTCTCAGTAAAAAGTAAATAAATATGCCTATTCTTTCCAGGTACAAAATGAAAACGAAAATTGAATTAAAAGTGCACATTGAGTATAATTTAAAATAATTATGACTGTTATTTTGTGCCGTTAAACTCAATTTAACAAATTATTGAAGAAATAAAGAGAACGTGAATATAAGTCTGCAGGGAAAGTCATGTGCTGCCTACATCAGATTTCTTGTTATCCAAATCCGTTTGATATCGTTTCTAGTTTATTCTACGCTGACTTTTTGAGAAGAATTTACTTTAATTTTTATGGAGATCTTAGAAATTTTAAGATAAGTAAATAAATACACTGATAAATATTTTAATAAAATTAGTTATGACTCTCCTGAGTTTTAAATGCTTTGATTTATTCGGAGTTCTATCGGATTACTTTTCAGGTATAAAAATTCATGAAGTAATCATTTTGTTAGAATCGTACCTGTAAAATCAATAATATAAGTCCTTTTTTGCTTGCTAGAATGTTTTCTTGAAAAACTTGCAGCCTTCGATGAAAAAGCTGAAAATGGCGAAAGCTTTTGAAGATAAAATCAACACGAAATTGAAATTACCGTCGTTTGCATCTCAAAAAAATGCATTCAAAATTTCTCAAGTGAATACAGAAATTTTTATTTGACGTTAAGATACAGTTTTTATTAAAGATTTACATACTAAGTTCTGGAATGTTCTAGAAAATGTGCACGGCGTTACCTAGATCTTAAGATGCAAACCTTGATTGCAATCACACTGAAATTACCAAATAATTCTCGAAAACCAAAGAACGCTTTATCAAAACTCCAGCTTATAATAATATCAAAAAAAGAAGAAAAACGCTGCACCTATGGTGTTGAAATGGAAACTCAGCGAGAATATCCCGAATACCAAATATCTCGGGAGATTTTATATATATATATATATATATATATATATATATATATATATATATATATATTTATATATGTAATTTTAGTAGAAATAGTCCAGAGAAGAGACGTATTACGCTATCAAAAATCTACTTTATTAGGCGACACTAGAAATAGATATAGTTACATATCCTGGACCACTCCTGATGGTCGACCAGTTCTCACCAAATCTCTGTGCAGTCTGCGTAGTTTTTCACAAGTACAGATTACATTTACATCGGAGGGGGAGCGATATGAGGCATAGGGCACATGCTGTTTTCGCTTTAAAAATGTGGTTGGGAAGGCAGTTTCATATGAGAAAGTTTACGCAGAGGTTAAGATTAGTGGCCATATATGGTGTGGTCGAGGAAAAGAGGAAGTGTTGGCAGACTTTGCTAATATTAATGGCGTGGGATAGAATTTAATATAGTTGCAATATGTGTTGGACGTGACATAGGAATTTGGAATAATAATCGTGAAAGAAATAGGCGCATTATTGGGAAAGGCTTAAAATTTCTGTATTATATATATATATATATATAAAATACAGAAGAACGCATTTGCGTAAAAATCGGGCTAAAACATAAAATAACTAAAAAACTAATTCGAATTTAAACAAATATAACGCCAAGGTGCACCACCTTCCCAGATCCTAAACTACTTACGTACCAAATTTCATAACCGTATGACCTTAAGATGTCCCGCTACATGCGACACAAACAAACAGACATCTTCCTCAATCAGGCACTTTACTATAGATAGACCTAATGTGCACACTTATTGACCTTTCTTTACAAAGTTATTGGGGTTCTTAAATACTTTCCAAGGGACTCTGTTTAGTTTTGGTGTAGTTTGCTCAGATGATAATTATAAATTAGTTACTAATTTAATCCTTCAATATTACAACTTCAACATTTCAAAATACAAAATATCAATTAACTGCAGTGTACGTCAATTCGGCCTTTTCATACCAGAATCTATTTTTAAGTTTGTGACATTTTTTCTTGCAAATTTATTTTGCAAGAAAAATTTTGAAAAACCTGTATTGTTGTTCCAATTGATTACAATTGTATTATATTACCCTTCATTTTTAAAGAGCTTGAAAAAGTCTTTCGATTGATGTTCGATTAGTTTGTTATTTCACCCTTCGGAGAGCTAACTTGCCTCCCTGAGTGGAGGTTAATGATGTCATGAACACAAAAACTGCATCGCGGCTATATTTCATTACATTGGTTGAAACTGTTAAGTGTAGTGATAATTTAGTATGATTTGTATGTATGTGTGCATAAGAAATCGACCATAGACAGACAGACGGTCGTCACTCCAAAAATAACCAAAACTTGTTTAGGAGGTCCTAAAACATATATCGGTATCAAAATTCTGAAATCGAAAATTTTCATGAACACAATAATTTCTCTATACTACGTATAAAAAAGTAAAAACACAATCATGTATGTCAAAATATTGATTTTGACGACGCAAAACAGTATCGTTATTGAGACCCAGACCGTCCGACCTACCAGAAAGGTGTAAGGAAACTATTTGGACGGCCGTGAAGAGCCACCCAATTTAGACCGAAACCCAGTGGGGGTGACCTCCCTCCTTCCCCTACCACCAACCTCTCGGAAATACTTACGGACCCACATGTTTAACGTGATCGTACTCCGCGTGAACACGGCTGCAATTTGGGCTGTGGATGGAATCGAACCCGGGCCTACCGAGTGCAATTCCAGCGCTCTAACTACTGGGCTACCGCGCCCGCAATACAGTATGGTTGAGTGTTGAAAACCCAGACCACACGACCAACCCGAAGGCTTATGTTAGCAAGATGTGTGGCCGGGAACTTTATTTTTTGATTCAAGAGATTACAGTACATATATTAAAATGAATCACATCACAGGAACACAGAAAACTACACATATACTTATAACACATAGAACAACACAATTAAAACACAGAGTACACAAAAAATACAGGAGTAATAAATTCAGGTATAACCAGAATGGGAAAAGGATGAAAGTTTTCCCTGGAATTACACAAGATGATGAAGAATATTTTGATGGCAGTTTTTCCAAAAATTTACATATGATGATGAAGTATGATATGATGATGATAATTATACCAAATGATAGGTGAATGTGGATGAAAATGGTTGGAAATGATTGAACAGAAGGTGTACTAACATTTTGAAGAGATTTACAATGATTATTCAGGATGAAAATTGGAATTTACCGAAGAGATTTACAATGATTTTTAAGAATGAGTAAATTGGAATTTACAGAAGTATACAATTGTTTACAGGTATTTTCAGCAATATCCCAAAAGAACCAAGGAAAAGAGGAGCAGTGCAAGGTCAGGGACCAGAAGGGGCCTGGAGACCCCCCAGGTTGATCAGGGAATATTATTCGAAATTTCGCGGCCGGAGAGGATGCAATTTTTAATTTTTTGAATAGAAGAATTGTTCTTAAGAACCCTGGAAAACCAGGCCGCAGAGTTAGCACTAGTGGGCCGAGAGAGATGATTAGGGAGGGAAAGAGGGCAAGAAAAAACAAAGTGATCTGCATCGCCGTAGGCGTTACACGAACAGTTAGAGGTAGTTTTTTGTTTGAAAAAGTACAGGTAGTCCAGAAAAGGGCCATGGCCTGTTAAAAAGTAAGTAAGAAATTGATTTGAAATTAAAAAATTTGGGTCAACAGAGGGAAGAAAATTTGAAATTCGAGCGGGGTCGTGGATACGGGGAGAGATATAATCATTTAAGTAAGATTGCCATTAGCTAAGAAGAAGGTTTTTACAATGTTTTTTTAGCAGAGAGTAAGGGTAGGGGATGGGAAGGGGGGAGCCAGAAATGGTAGCAAGTTTGGCAAAGTGATCTGCGGCCTCGTTGCCAGGGTTATCCGCGTGAGCTTTTACCCAGGAGAGATTAATGAGATTTTTGAATGGACTAGCTTTAATTTTGATTTTATTTAAGAAATTTGATTTAATTTCTATAGATCTAAATGCCAAAATTGAGGATAGACTATCCGAAAATATATTTACCTTAGAGTTGTTTTTAATTGCCCAGGAGATTGCAAAGTCTATGGCTGCAAGTTCAGCCTGGAAAACAGTGTTTTCACCACCTAGTTTAAAGGAAAAGACCCGTTCCAGGACATCATGTTTAAAGATGCAGACGGCGAATCCAGTGTTGCCGTCTAGGGAGGAACCATCAGTATAAATGTTTAAATTGGAGAAGGAAAGAGGGTCCGAGGGTTCGAAAAGGACAATCCTGTTAGCAGGAGGAGAGGAAGAAAAGGGGGAATTAAAGTCAAAAAGGGAAGGGGCGGGAAAATCAAGGGAAGAAAAAAGGTTTTGACGAAGTTTCCAAAAGGTAAATTTTGAATGCAAGGATTTTATTACTAAGTGAATGGGCGGGATCCCTGTAAGGGAAAAAAGAGAGATATTTAAAGAGGTCCTAAAACCTGAAGAGATCTTAAGAAGAAAAATGCTTTGTATTGAAAGAAGAGTTTTAATTTGAGCCCCTGTTAGATTGTTGCCCCAGATACCCGCCCCAAAGGAAAGAACTTTTTTGATGACCGCCATGTACCAAACTTTCAAAAAAGATTTATTAACACCCCAGTTACAACCGGCCAGTTTACCGAAGGTTGAGGCAATCTTGAAACATCTCTCCTTAAGATGGAAGACGTGGGCACTCCATTTAAAGTTGTCATCTAAGACTATTCCAAGAAATTTGAGGTGCCTGGAGATTGCTATCTTAATATTGTTGATTTTAAAAG
Source organism: Amaurobius ferox (assembly GCA_951213105.1). Taxonomy (NCBI): domain Eukaryota; kingdom Metazoa; phylum Arthropoda; class Arachnida; order Araneae; family Amaurobiidae; genus Amaurobius; species Amaurobius ferox. The sequence goes on along the minus strand of OX578152.1, from coordinate 89,488,342 downwards.
TGGGATTTTTCTTAATTTTTAAACGGGACTTATTGAAAATGATGGCTTGACATTTGGAGAGGGGGATTTCTAATTTCAATTTAGTAAGAGATTCCGAAACTATATTTAACAGCAAGTTATTATTTATAGCCAAGGAGCGAAGAGTAGGAGCATAGGTTACCACCGCAAGATCATCTGCGAAAGCTTGGAGGTGGTTTTGATCATTATTTAATAAGAGAATGTTATTGAAATAAATATTCCAGAGAGTTGGTGAGATAACCGAGCCTTGTGGGGCTCCGCGGGAAATATGTTTGGTGTGTACTGTGGGGCCATTAATAAAAGATATGATTCTGTTTTGTAAGTAGGAAAAGATAAAATTTTGAAATGTGGGAGGTAGATTAATTTTATTAAAAGTATTTGGGAGGATTTCCCAGTTTAGGTTGTCGAAGGATCCGCAGATGTCCACGGTGGTTAGGGAAACATAATGTCCTAATAATGCAATACAGTAATGCACATAATGGTTAGGGAAACATAATGTCCTAATAATGCAATACAATAATGCACATAATGCAATACAGTATGGTTGTAATGATTTGTGATATTGATACAATATCGTTGCAATAAATAGTGATATTGATACAGTATCGATACCATTAGAAGCAATATTGATACAATATCGATGCAATAATTAGTGATAACGATAAAGTATGGATACACTTAGTATCGATATTGATACAATATCGTTGCAATAAATAATGATATTGATACAGTATCAATAGCATTAGAAACAATATTGATACAATATCGATGAAATAATTAGTGATAACAAAAGTATCGATACCATTAAGATCGATATTGATGCAATATCGGTACATTATTAAACGATACATATCGATACACCGTATTGATACATCACATTACTTGCCCGTTACTACTTTCACGTGAGGCATGAACATTAAATCCACTTTCAAATGAGTTTTGATGATGAAAATTTTCAAAACTCGTACTCGTAATGGAAGGAGAAGATTAACTTACTTCAAAGTGCTAAAATAAAAGTTTTGGCTTCACCACCTTTGAAATAAATTAGACAGAAATCTTAATGACGTAAATCACAGAGATTTTAATGAAAAATCTTAATGACACAACAATACCATTAGAAATGTTTTGCCCCGTCAAACAAAAATACTAGAAAATATATAGCTAAATCATTTCCATTCACCAATATTTTTAATTTAGAATTAATGAATTCCATTAAGTAGGTTTTGTTAATACCCTTTGGGCACAGTTAATAACTTTAAACGAAGCAAGTAAAACGAATTTTAATTTCAGAAATGAACTTTAAATCGATTTTCACAGAAGTTTCGTAATCTATTGGATTTTTTTCATCAATGTTACAAGGTTGTACCAGAATGCCCAAATGATGGCAATTTGAGCGTATTTGCACTGGTTTTATTTCTAAGTGCTAGAACAAAAAAAAATTGCCTTTAGTAACTTTAAAGCAAATGAAACAGAAATCTTAAATGAAGCAAATGAAATGAGAGAGTTTAATGAAAAATCTTAATGGCAGAAGTGACATTAGAAATGTTATGCCCGGTCGTACAAAATACTGGAAAACATACAGAGCTAAATCATTTCCAACCATCAATATTTTTAATTTAGAATTAACGAACTCCATTAAGTAGGTTCTGTTAATATCCTTTGGGCACAATTAATGACCTTTAACGTAGTAAGTAGATCGAATTTTAATTTCAGAAATGAACTCTTAATCGATTTTTACGGAAAAGCTCTTAGATGTGCATGAAATTCGAAGAAAATCATTTTAATTTTTCATGCATTCATCCTCAAGTTTTGCAGTATACGTTCGTTTACGGAATATATAATATAAGAAAACTTGAAATTTACAAGTATATGCAAATTCTTATACTATTCTAAATTACATTATTATTCAAAACACTTATTAAACTATTTAATTTAATTTTCCTAAAAATAAGTATAAGAATCTATGTTCTCGCTATTCTCTATACAAAACTATCATCACAGGCAGATCTGAAGTTTTAACATCCTGGTCCCACACAACAAAACAAACACATTTACAAAAATATCTGATGTGGGCAGCACATGAATTTCCTTATATAGCGCAATGAATTTACTACTTTTACACACAAAAAAATAAGTTATTCTTATGGTAGATACTTATATTCTTTCCAAGACATTAAATTTTCATCAATTAGTCGTCATTTTCATCGATTTAGTGTCATTTTATCCATTTGGCGACATTTTCGTTAAAGTGGTGACATTTAAAAACGTCGCCATGTTGGCGATATTCCGCAAAATTCGTCGCCAAAATCTCGCCAAACGTTATGGACGGAGAAATAAGTTATTCTTATAGCAGATAAATGACTATTGGCGTTCAAATATAAAAGTATTACTCAAAGTATCTTTTCTCATGAATGGAACGAGCTCGATCCACGAAAATGGTGTCACCAAATTTACTGCATGAAAAGTGATTATGTTTCTCAACAATTAATATTTTTTTTAATTTATGGTATATATAGATATTTAATATGTGAAAAATGTACAATATTTCGAGAACGGTTCATGCTAGCGTTCTACAATTTATGTCATTCATTTTCTAAGAAAAAATTACTTACGAAATGTCTATTTACGTAACTTTATTAAATGTTTTGATTTTTTGATGATTTTTCCAAAATTTCACTCGAAAATCTAGGGGGTTCTGAACATTCGATTGTGTTTAAAAACGATAGGCTGCCAGTATTTACGGATTGTGATTTTTGTACCAAATTTCATTCGCATCACTTCATTTGTTTGTGAGATATCGCCTCCACAGACTCTGATACACACACATATTTTCAAACACACACACACACACACACACACACACACCCAGACATCACCTCAAAAATGTTCGATTAGTGATCAGGTATGCTTGAAACGTGCCCTCCCGTCGAAAACTTGAATTCGAATTACCGACCCTGTCACAATACTTTCCTTATACATACGTTTATAAGGAAAGTAATATATGAAATTGAATGCCAAAATGAATATTCCAAAATGAAAGCGCTTTGAAATTGAATCAGTATATGCCAAACTGAAATCGCTAAAATGGTTTTAGAAGATATACCCATACCAATTTTATTCTGTTTTAACATTTGGCTAAACTTAATATATGAGTTTGAAAACTCTGTCAAAATAAAACAGATGACTTCAGAAATTGATTAAAAATATCAATAAACCCCGTAACCTTTCAATCCAAAAGCCGTAATTGATATAATCCATTCAGAAATGGATTTCCGATGTAAATTTATTTTACATATAGTTCCTAATTATTTAAATCGGAAATGATTTAATGAAAATCGTCTGCTGTATAAACTCATTGAGTTTAATTTCTTTGATTAACAACATATTTTCCAAATGAATTTGCAAAAAATAATATCGTCTGAGTAATGCTATCTCAGTGGGAGATTTGTTTGTTATTAATATTTCAACAATCCCTGTTCCTAGAAACTCTAAACATGGATTAAATTTTAAGTGGTACTTTCAAGCCTACCCACAAAATTTCGTAAAATTTAGTGCAGCAGTGTCCCGTGAGGAGAATATAAACACATATACACACAGACAGATTTTCAATTTTATTTATATAAATTGTTTATAACTCTATGTATAATAATTGATATCTCAAGGCGAAAGAGAATTGTAATCAGCATTAGTTTAAGTTATTCGCTTCAAAATGTTTGTAAAAAATTCCTAAAAAATATTTTCATGATGGTATCATGTCGATAAATTGCATACGTTTGGCTCAACTATGTTAATATGTGTTATTATAATATATTTTGCATTCAAAGCATAGTTAACACAATAAATTACTCACATAAATTTGGTTACCTATATTGTTCCGAGGAATTATCGCGTATTCCCATAGGAAAAGAAATGATATAAAAAAATCCTTAATTTGTAACATTGCGAGTTCTAATCGTAAGAATTATAAAGAAAAAGGTCTATCGTTTTCTAGTTACTAGCAGCATACCCGTTCTTCGTACGGAGTATATAATATAAAGAAACTTATAATTCGCAATCATGTGCAAATTCTGTTAAAATATTAAATTTATTGCTCATAAAGAGAAGTTTAAGAATATCTGTTCTCACTATGCAAAATTATCTTCACGGGCAGATCTGAAGAATAAAACATCCTGACCCCTTTTATAAACAAATTTACAAAGAAAAGGAATTGAATCATTATATGCAACCCCGTACTACTTATATTGTCGTAGATTAGAAAATATGCAAGTGTGTTAGTAGAAGATTACCCGTATTACAATATGAGTCTCAAAAATATTTGCCAGAATAAAGGAGATAACGTAATAAATTGAAAATATCAATAATCCCCGTAATCTTTTACCAGAAGGTCGTAATTGATTCTAATATATGCCACTATATATCTAAATATATGCCAATATACCTGTACTACTTATATTCTCGTAGATTAGAAGATATAATGCATTTGTAGAAGATTACGTACAACGTACTATATATGAGTTTCAACAATTTTCGTCATAATAAAACAATGTCATAATAACTTGAAAATATCAATAATCCCTGAATCAAAAGTCCCCGAAAATATCAATAATAATAATGTTTAAACCTGAAGACCGTAATTGATATTATCCAGTCAAAATGCAATGTCAATGAAATTTATTTTATATACATATCTTTATTTTTCAAATCGGAAAAGATTTAAAATCGTATGCCGCATAACACATTGGATCCGTTGCTAAGCGACATGATATCATTTGCTTCAAATAAATTGATGGAAATCATATCATCTGAATAATGCGACCTCCATGGAAGATTTGGCGACATTTTAGTCAATTTAGAGATAACTTAAAAAATCCCCAAATTTATCGCCAAGTGGGACTGTAGAACAGATAGTCCCACAAATTGATAGTCCCACAAATTGACGAAACATCATCACAATACTATCCCCTAACAAAACACAATTATTTTCATTTATTAAGCGCGATTTTATCAATTCTATGATATTTTTATGGACTCACAAATATTTTTATCAATTTAGTGATATTAAAAAAATTCGTTAAATGTGTTACTAAGTAGGATGGATGGACTGTCCAACAAATGCTACCGAAACATCATTTCAGTACTCTATTCTAAAAAAACAAATCATTGATTTGCGTCATTTTTATAAATTTGGAAACATTTCCGCTAATTTGGTAAAGTTTAAGAAAAGTTACCAAATTATTTAGAGATATTCCGCTATAGTCGTAGCTCTAAATTTGCAGATCTGAAGAATAAAATATTCTGACCCCGTTTGTATATACTAAATGAAAACACTAAAATTGTATTATAAGATACAGCCGTTCTATTCTTTTTCTGCTTCAACAATCGGCTAAATGAATTTATTGGGTAAACACAATATATGAGTTTATTAGCTAAACACAATATATGAGCTGGAAACCTCTTTGCTAAAATAATGCAAATGATGTACGCAGTTTGCAATTTATATAATTAAAAGAACAACCAAACCTTTCATTTAAAAATATATTTTTACATCCATTTATTTATTATTCAAATAGAAAAAATAATAATAAATATTAACAACACATTTAATTTCATTCCGTTGCCGAGCAACATGATATAAGATAGAATCTTCCTCATAAAATGCGAAATTAAATAGCCATTTTGATTTCTTTATACTTTTAATCCTTGAGTAAAAGCTTGTGAAATATAACCACGGAGGTAGATTTTTCCATTTAAATTCATGTTTCAAACAATTCGTGTTTTTCGATAGTGACTAATTAATGCAAAAATCCAGCACCAAACTCGGAAATAAAGTTTTATTTCATTTCGCCGTTTTAAACAAACGATGTTCATCCTTTCCGTTTGAATAAACCACGGAGTTGGAGAGTATAACTCATAGGAAAAAGTTCGGTTTTTCATTAATATCTCGACAACCCCTGGTCTTAGTAACTCGAAACTTGAACTAAATTTATGGGGGGCTATTTCCAGGCTATCCACAAAATTTCATTAAATTCGGTTCAACCGTTTTTCCGTGATGATGAGACAAACGAAAATTTTGTTTTTTACTAATATCTCGAGAACCACTGGTCGTAGAAACTCAAAACACAGACTAAATTTTAAGTGGTGCTATTTCTAGGCTTCCCACCAAATTTTATCAATTTCGGTTCAGCCGTTCTCCCGTGATGATGGGACAAACAGACAGACAGACAGACAGACAGACAAATTTTCAATTTTATTTATGTAGATTTATATAAAAAATTTTCAAGCAATAATTCCATCGTGGTATGTACATTTGTTCTCGAGTTACCATGACAACAGCTCACAGAAATGGGCATATTTACGAAAGTGATTGAAATGTAAGTAAAGAAAGTGACTTTGCTCAAAATCGATTACAACGTAAACTACAGTGCCCGTAAAGATAAGTAAATACACATATTAAATTGCAAGTTCAAATTGCAAGTTCCTGTTAAAATCTTGAATTCTCTATAAAATAATATGAGAAACTAAAATAAAAAAATCTGATGTGGGCAACACATGACTTTCCTTATATAATGTAATGAATTTACTACTTTTACAGTAAAAAAATAGGTTTTTCTTATAGTAGATACTAATATTCTTTCCAAGATATTGAATTTTCGACAATTAGTTGTCATTTTCATTGATTTAGAGTCATTTTTATCCATTTGACGAGATTTACGTTAATTTGGCAACATTTCAAAAAGTCGCCAAGTTGGCGACATTTCGCCAAATTCGTCGCCAAAATCTCGCCAAGAGTTATGCACTAAGAAAAAAGTTATTCTTACAGCAGATAAATGACTATTGGCGTTCAAATACAAAAGTATTATTCAAAGTATATTTTTTCATGAATGGAACGAGCTAGATCCACGAGAATGATGTCACTCAATTTATCGCATGGTATTACATATGAAAAGTGAACATGTTTCTCAATAGGAATTTTTTTTATGTGACTTTTTCATAATTTTTTTGAAAAATGTACAATATCTCGAGAACGGTTCATGTTAGCCTTCTAAAATTTATGCCAATCGTTTTCTAATGAAAAATTACATAAGAAATGTCTATTTGCGTAACTTTATTAGCGGTTTTGATTTTTTGACGATTTTTTCAAAATTTCATTCGAAAATTTAGGGAGGTTCTGAACATTCGATTACGTATAAAAACAATAGGCTTCCAGTGTTTACGGATTGTGATTTTTGTACCAAATTTGGTTCGAATCGGTCCATTCGTTCGTCTGTTATCGTCTCCACAGACTCACTGACACACACACATACACACATACTTTCACACACACACACACACACACACACACACAGACATCACTCCAAAAATGTTTGATTCGTGATCAGGGATGCTTGAAACGTGCTCTCCCGTCGAAAACTCGAATTCGAATTTTCGACCCCGTCACAATACTTTCCTTATACATTATGTATATAAGGAAAGTAATAATAATACTATCGTCTTAATTGAGCAGTTTCGGTAATTATCGAACATTTATAAAAATATTTTAATATAAAGACCTTTGCAAGGTACGAAAGCATTATCCCAGTGAAAGTTAATTAATTCCATTCCCATGCCGAGTTCTGCGAATAACCGTTTGGTAAATTTAACATTAAATGAAACAAGCTAACCGAATATAAATGGACTTTTAGATGATTACTGCAGAAACATTTTATAATTTATATGAAGTGCTTCGGAAAAATACTTTTTATAACTTTAAAAATTTCAGGATCTTAATAACCTTTCCAATACCGACATAAAAAAAATAACGAATTTTTATTCGAAACGTAATTTTTATTTATCCTTGTGTTCTTGAAAATTAATTCTCAATCAGAATTTAAAGCTATTCGTTAATCTCTCAAACTTCTTAATATGAAAATAGTATAAATATTGAGAAAAATATAAATAGTTGAATAGCATAAGTGGTTCAATATTAATGGTTGAATAACGTAAATGGTGTAATAAAATAAATGTTTTAATAATATAAATGGTTTAATAATATATATAGTTTAATAATATAAATGGTTTGGTAATATAAATAGTTAAATATAAATAGTTGAATATCATAAAAAGTTCAATATGAATGGTTGAATAATATGAATGGTTTAATAATATAAATGGTTTAATAAGATAAATGGTTTAATAATATATATGGTGTGGTAATATAAATATTTAAATATAAATAGTTGAATAACATAAAAGATTCAGTATGAAAGGTTGAATAATATAAATCTTTCAATATAGTTTAATAATATAAATAGTTTCATAATATCAATGGTTTAATAATACAAATAGTTTAAATATAAATGATTTAATAATAGAAATGGTTTAATATAAATGAATAACATAAATTGTTCAATATGAATGGTTGAATAATGCAAATAGTTCCATATAAATAGTTAATAATATAAATAATTCAATGTAAATGGCTAAATAACATAAATAGTTTAATAATATAAATTTTTCAATATAAATGGGCTAATAACATGAATTACTCAGTATGAATAGTTGAATAATGTAAATGGTTAAATAACGTAAATGGTTCATTAATATAAATGGCTCAATATAAATGTCTGAATAACATAAATGGTTCAATATAAATGGTTAAATAATATCAACTGTTTAAGATAAATAGTTGAATGATATAGATGGTTCATAATAATGGAATTATATAATGCGTTGACTGAAATAAATTGAATAAAATAATCTAAAAATCTAAAAACAGATTAAAAAATCTGATGTGGGCAGCACATGACTTTCCTTATATAATGCAATTAATTTACTATTTTACAGTGAAAGAAAACAGATTATTTTTATAGTTGTTATTTATATTCTTTCCAAGATATTGCATTTTCGTCAATAAGTCGTCATTTACTATGTCGTTCTCATCAATGAGTCATCATTGATTTAGCGTCATTTTTATATATTTGGCGAGTTTTTACTTAATTTAGCAACATTTAAAAAAGCCGCCAACTTGGCGACATCCCAGCAAATTAGTCGCCAAAATCTCGCCAAGCGTTATGGACGAAGAAATAAGTTATTCTTACAGCAGATAAATGACTATTGGCGTTCAAATACAAAAGTATTACTCAAAGTATCTTTTTCCATAAATGGAACGTGCTAGATCTACGAGAATGATGTCACCAAATTTATCGCATGGTATTACATATGAAAAATGAACATGTTTCTCAATAGGAAATATTTTTTTTTATTTTATATGACTTTTTGATAATTTTTTGAAAAGGTGCAATATCTCGAGAACGGTTCATATTAACGTTCTAAAATTTATGTCAATCGTTTTCTAATGAAAAATTACACAAGAAATGTCTATTTGCCTAACTTTATTAGCGGTTTTGATTTTTTGACGATTTTTTCAAAATTCCACTCGAAAATTTGGGGGTTCTGAACATTCGATTGCGTATAAAAACAATAGGCTTCCAGTGTTTACGGATTCTGATTTTTGTTCCAAATTTCGTTCGAATCAGTCCATTCGTTCGTCAGTTATCGTCTCCACAGACTCACTGACACACACACACACACACACACACATGCCTTCACATACACACACACATACTTTCACACACACACACACACACACACACCAAGGATGCTTGAAACGTGCTCTCCCTTCGAAAACTCAAATTCGAATTTTCGACCCCTGTCACAATACTTTCCTTATACATTATGTATATAAGGAATGTAAAAATTGGTTGTTCATTCACCTTAATTAAATCAATAGTTCCTATCAGTATTGGGAATTTTCTTAGGAGAAATTTGAGGTCTGGATAAAATGTCTCAAAAGTATTTATATAAATCAGTAATTTATAAATCAGACACTGCTTGTTATTCTAAAATCTCGATCATAATATTATAAAGCTACCAATACTAAGTATTTTCAATAACTTATAATGATAGCTTTCAAAATAAGACATCATTCAAAGCTGTGTTAAAATCCCTGAGTGAATAAGTTCCGTAATAGGATTCCTTTTCGAAATTCCGACTGCATTTTCCAGAATTTATAAAGCTCTATAAATATCTCACATAACTAAACATAGGCGCTCAGCTTTCACAATGGCTTTACATCAAACTCATTTTTGAAATAGTTTGAAGTACCTTTTATTCTTAAAACTCTTTTTCTTACCAAAGGGATTATGGCTTACTTCAAATAAGACCTTTTGAAGTTTAATGCATTTTATCAATCAAGAGATGTGTTCATTAGAACCTATATATTCTTAACTTACATTTGTAAGTAAACATTGCACCTTTTTTAAAGTCATTAAACAATGAAAATAGTTTCAAGAAGGATTTACTGTCATTTCTCTCGTGAAATGAATAGTTTGTTAATGTATTGTATTTTGCTACTTGTTTTTCTTATAGTTTATTCTAATTTGTTTTGTTTTGAATTTTTGCACTGTCATTAGTTATTAATATTTTGCTAGCTTGTAACAGTTGGGGTGGGAGCTGTGGACTCAGCCGCCTATTTACATCTCCTTTTGAAGCAGTTCCACACTGTTATAAACTCACTTATATAAGTTTGTAATTGTACTTCTTGTGTGTCAAAATAAGGAAAATCATTATTATTTTTTATTATTATTTTTAATATTATTATTATTTTTTTTATTATTAATATTTTTATTATTAATTTTTATTATTATTATTTTTTATTATAAGTATTTTTTATTATTAATTTTTATTATTAACACTTTTTATTATTATTATTATTTTATTATTATTATTTTTATTTATTATTTTTTTATTATTATTATTTATTATTATTAGTTTTATTATTATTATTTATTATTATTATTATTATTATTATTATTCTATTATTATTTTTTTATTATTTTATTATTATTATTATTATTTTTTATTGTTATTATTATTATTATTGGTGTTGTTGTTGTTATTGACAAGCAAACCGAAATCATTATTTGTCTAAATATTGCGATTCCTTTTACTTTACAACTAGGATGGATGATTTATTAATCATCCATGAATGAAGAAAATTTGCACACGTACGCAAAATTGCATACAGATGTGTGGAATCACAATTTCAATAATTAAAACTAACTGTAACAGGGTGAAACGCTCATTTTTAAACCACGTATGCTCACTACGCTTCGTACAAATAACAAATAAACAACTTTTAAACAGTTAATCAAAGCATATGCACTTGCATGCATTGTGATTTAAACGAACGCCTGTATATAAAATACGTTTTTGCGAGTTAAAAGTGTTACTTAGATTTCATTTTTTCCTGTATTCTAATTGGTTTAACTTAATATTCAAATTCTAAAAACTTATATGATGTTTTGTATTAGAATTCTCCAATATTGTATCCCCCTTTACAGACATTGGCGTCCATGGACGCCAATGTCTGCAAAGGGGGGATCGAACTATTTGGGATAGGGTATGTCAAATACCTGTCTTTCCGAGAGGATTTTTGTTTGGGATGGATGCTGTCCCACCCGTAAGCAAAAGGTTATGTCATAAATAGCTACATTATGCATATATTAGAATAATTGTTTTCAGTTATGAATGTTTTGAACTTTGCATATATTGCAGAGACGAAAAGAGAAAGTCGTAGCCATAAAAATGTGAGGAACAAATATATTTTTTTTAAATAATTTCTGATAATCTTATCTTAATTTATACCAAAGGCATAAAAAGTTAACTGAGACAAAATAAAATGCAGTTCTTGGGGGAAAAAATAATTCCGTATCATTAATGTATTTTTTATGAATAGAATTAAACCAGTAAAACAAAACTAAAATAAAGAAAAATTCATAAAAAATAAACTACACTTTGTTAATACCCATTCTGTAAAAAATGTATTTTACACATAGTTTGCACATTAAATATTAATCAGAGATTCCAAGCCTCCGACTAATGCATGGCTTTGCATGAAAAATGTTTAAAAATGATAAGTTAAATTTCACCTATTTAAAAATATCTGATGTGAGCAGCTCATGACTATCCTTATATACTCAAATTTATTTTACCTTTATTTCATTAATATTTCATTAAATTGAATTTAATTCCAGAAAAAAACACGGATAATTATTTTAAATTACACTGAATTTACACTTCTAATTCAATTTTCGTTTTTATTTGATAACAGGACGTATCTTCTAAACCGGCATAGCAAAAATGAAAAAAGAGGATTCTACTCGATACATGCGATTTTTATTAAATCTTTTCAGATTTGAATAATAAAAATATGTATATAAAATAAATTTCATTGACATTGCATTTTTGACTGGATAATATCAATTACGATCTACAGGTTTAAACCTCATTATTATTGATATTTTCGGGGACTGTTGATTCAGGGATTATTGATATTTTCAAATTATTATTCCATTGTTTTATTATAACGAAAATTGTTGAAACTCATATATAGTACGTTGTACGAGTAATCTTCTACAAATACACGGGAATATCTACTAATCTACGAGAATATAAGTAGTACAAATATATTGGCATATATTTTGATATATATTGGCATATATTAGAATCAATTACGACCTTCTGGTATTAAGATTACGGGGATTTTTGATACTTTCAATTTATTACGTCATCTCTTTTATTTTGGCAAATATTTTTGAGACACATATTGCAATACGGGTAAGCTTCTACTAACACACTGGCATATTTTCTAATCTGCGGCAATATAAGTAGTACGGGGTTGCATATATTGATTCAATTCCTTTTTTTTGTAAATTTGCTAAAAAAAGGGGCCAGGATGTTTTATTCTTCAGATCTGCCCGTGAAGATAATTTTGCATCGTGAGAACAGATATTCTTACACTTCTCTTTATGAGCAATGAATTAATTATTTTAACAGAATTTGCACATGAATGCGAATTATAAGTTTTTTATATTATATACTCCGTACGAAGAACGGGTATGATGCTAGTACATATATACATATATACACATACAAATATATATATATACATACATATATATATATATATATATATATATATATATATATATATATATATATATATATATATATATCCTTCTTATTTAGTAAATGGTATAGTAAAAAAGTTTAGATAAGCTGGATTTTCATGAATTCTATTCATAGTATCTTATATTAGCCAGAGATCACCTTTCTCTTGTATTAATAATACTTTTATTTTTACATCCTCTTTAACATCAGGTTTTATTGTTAGCCCCACCTTTTTGTAGCTCTTTTCGTATATTATTACTTTTGTTAACCTTTTCGCCTTACTGTTTTTCATTTCTTACGAATGGCAAGAGTGGATCATTTCTTTTTCTTTGCGAATGGCAACACTGGTCTCTTCACTCAGGGTTCCAGGGTTCGACTGGTTTCAGCATATGCTTTGCTTTTTCCAGGTATACATGTTTTCTTTTATCTTTACTTCTTTATGTATGTTGTCCAAGTAGAAATAGTTTATAGATATAATCTATCTATTTCTTCAGAAACATACATTTTTTGTGTTTGCTTCGTCAAAATACTTGGACCAGAAGAAGAATTTGGCGAAGTGAACATTTTCATTTTTTAAGGCTTAGCCCTTGTCCACATGTATAGCAATAATGCTTGATTTTTTATGTTCTTCTATTGCCGTTCCCATACCATTGAAATTTGTTGATTTTCTTTGACTTGATGACTCGTAATTTGTATTTTTTTCCATTTGATTGAAGATTTGCTGTTTTATACTTTTATTTTGTGGGTGTTTTAGAAAGTTAGGTTCATCGAGTTGCTGCTTCTCACTTTTCTTTCATTGGACTTTCAAACTATTATATATATATATATATATATATATATATATATATATATATATATATAATATATAATATAAAGAAAGTGGATGATCAGAAATATATGTGTTATAGTAATTATGCGCAAAGCAGCAAGAGGTACTATACACCATATAATGCATAAAAAAGGAATGGATAAAAAGTGAAAAAATGAAGGAAGGCCTAGCAAAAAGCTTACGTGATGGCGGTAAGGGGTTGTGACCTGACTCCCCAGTTTTCAACGAGCTCGTCATAAATGCCGCGGCACTGCACTCCTGGTCGCCAGCTTTGGCTCAAGCCCACCTTCGGAGTGACAATAAAAATTGTCACAAGACCTTCAAAAAGGAATGAACCGAGGACGAGAGTAAATTCACTACCGTACAAGCGATCTGTATTGCTGACCTCGGTGAAATGTATACAGCGTCTTTGAAGGTCTTGTGACAATTTTTATTGTCACTCCGGAGGTGGGCTTGAGCCAAAGCTGGCGACCAGGAGTGCAGTGCCGCGGCATTTATGACGAGCACGTTGAAAACTGGGGCGTGAGGTCACAACCCCTTACCGCCATCAAGTAAGCTTTTTGCTAAGCCTTCCTTCCTTTTTTCACTTTTTATCCATTCCTTTTTTATGCTTCATATATATATACATATATATATAACTAATATAAACGATTTGAAAAAAGGAAGGGGGGGGGAACCATATGAATTGCATAAAAATGGCTGAGAGGGATAGCGACCTCTCATTCCCGTTTTAAGTACTTTTACGTCTAGACAACGCCCACGGATACCAATGCAATTCAATGACAGATCCCCGTAGCATGTGCAAAAATGAAAGCTCCAGAATGCAGAAATGGAGGTTTCAGAATGTAGACAGAATGTAGACAGAAATGGAACGACGAAAACTTACTGCCAACGATACTACCGACTAAAACGTAACGCTCGTTTCGCCACAAGAAGTATGGACCCATACGCATGCGTACCTCGATAATTCAAATATGATGTCATATTCTCAAGTCATTACTGAATGAATAATCCTCTTCTTTAAAGAAAAAATTGTAAATATCTTTAAGGAAATTCCGTGGGTAATGATTTTTAAGTGCTTCCTGTAAAATGAGTTTGTTACAAGTGAGACAATCCTTTTTGAAAGTATTATTATTACGACTTCTTCTCAGATGTCCTGTTATGATGTTACGGAAAATATTCCTAGTCAAATTCGACTTCCATCCAATTATTTGGTTAATCTTCATATCATAATTATTACGTTTATTGTACATAACTGTAAGAATTCCATTTTTATGCTTGTATCTTAAGGTTATGTCAAGGAAATTTACTTCGTTTTTGACACTATTAGGGTTCTTAATAAGATCCAATTCCGGAGGATAAAAGTCAAATTCAAATTCAGGAGTATTTGAGTAATGACCCAAAATCACATCGTCCACATATCTGTAATATGGCATCTCATATAATACATGATTATTCCTTTCAAAATATGTTAAATATATGTCAGCCAGGACTGATGAACAGCCCCCGCCCATAGGAATACCCTTAATTTGTTGATATTATATATATATATATATATAATAATTAATTTGTTGACATTATATATATATATATATATATATATATATATATATATATATATATATATATATATATATACATACATATAAAGTAGAGGTGTTTAGAGCCCGTTAATGAGAAAACTGTTGGGCCAAACTCTACTAAATTTGCAGTAAATACTAGTTAAACCATGGGTTTTTGATTTTTAAAAGATAAAAATAGTTCGGATTTTTACCACCGCGTGCCAAAGTGGCATTATAAGGTCTATTTTTGGAGTAACATAGGCATAGTGAGTACAGAAAGTTAACATTTTACATGAATTTTGTAAAGGACATCATATTTGCATTTCATACATACTTAGTACATTTTATATTTTCATTTGCATCTTGCATTTACATACGTATGACATTAATTTTTATATTGCCATCATTTACATGTGTGATTCAATATGATTTTCTTGCATATGTTCCAAAAAGTGCATTCTCTGAACAACGTTCTCTACTGCAGAATACAGCAGATCTCCATTGATTTGTTTGACGTGCAGTGTTATTCAGTCCTTCAAAGTAACTAAATTATCCATATTCCCTTGGTATACTAAGCGCTTTACATGACCCCAAAACCGAAAGTCACAAGGGGTCGGATCAGGCGAACGGGCTGGTTGTTAAAATGCTGTTGTAGGACTTTCTGTACGCGCAATCCAATATGAGTGGGTGCTCCATCCTGCATAAATATCGTAGATTCAAGACATCCACGCTGTTGAAGTTGCGGAATAACAAAGTTAAGCAGCATTGTTCGATACCTCTCAGCATCGATTTCTCTACTTCCATGCCTATTTTTCTCCAAAAATGGACCTTACAGCGCCACTTTAGCCCGTGGTGGCAAAAATCCGAACTATTTATTTTTCTTTTAAAAATCAAAACTCTATGGTCTAAAAAGTATTTACTGCAAATTTTGTTGAGTTTGGCCCAACAGTTAGCGGAATATTAGCGGAATATATCTCATAGCGGTATATTTTGTAATGAGAAAGTCAATTCGCTGGTGAAGAAATGAGCAAAAATTACTCAGTCTCCACAAAATACGAGGCACTGACATTTTTTAGATACGGCTAAATGGTACAAATTAAACTTACCGGGGCGCGACAGCCCAGTAGTTAGCGCGCGGGAATTGCACTCGGTCGGCCCAAGTTCGATTCCCGCCACCGCCAAAACTGCTACCGTGTTCACGCGAAGTACGATCACTTTAATCATGTTTGTCCGTAAGTCGTTCCGAGAGCTTGATGGTAGGGGAAGGATCGTACGGTCCCTGTGGATGCCTCCCTCACTAGGTTCCGGTCTAAATTGGATGGCACTTCCCGGTCGTCCAAACAGATACTTTATACCTTTCTGGTAGGTCGGACGGTCTGGGTCGAAGAAAAAGAATTTAAACTTATTAACTCTTAGGAGTGTTCAAAGTACTCTCCTCCAACATCAATGCCCTTTTGTAGGCAAATTTTCCAAAGATTAAATGCTTCAAAACATCCATTTCTTGGAATAGATAAAAAATATGCTTTTATAGCCTTATCAATCTCATTTTCGGAATGAAAACGACCCCCAAGAAATTTTTTTTTAGATTAAAAAATAGCTAAATGTCACATATAGCATGAGCAGGATAATAAGGGGGAAGTTCAATCACTTTGATGGGTTTTTCTTTTGTTGTTGTTCAAGAAATTGGACTGCCATTTTTGCTGAATGAGAAGTTGCACTGTCATGGTGAAGCATGAGTGACCTAACATTCACTTCCTGAAGAACTTATGGAGAACACTTAGCAGTGTACCAATTACCTGTAACTGTCTTCTGTCCCTCTAGCTTTATGGCTTTCTGAAGAACAGGGCATACATTAATTACATTTTTCATTGTTCGTTGTCTTTTCACCATTGTTGGTTTGGGCTCATCTTTAAAGGCCCATATTTTACTTTCTTGACGTGTTGGATCGTCAAAAAACGGTATGTACGTTTCATCACTAGTTATGATTTTAGAAATAATGCGGTGACCACCATCATTAAGTAATTTTAGGGTTTCTTTACTGATTCTGGCACGCCCCGCTTTTTGGTGTTCTGTTAAATTACGGGGGGCCCAACGACAAACTAATATTTTCATATGCAGTTCCTCATGAATAATTTTATGTATAGCTGCGGATTCAATGTTAAGTTCCTTCTGTATCATTTAATAGATACAGCGATTATCATCGATAACAATTTTCGAATGGCCTACACATTTTCTGGGACTATAGCTGACAAAGGTCTTCCTGTGCGTTTTTCACTCAGGAGATAATTTTGATCTCTTCTAAACTCTGTAAATCATATGAATACGGCGTCACGATATGAAGCATCATTTCCATATGCTAATTGTAGACGTTGGAAACATTCTTCTTGATTTAGCCTCACTTTAAAATCATAGAAAATCTTAGCTCGGTTATGCTGTCACGTCAACTCCATTTTCTTTTCTTTCAAAATTTATTCTACGATAGCTAAATTATAAGTGTTGCCGTACATTATAGTCTGCAGACATAAAAGAGTTCACATTTAAATATCCGATTAATATTTTTTTCTAGCGCATATGGTCTGCCCCTTTCTTGATAATTTCAGTGTGACCCTCGTACAATATTACGTAATAGAATAATGAATATCCCGAAATTTTCGTAAGGATTATATTCAGGTGAGTTCTCACTGCTGCATATTTGGAACGAAATGACCAATTAGCTAGCAAAGAAAGGAACGGAAATTATTTAGTCACTACAAGATACAATATTACGTAATAAAATAAGGAATATCCCAAAATTTTCATAGGGATTATATTCAGGTGAGGTTCCATTACGTCATATTTGGTAATGTGATAGCAGATTCCCTGGCCTAGAAATGAACGGAAAATATCCAGTCTTTACTAGATAGATACAATATTACGTAATAAAATAAGGAATATCCCGAAATTTTCATAGGAGTTATATTTAGGTGAGGTCCCATTTCGGCATATTTGGTAATGAGATGGCAGATTCGCTGGCCAAGAAAAGAACGGAAATTATCCAATCTTCTCCTCAAGATACAATACCTTATTCATCTACTGTGAGAATTATTAAAATTTTATGGATAAAGAACCTGAAAATTATCAGAAAGCGGCTAGGGAGGAAGTTCATAGAAAAAAAAAATATATATATATATATATATATATATCCAAACAGTTGAAAGCAAATTAAGAATAAGGATTGAAGGAATGCATTCGATAAAATTTCCAATTTCTCAAGACACCATGCTGTTGCAGCATTTCGACTGGAGACATGGCAAAACTACAAGGATAAATATTTAGATTGAATTTCCTCCCTAGCCTCAACTTCGTGCCATGTAGCACTAGAGTTGTTGTGGAAGTAACCTAGCTTGAGAACTGTTTTGCTTCGGTGGGAAACATTTTTGAAACATACTGGCAAGAAAGACACATGATAGGACCTGAATCTGATTGACTTTTTAGATCTGCATTTTTACTTTTAATTTTTCTTCGTTTTTAAATGTTATGTTTTTAGTTTCAGTGTATTTCTTCTTTTAGTTACTGTTCTTTGATGTTTGTGATGTGTGTTCTTACACACTAATGGATGATCTTTCCCGGTCACACATTTTACTGCAGTAAGCCCTAGGGTTGGCTGTGTGGTCTGGACCTTCAACACTAGTGAATGATCAAGAATTTGTATCAAGTGCTACAGCTAGAAATCAAAAATAAATATTTTCAGGTGAGTAGCTATTGTCGGATTTCTGTGGTAAGCAGTTCAAAATAATTTTAAAGGTAGCATAAGCTTTATAAATAGAAACTCTAAAGATTTGAAACAAAAAAAATTGAGGAACAATGTAGGAGCGTAATGAGTTTTTGATGGCGAAATTTAGACAGATCAAATGACCTATTTCAAATTTTTTACACAGTTACGCAATTTATTGCTTTTTAATTATGTTTCAAACCGACTTCAACAAATTGAATAAACTCGAAAGATATTTTAGTGATGAAAACAAACTTTAACGGCACAAAAAATGAAGGCGTTTTAACTACGTATGTTTTAAGTTAAATCACCTTTATATGTTCTTTTCTTCGTTCTTAAATATAATGTTCTTAGATTTAGTATATTTCTTACTTTTATTGCCTGTCTTGCACACTAGTAGATGATTATTGTATAAAGTGTTACAGCTAGAAATATAAAAACATATTCAGGTTAGTAGCTATTATTGAATTTCTACGGTAGATAGTTCAAAATAATTTTAGAGACAGCATAATTACCTTCCTTATATACATAATGAATAAGGAAAGTATTGTGACGGGGTCGAAAATTCGAATTCGAGTTTTCGACTGGAGAGTACGTTTCAAGCATCCCTGATCACGAATAAAACATTTTTGAAGTGATGTCTGTGTGTGTGTGTGTGTGTGTGTGTGTGTGTGTGTGTGTGTGTGTGTGTGTGTGTG
>OX578152.1:89377660-89468294 GCA_951213105.1 Amaurobius ferox | reverse complement strand
ATAGTTAATGTGACGGGATCCTTCAAAAGCAAAATTCGGCAACTATTAATTCATTTCTGCAGTGCATATGCTTCACAAAATATGATAGTTTGAACTGTCCTGTTAAAAATTCGTTAAAAATCCATTCAAAAATTTTTAAAAACAATCACAGTTAAAAAATTTTTATAAAAATATTAATTTGTAAAATTAATATATTGATTATGACTAAAACTCGAATTCTATGAAATTTCATATTTGTATATGCAATTGCATATATGAACACTTATAGAGCATGTAAATGCATAAAAGGCCTTTAAATGCATATTTTAAGTACTTTATTTCCTTTTAGCTTGCATTTTTTTTATTTTAACTATATTTTTATCTTCTTTAACACTTTACAACAAAGCTGAAAAGTGTTTATGACTTTGTTCATTCTGTCTGTCTGTCTGTCCGTGAGCACGATAACTGCCGAAAAAATTAATTTATCAAAATGAAATTTTAATATGTTGTTCAGACAGTGTATAGGACCTATGGGAATATAAATGAATAATGTCACCCAATTAGTTTTGGATATAACCGGGTTGAAATAATGAAATACATTGAACCTTATGAGGCCTAAATTTTCAAACATTTTTTAAGCAGATTTAAAATTCACAAATTGCTTCGAAAGTTTTATGAAATATTCAAATTGTCCCATAAAATAAATAATAAAAATTTCAGAAAAATATATTCAATAGTTTTTTAAATAAAAATTTGAATAATGATTACACCTTTTATATGAAGCGATCACATGACCCACTTCAAAATAAACTATGGCATTCACCTTGTGCCAAATTTGTGATTTTTAATGTTCTTTGTAATTCATATTTAGTGTTTAATCCGTCCTAAAACCGCTTTATTGTTGCTTAAATTCAGTGCATCTACATCCTGAAACACTGCAATTACAATATATTTGAGTTTAAATGATCATCCAACTTTGACTATTTCTACAACGAAGCCGACTTTTCACTAATGGAAAATATAAACACCAAAATGTGTAAAATGAGTTGTATAAGAATTGTTGCATTTCTTTAACGCAGAATTATTTAGCTCATGGAGTCTGCAATATAGCTGATATGAATGAAATATTCATTGATTTTAGAGAGTAGGACGATTTTTTCGATGAAGTTTAAAACATAGAGTCTAATTACTTGTACCTCCATGGTCTTAAGTTTGAAATAAAATAAATTATTATAGTATTGCGATGAATGAAATGAATGGAAAAACGTTTATGAATGAAATGCTGATTTTATAGAGAGAGCCATGTGTGTTATATTTCGATGGCGTCATTTGAACATATTTTATTTGTTTTTGATGAAGTTTTCAAATGTAATAAATTATTGTAGTATTATAATAATTTTAAAAATATTATATAGAAATGTATCGCATTTTATAGATGTTTAAACCAGACAATTTATATTTCAATCCCGTCATTTGAATGAAGTTCATTTTCTTCGATGAAGTTTTAAGTTTTCAAATTAATGTAGTATTGTGATAATTTTTAAAATATTACCGAGGAATGTATCGAATTTTAGAGATGTTTAAATAAAATTGCATTGAAGTTGGAAAGTGTTTCATAATCAATGCCTTAAGCATGATTCATCTTTCTTTTTAAATAGCTAGATAAGTTAACATCGGACGAAGCTAAACATATTTCTCATTCAACACCGAAATTCCGTGAGCTACTAAGGCCATGCAATTATCATAAGAAATGTTGAAATCTTTTCAGGGTAAAATATCAAGAGACATGTCTGGTAAAAGAGATGGAAAGTCACGTTATACGAATATCTGAAGTTTTGCATACGTCGTTTTCAAAGAGCTGTTCTGTAAAATTTTCTGTATAAGCATTGTGAGTAAAAATGCCTAAAATGAAATCTAGTAAATCAATCCGAATAAAATCATGTATTTATAATCATAGAAAAATCTGAATACAGATGGTGTTTTTATATTATGTAATATGCGAGAAAAAATTATTCAGAAAAATATCAGAGCAACATGTAAAAACTGCTATTCACATTTCAGAGAAAAAAAAAAAAAAAGAAGAGTAAACACGCAGTTATAACTAAGCCGTTTTCAGCATGGAATACCCAAGAACTAAATATCACTTTCAGTTCAAAAGATGACAAGTACTGTCCAATAATATCAGTTGGTATTAAAAGAACATTTTTAGCATTAAAATGTTTTTAGATGATAAACGACAAAGTCTACGTGTCAAGAACTTAGAAAAGCACATTAGTTGGTTACAGCAATAAAATTTACTCACTATATGAAAATTTTGACTTTATTTGAACAATGATATAAAAACTTTTGATTTGCAATAATAGTTTGCTTGAGTTTGGTTGAAATTCCGCGTTTTTAAATGCTTTCAGATGCATTAATGATATTCGAACAAAATATATAAATACATGTATTTTATGTTATAAGTAATTAATTATTAAATTTTAGGTGCATATTTGCATGCATATTTTGACAAATTTTAATCCATATATTAGTTATGATATTAATGTAGTATCAAATGAGACATATCGTGCGTCTGCAGTTACGTAGGAAACGTCATAAGCATTCATTGATAATGATTACGTTAGTTCTCCATATATAATTGCATTATATTCTTCACAGAGTATTGGTGTATTAAATCCGACACTGTAAACAACCACATTTGATCTTCGACCTCCCTTCCCTGTTCGAGATCCTGACGACACCTATATACCAATCTTGACACTTTTTAAAAAATAAAAAAATTGTTGAGTTTCATAAATTTCATTGTAATGTCGGCAAAAAAAAATCAATATTTTCCCTCAAAAGGCTCTCTCTCTCCCAAGAATGCCTTATCAGCAAGCACTATTGAGAGGAAAATTATACACTCTTATTAAACATCGTGTTTTTGCAATAAATTAATTTTTAGCATTTGGCAACAGAAGTTTGATCCTTTAATTTCTATTCTTAAATTATTACAAGATATTTTGAGCTATCTATCTATCTATATATATTAATTGTCAAGTGTCCGTCTGTTCGTTTGTCTGTCACGTTTTTTTAGGCACTCCCCGGATAAATAGAGACTTGTAATTTGGTGCACAGGTCGATCGTTCGATAAAACCCCCTGGAAAAATCGAATTTTTCGAAAATGTTCCGTCGAGGGTATGCTCCACACCAAAACGTTCGAAAAGTGAAATGATAGGAAAGTATACTTTGCGATGAGATAGAGATTTCAAATTTAGAGTATGTAAACCATTCTAAAGGAAGAAAGTGTGCAATTTTAGATTTCAATATTTGCTACTTTAGTGGGTGTCGCGAACCGAAATGTTCGATTTTCCGAACAAATGAGAAACGCTTGCTTTAAATTTGATAGAGGCTTGAAATTTGGTATACGGGTTAATCATTTGATGAAAACACTCAAGACAACATTGTTTTTCAAAAATGTTCGTTTAAAGAGGTTGCTCCAAAAACGAAATGATGAAAATTCATGTTTGGAGATGCAATAGAGACTACAAATTTGGTGTGCGAGTAGATAGTTCGAAAGGAAAAGCACGTACAATTTCAGTTTTCCGATATTTTCTACTTTATGGGGGTACCGCAAACCCAAATATTCGATTTTCCGAAATAAATGAGAAACGCCTCCTTTCAAAATGTAATAGAGGTTTGATATTTGGTATTTGGGACAATCATCTGATAAAAAACACAAGACTAGAGTTTTTGAAATCTGTTCATGTAAGAGAGGGTGCTCCACACAAGCAGAGATGTGTATATATACCCAAGTTAGGGATTAAATAATGCTCAAAATTAATGATAAAAATCACATCAATGCAAAGTTAAAATATTTTATTTTTGTATTTATATTTTTTTATAAAGCTTACAACCATATTACTGAAAATTCTTACTTAAAGGTTTTTTCCATCGCATGTAAATTTATTATCATAGGCGAATCAAGAACGTTGAAGCACAACGTTGAAGCACATCTATTGACCTAATGAGTTTACGAGTCGCATTTCATGACCAATAAAATATAGCTTACAACCCTACAAGAGCTATTTATAATTTTATAATTCGAGAATAGATCAGATTCAGAACTGTAATCCCCATTTGATCGTCTACACCCCCACACACTATTTTTGGGATCCTATGCACCGAAATTAAGTGTATGTCGGATATCCTATGCCTATGATAGGATGTTTGCATATGAAAAAAAACGCTGCAGTAAGAATTTTTAGGAATCTGGTTGTAAGTATCACAAAAGAAATCAGTTTTCTTTTAAATACCAAAAGAAAATTTTTCATCTTTGCCCTGATGCAAGTTTAGGCATTAATGTTTGGCATTATTCAATCCACGACTTGGGTATATATACCACTCTGTTTATTTTATTTTAATATTTACCTTTTTGATATCAGGTTTGTTGGTTCTTTAGCACTGGTGAAGGAGATCCCGCGTATTCTCGAAACAGTTGTCAGCCACAATTTTATTTTTTTTTACTTGAATATCTTAGTTTTTTTTTCCCTAATCCTTTGCACAATGTGTTTTCGTTTTTTTATTGGTATAAGGAAGAACTGAAAATAAAAATTCAAAAAGTTAAAAAAGAAAAGCGAAATATTTTTTAAGGAAAGTTAAAAATAAAATTTTAAAATTATTTCCTAATTTGTTATTAAAACCATTTCATTACTCAACCGTTTATATTTGTAAAGCAGAATTTCCTATACTCCTTTGTAAGGAACTCACACATTATTGAAAAATTAACTTGTATGGAACTCGCTCGTTGTTGCAAAATTTTACTTCATATGTACGTAAATCGCAAGAAATGGCACAAAATTTCAGTTGCACGGAAGCCAGCCATTACCGTATTGAAGAGTGGTCACACCACTCATTTTCCCAGGCCGATCTCGTGCCAATTTACCTCTGTACTACTCTATGTCACTGGAAACCAATATTAAAAAATCGGTGCAGATTATGGGTGGGACAACGGTAATCTAAGAGGACGAGTCTCTCAAAAAGACAGGTGTATAATATATACTGTCCCAAACATCCATTTCTTTCGAGACTAGCTCTTTGCCCATTACAAATGCTATTATTTTACGAATCTTGTTTGAAGTCTATCCTCTAAGTAAACCGCACAATAGATGAAAAGTAGCACCCTTTGACCCGCAGGATGTATTTAAGAAAGAGGAGGGGACTCATCGGAACAGGAAAGAAAAGGCCTCAAGAAAAATGATTTTTATTTTAGATTCGTCATACATAATAATCTTGATTCATCTAATATATTTCAGAATGTTTTTCAAATCAGGCGTTTCTTCTTTCAAATAAATAAATAAAACAAAAAGAATAAAAAATAATGTGTTGAACAAATTACTTTCTCTACAGATTAACACATCTGAATTTTGTTGGAAAAATAACACAATCTAGTGCTTGTTTACTATGAGAGCCCACTAAAATTAATAGACTTATTGCAGTTACTAATTATAAAAATATGTATAAGAAATTTCATGTAAATTGATTTAATATTTCGTTAGATATCGTGCACTCGTGGAAAAGCAAAAATACCTAATATCTCGAGAACGGCTCTTGATAACTACTGAAAAATAGTGTCCCCTAATTATTAGTTAACTGTATTTAAAAATCATTTTGTCATAAGATAATAATTAAAATATTTATTGTTTGGGGGTTTTCTCCATTGTGGATCAAAAACGCGTAATATCCCAAGAACAGCTTACATTTTCGGTCCAGAAGTTGTGTTATGGACTTGTAAATACAGAATTATATGTAAAATGGTAACTTCCCCCAAAATATAAAAATATAATTATGTTTAAATATCCTTCGAAACTTATTAATTCGTTAATTTCTTTGATCCTATAAATTTTTGATCTTGTATTCAGTTTTTTCCATTATCTTAAATATAATGAGCCAATTTTTAAAAGTTTTTTTTTTGTGTTGAATTTATTTCTTGTTTTCAATAAGTAATTTAGTTTTGACAGGTTCTAACATTATTTTTATTATTTTATTACATTAGGTGATTCATTTCATTGATTCTGTAATATGTTCATTACATAGGTATATAGACCATATCTTTAAAACTATTTTACGAAGGAGACCCTATAGATTTTCATTTAATTTTTAATAAATTTTTATGTAACTTATATATTATGTGTTTTAATATTTTGAAGTCCGCAAATACCGGAGTCCCGGTTTTGAAAATTATAAATGTCGAGATACCTGATTATAATTTTGTCCCGAAATTAATTGCCCAACCCATTTCTATGCGTTTAGTGAAAGTTTCATTTATGCGCATATGGACATACCGGATATTAAAAATAAAGCCAACTAGTAATTTTAATTCTTCCAAAGATGTAACATAGGGAATTGTATGCTAATTTATTCCTTCGTAATATTAAGAGAAATATCCTGCTTATTTAGAAATCACTTACTTTTAAAGTTGTGAGAATTGCAAGTAGTTATTTGCCATCGTGAAAATATAAATGAATAAAATGGCCACCTCTAATCGTAAGGTAATGTTTCGTCAACCTTCATTTTACATTAGCATTCAAATATCCTTAACCTTAACATTTGTTCTTGATTTATTATTTTTTAAATATCCATTGCATTTTGTACACAAGTACTTCAGGACCCGAAAAGTTGTATGAGAATTAATATCAATAAGTTGTACATATGAATTTATTGAAAATGTAAATATTAAAATAAATTACATTTTAGAGCAGATTAGAGGTTTATGGATGACAAATTGGGCAGTTATGTATCAAAATTAACATATCAAGTGAAAACTAAAGTGCAATGCTGATTTAGGGTAATATAACTTTTTGAATTTTATGGAATTCTATATACAGAGAAGAAAGGATTTTTCCAGACCCCTGAGGGTGTTAATACCCTCCCAGATTCCCGAGTTACAATGTTTCGTCTGCGAATTTTTTACTAAATCCTTAAAAGGAGGGTGTATGAGAGTACTATAAAGTCTCCTAGAAGTGAGATAAAAAACAAATTTAAAAATATTACAATTGTTTCAAGTAGATTGACATTCATTCGTGTCCAGTGCAAAAATGCAAATAGTCCAATTTTAGGAGTGGCCATTTAAATAAGGCTGGCTTGGGGAAGTTATGTGCTTAGTCTCCATCCCATCTTTGCTGAAATACAAAAGGCCAGTACCGGAGCACTTCACCATCAAGTCTGAACAACCTCAAGAAATCACTGTAAGCAAATACAATAAATTTATCAACACCTACCTTTGTGGTTGTAGATTATCTTTGAATACTACCGGCTATATGTTGGTTTGTAAAGAATATGTATAATTGTTGGTACATATAGCTGAAACTGCTGCTACAGCTCAAACAGCTATTTATTGCACGAAATAACGCATAAAATGAAATGTATCTATCTATATATCTATCTATCTATCTATCTATATATATATATATATATATATATATATATATATATATATATATATATATACATATATATATATATATATATATATATATATATATATATATATATATATATACATATATATATATATATATATATATATATATATATATATATATATATATATATATATATATATATATATATAAATTTAATTTGCTGTTAAAAATTATTATAATCGTTTTGCAATTTGGCAGCTTAGTACATTTTAAAGTGACACCAAGTCGCAGAAAATATATTGGGATCCGTTTACTGTATATGAGGTTGATTTTATTCCTTTAATCATGAACAGAAATGTATAAAACAAACTCTTAATTATTATATTTAAACATATTATTTAGTCTTTAATTTAAGATTTTATGGATTTTTGTGGAGCATTTAAATGAAATAGCTGACTCTATTTCTAGTGCATGACTGTCCTGTGTAAGCACATACAGAGATTTAAAGAAGAATCACGAGATGTTGACAATCTACTGGTGGAAGCAGACCTAAATGCATAAATTTATGCTTAGGAAAGGTTAAAAAAGTAATTTGGCTGATATCCAAAAAGGCAATAGGGTACAATAATCTCCCCAACCTCATAAAAATAATAGGGCTGGTCTCTATGAAAAATTTTATTAATAAAATAAATATCTTGATCAATCTTGGTCATTAAATAGATCAAATTTGCATTAGGCGATATTTTGTGGTGCATTTGTTTCAGATTCTATTCGTGTCACTTAACATGTACTTGCTTCTAGTAATATTTTCCAGTACTGAGAATATTGGTGTTTAAGTTGGATAATCAAATGTTTTGTTTGTTGCGAACTCTGCTTACGCTGATATTGGTGATTCTAAAATCTCACATTCTTCCGAAGTATTGTAATTTTCGAAGACTTTGATAAAACATGAAGTAATTTATTAAAATAAAAATTGTTTCAAATCGCTTCTGAAAAGAAACTGATGTTATATATTATCGCTAATATTAGCATTAAACAAATTAAAGGTGCCAACCAATTTTTTAGAGGCAAAAAACAGCCTCCTTTCGTCAAAGCAAAGACTGAGAAGTTATACCAGCAAAATAATTGCTAAATGAAAATTAGAAAAAATGAAATGAAAGAAACTAAGAATAATATAAATAAACAGAAGAAAGATTAGCTTGGTCATGACCAAGACTACAAATTCAAGTACGCCATGATGGAAAAAATATAAAATATTCTGTTTCGGAAAATACATCACGAGCACCATCATCAACTAATTTAAAATATATATTGGCACAAACCATTATAAAAATACTTATGAATAATCGACTAGAAAATTGTGTAGTATGTAATAAAAAGTATATGAAAGAAACAAGCTACTTTAAGATATTGAAGAATTTTATGTGCCGGTGTCAAAAAGAAAAGAAAAAAAATCAAATTTTAAAATTTTGTCCTGCTTGAAACTTGTCATTATAAATGCAAACTAAGCGATCCATGTGGCAACCAACATATTTGCAAAACAAGATTATAGACAATAGTATTCAGCTGAAAGTGATAGAAGATAGTACATACAAAACTCTTTACCTTTACTCAAAATAAATAATGTAGTATACATTATATAGTTTATCAAAAGATTTGAAAAAAATTGTAATTTGGATATCTGTTTCCATTGCTCAAGTAAAAAAAAAAAAAAGAAATAAAAATAAAATAAAATACATGACTCTATAAAAGGGTGAAACTAAGGCATCTCGGGTCTCGTTTTCAAACACACAGCTCGTATATATGTAAAAGAGTATACTTTATTTCACGTATTGTTTATTTCATAAGCATATTTGCACAAATAATATTTTTAGCACTTGCTTTTATCCATCAAATGAAAGTAAGACATAGATTTTTGAAAGTAAATGCAGTTGAGGTACAAGACATTTTGCGCCCCCCCCCCCCCCCTTCAACTCATAGCTTAAACAAAATATAATATAATATACTTTATATAAATTTTATTAGAATATTTACAAAAATCTTGCAAAAAATTCTAACAACAGTCTTTTTAGTAGCTTAGGATACGATACAGAAGTTAAATTGACTTCGATTTTGAATGAACACGGAAATGGATTTTATTTTCAGAAAATTGGAAATACAAGAATGAACTATTTTATAAATTTTCGACTTTTTGCCATAATTCATTATATTGAGGTACAACTCTTCAATGATTACTATGCTACTGTCGAGTTTATTCTATATACTACTACATTTTATTTCCTCTACCTCAATGAATTCAACTGATGAGAAAAATGTGATAGAAACAAGAAAGATTAATCTTGCAAAAAGCAATGACTATGAAACACTTTTCAACTGAAATGCAATGTTATTTAAACATCTCTAAAATGCGATACAATCAGCTGCGATGCTTTTTTAAATTATCATATTACAATAATTTTTTTACTTAGAAACTTAAAACTTCACTAAAAAAGGCAATGCTATGAAATCCCTTGCTTCTCTATTTAAGGAAAACCGATAAATATTGCATTCATAGCACTTATATTCCAGACTCCAGAGCTAAATAATTTTACTTTGAAAAATTCAGCATTTCTTATGCAATTCATCTTACAATCGATTGTCTTGTTTACACTTTGCGTACATTAAAATTAGGCTTCGTTGTAGAAATAATCAAATGTTAGTGTTCATTTATAAAATTTAAAATATTGTAATTCCGTAGGTACAGAATTTAGAAACACAGATAATATGCAAAATTAAAGCGGTTTTAGGACGAATGCAGCACTAAATATAAATACAAGAAATATCAATCATGCATAAAAATTGATTATAAAACAATTTTCAACTGTAATTTTATTTAAACACCTCTAAAATATGATACATTCAGAGGCGGTATTTTTAACATTTTACAAAGTTAAAACGTGTTTATGACTTTGTTCATTCTGTCTGTCTGTCTGTCCGTTCGCAAGATAACTGCCGTAGATATGACTTTATCAAAATGAAATTTTAGTATGTTGTTCAGACGGTCTATAAGACATATGGGAATGTAAATTAATATTATCATCCGATTAGTTTTGGATTGAAACTGGGTTGAAAAAATCAAATACCTTGAACCCTATGGGACCTAATTTTTCAAACATTTTTCAAACGAATTTAAAATTCACAAATTGCTTCGAAAATTTTAGGAAATATTTAAATTATTCCACAAAATGTATAAAACAATTTAAGCAAAATATATTCGGTAGCTTTTTAAATAAAAATTAAAATAAAAATTAGACCCATATTATATGAAGTGGTCACGTGACACACTTCAAAATAAAGTATGGCCTCCATCTTGGGTCAAAATCGTGACTTTTAAAATTCTTTTTAATATATATTTAGTGTAAGAAAACCGCTTTATTTTTGCGTTTTTTCTGTGACATCTGTATTCTGCGCCAACGCAATTACAATATTTTTTAGCTTAAATGATCATCAAATTTTGATTATTTCTACAACGAAACCTAATTTTAACCTATGCAGAATGTAAACAAGCTGTAAGATGAGTTGTATAAGAATTGCTGAATTTTTTTAACGCGAAATTTAGTTCTGGAGGCTGGAATGAAGCTGATATGAATGAAATATGCATTGATTTTACATCAAGGTGCAGACAATTCTTGAGTATTGCTTTATTTGAAAAATTTTAAGTATAAGTTTTAAGCATAGAATTAGAAAGTAGTTTTACTTCCAGGCTTTTATGTTTTCAAGTAAAATATATTAGTGTGATATTGTGATGAATGAGAGGAATGGAATAAAAATGCGTTGACGCATAATACAGATGCACAGAAAAAACGCAAAAAAAAGCGGTTTCAGGATGGATGCAACACTAAATATAAATTAACAAGAAAGATCAATTATGCATAAGCATTGATTATGAAACACTTTCCAACTGAAATGCAATTTCATTTAAAAATCTCTAAAATGGGATACATTCAGTGGTGATATCTTTTACATTATCACAGTACTACAGTAATTTATTATACTTAAATATTTAAAACTGTATCGAAATATAAATCATCTGATTCTCTATGCAAAATCAATGAATATTTCATTCATATAACTTGCATTCCAGTCTCAGATTCCAATTAAATAATTGTGTGTGAAAAAAATTCAGCAATTCTAATGTAACTCACCTTACAATCGCTTGAGATATTTGCATTCTGAATAAGTTAAAATTAGGTTTCGTTGAAGAAATAATAAAAGTTTAGGGATCATTTAAAATCACAACTATTGTAATTGCATAGGCATGGAATTTAGATACACGGATAATATATATGTGTGTGTGTGTGTGTATGTATTCAAAGTATTGGAATCGTGCCGAAGATCGGAACTCAAATTTTCGAAGGATCTACACGATTTGGGACTTCTAGAACACGAAAAAACTTCTTTGCGAAATGACCAGCAGAAATTGCCTTTATCCACTCTAGCTAATGGACCAAATTTAACACAATTTGGTGTATAATATTTCAATAACCTACAAATGATTTATATACCAAATTTAACAAAATTTGTTACATAAATCACTTGTAGGTTATTCTAGTACGATTCGGGAAATAGGAATGGACTTTTTTTGCGAAATGGCCCGCAAAAGTCGTTAGATATAAAAATAAAAGGCTACGTGTGCTCAATTATATCAATTAAATTCCTATTTTATACGTGATTTTTGACAATAAAAGGAATAAGACAAAATCTATTACTCTAGGACTAGCCGTTCTTTACATATTTTAGTTTTTTACCCAATAAGTCCATCTATCAAATGAGAACCAAATTTAAGTTTAACGTGCAAATTCAATGTCATTTAAAATACTTATGGATGTTATATTGTGCAGATAAACTCAAATTATTATTGAAGAAATAAAGAGAACGTGAATATGAGTCTGCAGAGAAAGACATGTGCTGTCCACATCAGAATTTTTAATAATATTACAACAATGATTTATAGAATTGAACGGGGATTATTTGCAGGCCATTTCGAAAAAAATGTAGGATCTATATTTAAAGATCCACCAAATTGTTGTAGAATAAAACGTTCTACAAATTTAATTTGTGTACCAAATTTTAATTTTCTAGGATGTAGGAAAGTGCATTAAAAACGCCATCAAATAAATATATCATCAAAAGTTATATAAAATGTAAAAAAAAAATTGAAAAATTGTTATCTACCAAATTTATTTTAAAATGTGAAGCCTCTCTCATATACACAATAATTAAAGTCTTGGAAAGATATTTATTATATAATATATCTACTTTTTCTTTCTGGAGGATGTCGCAAAAGTCGGAATTTAATTGAAATCGTTTTTCTCCCTATATTAAATAATTTTTAATTAAAAAAATACCTAAAATATTTTACTGAAATTTTTTTTACATATTTTCTGAGATAATGTGAATATTTTCTAAAAATTTCGAAGCAATTTTTGAATTTTAAATGTGCTTAAAAAGTGTTTGAAAAATTAGGTCCCATAGGGTTCAATGTATTTCATTTTTTCAACCCGGGTTCAATAAAAAACTAATTGGGTGATATGATTTATTTATATTCCCATAGGTCCCACAGATCGTCTGAAAAACATACTAAAATTTCATTTTGATAAAGTCATTTTTACGGCAGTTATTGTGCTAACGGACAGACAGACAGACAGAATGAACAAAGTCATAAACACTTTTCAACTATGTTGTAAAGTGTTAAAAAGAATAAAAATCACGATTTTGACACAAGATGGATGCCATATTTTATTTTGAAGTGGGTCACGTTATTTTTTCATATAATATGGGTGTAATTGATATTTTAATTTTTATTTAAAAAACTACCGAACATATTCTGTTGGAATTTTTTTTATATATCTTATGGAATAATTTGAATATTTCCTAAAATTTTCGAAGCAATTTGTGAATTTTAACTTCGCTTAAAAAATGTTTGAAAAATCAGGTCCCATAGGGTTCAATGTATTTCATTTCTTCAATCCGGGTTCAATCCAAAACTAGTTAGGTGATATTATTCATTTACATTCCCATGTGTTCCACAGACTGTCTCAACAACATACTAAAATTTCATTTTGATAAAATTCTTTTTACGGTAGTTATTGTGCCAACAGACAGAGAGAATGAACAAAGTTATAAGCACTTTTCAACTATGTTGTAAAGTGTTAATAAAAATAATTTCGTCATTTGAATGTTGGATACTATTTTATATCTACTTATAGTGTGATTGTAAAAGGAACTTGCACAATAGAATTTTGCACTATACACGTAAACCAACATTAGTAGATGGTATTTTCATTTTGTGAAGGATGCATGGCTTAAAACTTTCTGGCGACACAGAACGAACAAACAGGTTTCGGATTCCTTTGAAATATGGGGTACGGGTGATGGTTATCTGAGCGTCGAGAGCCAGATACTGGATATATTATCAGCAGTATTGTTCACGCTGGCACCTTCTACTAAGGGAACTATGGCTTGAAGGCATGCTCTACCTTGTGGCAGGGCTGTAGAAGTAATGGGTTAAGTCTTAGCACCTGTGGGTCTTAGCGCCTTCTTCCTTGAAACCGGAAATGCTTGTTAAAGCCGTCACGACATTGCATGATGAAAATTAACATTCATAGGATTTAATGGAAAGTTTACAATTTCAAACTAAAAATAAACTCTTGTAGAATACAGAAAATGAAAATCAAACATTTGTAACTAAAGCTCCAATTGAATTTTATTATTAGGGCAATGTCACTTTCGTTTTCTTGACACGAAACAGTATTTTTAATTGTTTCTTTTGAAACATTTTCAATTTTTATTTTCAATCTGGTTGTTACAATTAAAAAGCAAGTCACAATTAAAAAATATCTAGAAAGTGGAGATATATTGATGTACGTAAAGAAAAAATTACATTTCAAATTTTGTGTCCACGTTATTCTTCTAAAATATAACGTAGAAATACCACATTAAAAGTAATTTTTTGTTTAATTAGCGACAGCTTAATCACGCTGATAAATGTACGTTTATCTGTATTATACAACTTATACATTTAGTATAATTTCCTGGAATAAACATTATATTGAAAACAAATTATTGCTAGAAAATCTGAAAGTCCTAAAAAGTTGAGTTCTTATTGGGGAAAATTAAAAAAGCATGTTATCAGATTCCACATAATAATTTGATATTAGTAGCTGCATTCCTTATTATCGTGTTCTTATCTCACACATTCAATAGTATTCGAGGAGGGCTCAAAAAGTTTTGAAACCTGCTTATTTGTTAATATCTCTAATTCGAATAACTTCTAGGAAAAGAAATTCCTTTTATACAATTAGTATGAGAAAGTACAAATATGTCATTTACAAGGAAAATTATTTTAAATAGAAGATTCATTCCGTTTTTTAAATATAAAGGATCTGGAGTTTAAGTATCCACTGGACTTTTTTATATATTCGTTATACCCCATTGGTTAAGTCTACTTCTGTCACAATCGTCATCAGAATATAAAAAATATATATTTTATTTTCACATACTATTGTATAGAATAGGTATTGTTTTCTTGAGAAATTTCGAATTCAAAATTTTGATGGAAGATATCCTGACGGAAGACAATTATTGAATTTCATAATTTGATTAGATAATTTTTGAGAATAAGTAATATATTAATACTAATCAAATTGTTTCTGGGCAAAATATAATTTTGAAAAATATATAAAAGAAAAGAGGACAAAATAAAATATTCTTTATATATAAATCTAGAAAAATGGAATGCTTTAATGACATATATTAAAATAGATTTTATTAATTTTATGCTATTCTGTAAAAGAAACCGAAAATATACAATTGCTTAAAAAATACGATAACCCATATGGATGAAGCAGAGGCTATGGTATTTAAATGACAGGTGTTATAATGGCGTGGAATATAAATAGAATACAGTGTCTGATTACATACGCAAGTATATAATTTTATCTGTTGCTATATTAGCTTCAAATATTCAGTGGAACGGTCTGTTTGGACATCAGGGATAGTGCCACCCAATTAAAACCATAACCCAGTGGGAGCGACATCCACAGGGACAGTGTCCTCCTTCCTCTAACATCAACTTCTCGGAAGAACTTTCAAACCCACATATTAAACGTGCCCGTATTCAGCGTGAACAGAGGGTCGTCAGTTTAGTCAGAGCTAGAAATCGAATTCGGGTCCTCCAAGTGCAATCCCCGTGCCTTAACCACTGGACTATCCCACCCCAAAGTTCATCCATCTGTCCTTCAGACCGTATGCAATAGAGCAAAATCCACCGGGTTCATGAATAATAATTTAGTATATAGAGCATTTGGCGAAAATGTTATCGTGCCCAAATAACATTTTTAAATAAGTTATTTTTAAAACGTTTTTATATAAAATACACTTCTCATTGCAGATACTATCTTCCATGGACAGGTTTCGCTCTTATTCTGCGCTTGTCAGCAGGGAATAGCAGAAATCTGTAATGATAGTAAGAAACATGTTACAATTTTTTGCGAGCTTCTATGGGAACTGACAATTTCAGTCCTTCCACGCGGTTGGTATAACATTTGCTTACAATTTAACTCAGGCCACACGGAGCTGCAAAGGCAAATTTCATAAAACACAAATCCGCTTATAAGGGACGTCTCCCAAAAATATGAAAGATATCCCAGCCACAATTTTTAATCAATTTTATGCCGGTCATATAGAAGGATTTAAATTGTCATTTTCCATAAAAGCTTGTAAAAATTGGATTTTAGCAAGTTTTGTACTACCTTTGCAGCTGACGAGCTGTATCTTCCATGCTAACGAGCGCATAATAAACACGAAACCGGTCCATGGATGTTGATATCTGCAATGGGAGAGCCATTCTTATTTTGGGGGGCGCCCTTTATAAGTGGGTTTTGTGTATAATACACTTTTATATGTTTAATAATTTTTTCTCAATTTTGCATTCATTCGGTTATGTGTTAGGGCATGTGTTACAGAATGTATAATTTTTTATGTTTCTTCTTTTCTAACTACGAACGCATCTTTTATTTATGTAATTTTAGTTCACTTTTCAACTAGTTTCGAATGAAAGAAGTTGCAGCACATATAGCGTATATATATAAATATTACACAGTTATCAGTTTTAAATAGTGTCCTCAGTAAAAATGTATTCACGATCCTTAGTTAATAGATATACGTACCCTTGTTTTGAGATATTAGATATACGTACGTTTACTCTCGGTAAGAACTTATATATCTAATGCCAGGCATTGCCCTCATTCTAACGGTGTATACACATGGCCTCATTCTAACGGTGTATATGCATCGTCCGCATTCTAACGGTGTATATGCATTGTCCGCATTCTAACGGTGTATATGCATTGTCCGCATTCTGACGGTGTATATGCATTGTCCGCATTCTGACTGTGTATATGCATGGTCCGCATTCTAACGGTGTATAAACATGGTCCTCGTTTACCTTGCAAAAATACATACTTGAAATAAAACTATTTTTAAAATTTTCTTGCCACATATGTCATTAACTTCCTTCCAGGATGCCTAAAATGTGAAAATTATATCAGAAAAATCATTGTTTCTGGAGGTCCTCAGTTTGGTGGGTTCCCCGCAGCGTCCTCGTTTTCCACCAAAAACCAACCTGTGTGTGTGTGTGTGTGTGTGTGTGTGTGTGTGTGTGTGTGAGTGTCAATGTCAGTGAGTCTGTGGAGACGATAACTGATGAACGAATGAATGGACCGATTCGAACAAAATTTGGAACAAAAATCACAATCCGTAAACACTGGAAGTCTATTGTTTTTATACGCAATCGAATGTTCAAAACCGAAAATGTTAAATTTTCGAATGAAATTTTGAAAAAATCGTCAAAAAATCAAAATCGCTAATAAAATTACGCAAATAGACATTTCTTATGTAATTTTTCATTAGAAAACGATTGACATTAATTTTAGAACGCTAACATGGGCCGTTCTCGAGATATTGTACATTTTTCAAAAAAACTTATCAAAAAGTCATATAAAATAAAAAAAAATATTTCCTATTGAGAAACATGTTCACTTTTCATGTGTAATACCATGCGATAAATTGAGTGACATCATTCTCGTGGATCTAGCTCATTCCATTCATGGAAAAAGATACTTTAAGTAATACTTTTGTATTTGAACGCCAATAGTCATTTATCTGCTGTAAGAATGACTTATTTCTTCGTCCATAACGCTTGGCGAGATTTTGGCGACGAATTTGGCGGAATGTCGCCAACTTGGCGACTTTTTGAAATGTTGCCAAATTAACGAAAATCTCACCAAATGGATAAAAATGACGCTACATCAATGAAAATGACGACTAATTGTCGAAAATTCAATATCTTGGAAAGAATATTAGTATCTACTATAAGAAAAATCTGATGTGGGCAGCACATGACTTTCCCTGCAGACTTATATTCACGTTCTATTTATTTCAATTAAATTTAATTAATTTTTAATTCAATTTTCGTTCTCATTTGAAAACCGGACTTATTTTCAAAGGTGGCGTAGAGAAAATACGAAAAACTAAAATATCTCAAGAACGGCTAGTCCTACTGTAATGGGGTTGGTCTTATTCTTTTCTTCGCTAAAAATTACGTATTAAACGAGCATTTAATGGATATATTTCAGCATACGTAGTTCTCTAGTTTAGATTTGGACGATTTTTGCGGGCCATTCTGCAAAAAAAGGCAGGTTATTTTTTTTTTAATCGTACCAAAATCTAATCAGCACCAGGGTGACCTATACATGACTCATCTACCGAATTTTGTGAAATTCGGTCCATCAGTTTTTCAGCTACAGTGGATACAAGATTTTGCGGGCCATTTCACAAAAAAAGGCGGGTTCTTTTATTCCGAATCGTACCCAAAATTTATCAGCACCAGCCCCGCCCACAAGTGACTTACCTACAAAATTTTGTGAAATTCGGTCCATTAGTTTTTTAGTTAGAGTGGATACAAAATCTGCACAGACAGACACACAGACACACAGACACACAGACAGACACACAGACAGACACACACACAGACGTCACGCTAAAAATGGTTTTTTCGTATTCTAGTGGTCTCGAAACGTGTAGATCCGTCGAAAACTCGAGTTGTGATTTTCGGCATGATTCCAATACTTTCCCTATACATTACCATGTATTGCAGGGAAAGTAAAAACCTATTTGCTGTAAAAGTAGTGAATTCATTACATTATATAAGGAACGTCATGTGTTGCCTACATAACATTTATTTTATATTAAATAGAAACTCTAAAGAACTGATAGACGAAAAAGCAAGGTTTTATGCAGAAGCGTAATGCGTTTTTGATGGGGAAATTTCGACAGATCAAAAAACCTATCTCGAGATATTTTTTACACAGTTTATTGCTTTTTAATTATGTTTAAAACTGGCTGATCAAATTGAATAGACTCGAAAGGTAATTCTGCGATGAAAACTTTTTAAAAGTACAATAAAGTGGAGATGATTTAACTGTACATATTATTGTGACAAATCATAACATTGATTTATTCTTTATTCTAAATTTAATACATTTTATAATCATTAAATACTTTTATTATAACTTAAATTTTCATCTTTAATTATTTTAAATTACAAAATTGTTTTTTATTTTTACTTTCATTAATAAGTCATTTGTCTCATTTTCTAATTTTAATTGTAAGTGCGCTGTAATTCAAAATGACATCCTTTTCCTTCTTGCCTGGTCGTGAATCAATTCATGTTTTCGACCAATGTTACTGTGCACTCTTTCGTTCGAAAGTTGCATAACTTGGTTTCCGGTTAGGAGGAAAATGTTATTTTAGAACTATTGAGTAGAATCTGACCTCTGCTTGTGATCTCGCTCTTTGAACTTGAAAAGTTAGGGCAGGATATTTTCATTCTTGGAGTCAGTCTCCTAAAAAAGGATTGCTGAGTGGGTGCTACGTTGAGTTGGAAGTGCTTCAGTGCCCTTAGCTCTAGCATTTTTTTTTTTTTTTTTGGCGAATACCAGCCCTTGTATGCTGGATTTTAATTCAATACATCCTGAATAATAAAGTTCCGTATAAAAGTTAGTTTATTCTATTGTAAATATCAAGGTCAAATATACTGGTTGAGATCGCTATGTGTTGCATTGTGATGAATTAAAAAAAATCTGATGTGGGCAGCACATGACTTTCCTTATATAATGCAATGAATTTACTACTTTTACAGTAAAAAATAGGATATTCATATAGTAGATACTTATATTCTTTCCAAGATATTGAATTTTCGTCAATTAGTCGTCATTTTCATTGATTTAGTGTCATTTTTATCCATTTGGCGATATTTTCGTTAATTTGGCAACATTTAAAAAAGTCGACAAGTTGGCGACATTCCGCCAAATTCTCCCCCAAATTCTCGCCAAGCGTTATGGACGGAGAAATAAATTACTATTCTTATAGCAAATAAAAGACTATTAGCGATCAAATACAAAAGTATTACTTAAAGTATCTTTTCTCATGAATGGAAAGAGCTAAATCCACGAGAGTGATTTCACCAAATTTATCGCATGATATTACATATGAAAAGTGAACATGTTTCTCAACAGTTAATATTTTTTTTTTAATTTATGGGATTTTTTGATAAATTTATTTGAAAAATGTACAATATCTCGAGAACGGTTCATGCTAGCGTTATAAAGTTTATGTCAATCGTTTTCTAAGGAAAAATTACATAAGAAATGTCTATTTGCGTAATTTTATTAAAGGTTTCGATTTTTTGGTGATTTTTTCAAAGTATTTCTCGAAAATTTAGGGGGCTTCTGGACATTCAATTGTGTTTGAAAACAATAGTCTTCCAGTATTCACGGATTGTAATTTTTGTACCAAATTTCATTCGAATCGCTTCATTCGTTCGTGATATATCGTCTCCACAGACTCACTGACACACTGACACACTCACACACACACATACACACACACACACACACAGAGAGACACCACCTCAAAAATGTCCGATTCGTGATCAGGGATGCTTGAAACGTGCTCTCCTATCGAAAACTCGAATTCGAATTTTCGACCCCGTCACAATACCTTCCTTATACATTACACAGGCACTATGTATGTAAGAAAAGTAAAAATGATGCTTAGTAAAATGACCTGTGTCTTCCTACAACGCATGGTAAAATGCCAGGAGGCGTTGAAGAATTGTGAAATAATAATAATGGGTGTGCTGGGGACTTAGAAAAATTGGGGGATATCTATCTCATTGTAATATGTTTGAGAGGTGCATTCGGAATTTGTTCTTAGTTTGATGATCTTTATCAATAGATTTTTCATTTTGATTTAGAATTCGAATTTGCTGCTAACAAAATCATATTGGATAATCAGTGACTCTTCATGCTCATGTGTTCATAATATGTTTAGTGACGAAGTATTTAATTAAGTTGAATGATTATGAATGTGAACAATATCAGTAAAATTAAGTCCTCAACA
The DNA here is from genome assembly GCA_951213105.1 of Amaurobius ferox. Classification (NCBI taxonomy): domain Eukaryota; kingdom Metazoa; phylum Arthropoda; class Arachnida; order Araneae; family Amaurobiidae; genus Amaurobius; species Amaurobius ferox. Next base: position 89,447,409 of record OX578152.1, on the reverse strand, counting down.
GTGTTTGTGCTTAATGATGACAGATTTGAGTAAATTAAAATATTATGAATCAGAAAGAAATCATGAAATATATATATATATATATATATATATATATATATATATGCTCAATTATGTCCTTCTTCAATAGGGGAAAATAAATAGAATATTTTTTGGAATTTTCTTAAATATTTTTATATATTGTATTTAAATGTTGCCAGGCCACTCAAGTAGTCTCTATATATATTTATTCTATATTTTAACACAATGCATTGAATTCTTTTCAAAATTTCTTTTTCTCTCTGTACGACACCCCTGCATTAATTATAATATTGGGAATTTTAGTTAATTGTCCTAAAGACTGCATTAGGCTGTCCGATCCTCGGTTAGATGTTTGTAATAGGAGATTGCAAGAATTTTTAATAATCTGATTTGATAAATTTAAATGTCGTTTTCCTGCCGTCTCTTATCGCAACACATATGTTTTAAGTTAAGTCAGCTTTATATATTCATTGAACAATTCTTTCGTTCTAAACTTCATTTGAACATCAAGGAGTTTTTGCTCTAGAGAAGTTAATATTAAATAAGTGTGACGTGCTTTGATTTGACTAATTAATTTATGTTCTTAATTTGATTTTGAAGGTAGTAACTCATTGTTGTACTGATATTTTGAAAGTGTGAATTACAAGCTTTTTAGTCCTTTATGTATCAACTTACAAAATGTATTTAAGCAATCAGTCGCGTTGCCAAGGAATGGGCGTTAGGAGTCATAATCTCACGCCGAGAACCCATCGAACACTTTAAATTTCAATAAAATGATATTTGAAGAAATGAAAAACAAAATATTTGGAATACCCCCCCCCCCCTCGTCAAAATTTGTTCTAGCGACGCTACTGCACATAATTATTTTACATTGTCTCTTACATTTCAATTCTTAATTAAGTTATAAGGTCCATAAAATATTCATCTCTGTGTATCTATACCATACAGCTGACCGAGTGTTGACATCGACCATTTCATGTTAATTACGCTATTGTAATTAAAATTGCACAAATGTTGTAAGAAAAACCAGAATAGAAGACTGATCGGTTTTAAAGTTTCAATGTTGAAATACAAAGGCATTGGAGGTAAATTTTAAACAGAAATGCGAAGAATGAATAAAGAATGGTTGACTGGAAAGCAGCTATGGAAGTTAATTAAGGATAGAGCAAAGATCAAGATTCCGGTGGGCAGCATTAAATCTGAAAGACTTTATCATAACTTCAAAGAGCAATACACAGGAGCTGTTAGAAATGTAAAGTACAATATTCGAAAAAATAAAATTACTTGGATATGCTTGCTGGGAAGACATAACAAGCAGCTGAAGTGGGTGAGAAGTTAATTGTCTACAAACTAGTTAAGCAGAATGGTGGCGTTAGTAGAAAGCCCGAATGTGCCATTAGAAGTTAAAATGGTCAATTTCTTACTACTGGAATCGAGGCAAATGCAAAACGGTGAACTAGTGAAGCCGCTTATGGAGGCATCTAAGGCAACACCTATAGTAAACATTTTCAAACACATTTCGTTGAAAAAAATTAAAGACCCCTTGATTGTTCTTAAATCTGGTAAGGCCTGTGATGGTGAGCTTATTATAGCTCTGAAATGCTAAAAGTGGACTTGAAAGTAACCACATAAATGTTAAAAGCTCTGTTCAAGGTAATCTAGGAAGCCGAAAGAGTTCCTTAAAAATGAAAGTAAGCTACTGTATTCAAAACTCCAAAGAAAAGGGGCTTGTCCTGTTGCGACCACTGGAGAGGAGTTAGTTTAACGTCCATGCCTGCAAAGGTTCTTGAGGGAATTCTTATCAACTGGCTCAAGAACGAAGTGGAAACAGTGTTGAGAGGAGAACAAGCTGGATTCAGGAGTGGTTGTGGTAGAGCTCCTCTACTACAGGCTGACTTATCGAGCATATTGAAGCCCACCATAGCTGGAAGAGCAATCCATTAGCATTAGCTCTATTCGCATTTTCACTTTATTAAGTATTATTGAAATAATTATGGGTGGTTGTTCTGTACCGAACTGCTCTAGTCATTCTAGAAAGGGTATGACGGAAAGCACATATAGGCTTTTATACATTTACCATTAAAATTTTATTTTACACCAGGGTGCAAAATAAGGGAATATTTTTCAGTAACAAACTACTACTCAAAATTTCATTTCTGTAGCAGTTTCGATATTGTGACTAGGAGTTCACAATTATCATTTCACGAATTCTTAAAAAATGTACCTATAAACATATCGAGATGCCGGGTTTGAAATAAAAAAAAACAATAAAACATGAATATTACAGGAGCTATGCACGTTTGCGGAAAGATTTCTTTTTTACCGTTATGAATCATTTGTTGTGATTTTTAAAATTAAGTCGCAAAATCCGATTAAAATTTATTTTTACATAGTAAAACACAAATTTTCTATTGCGATTTGCGATGCGATACTGCTTATTTTGCACCCTGCTTCACACACAATTTCTTTTTATTTTTTATTGTTTCCTTCTAATGTGGGCCCCTAAACTTTGGTGGGGCTCCAATGCACAGTATTGGCATAGTTATGCCACTGGCCAACATGGTGGCTGAGCAGCCAAGGCAAGTGTTTCGTTGTACTCTCTCGGCTGCCGGGTTGTGGGTTCGAGTTCCACCTACGGTCATAGATGTTGTTTCATTGGGAGTAGTGTGTTTTATCCCCACTGGTACACTAAGGCAATATCATGTGACGGCTAAATGGTTCACGATGATGGGTGATTTCCATTCCGCTGTAGCCAGCACATTCCATTTTCGAGATATTTAACATTTTATGTTAGAATATTTTGAAAACAGGAAATTTATCAATATCTCTAATTATTAATTTTATACAAGGATAAATGGAACTTTTAAATAATTTGAATTTATAAAATATTGGATAGATGCAATTGTAAATTGAAATGCACTTTCGATGTGAAAATAGTTCTTTCGTATTAGTATGTCCATCGATTTTCTATGTTTATTACCACAAAAACTATAGCATGCAAAACTATGAAATTTGGTACATTTGTAGAGGAATTATAAGGTAATACTTAAATTGGTTACCGATTTAAACTTTAGTTTGTCTTGAAATAGCTCGCAAAGTGAGCTCTGCGAGCAGGAAGTGAAGTAAGTTACACTGGTTGGCGAAGCATAGCAAGCAGTGGGGGGGGGGGGGCAAGCTCGTAATTTAACAATAAAAATTCTTTTGGTGGTAAATAAATGTAATTAGTTTCATCCTTTATATAAAACCTGATATTTTGTTATTGTCTGACGTTATAAATTTATTAGGACAATCGTAAAGTCATTCTAAATAAAAATATATAATTGTTAAATTATTTTTTATATTTAGTAGTTTTAAAAAAAGGGCAAAGAGTTAACATTAAGCTATCGTAATTAATCAAAACAAATTTTTTGATGCATATATTTTTGCTTTCCCTATCTAATATGTATAGGGAAAGTAATGTGGCAGGTTAAAAATTTGACTTTGAGTTTTCGACGGAAGAGCACGTTTTAAGTCTTGAGCTTTAATCGGCAATTTTTGAGGTGATGTCTGTATGTGCATACATTTATATTAATTGTTAGTATGCGTGTGGCCATGGATTCAATATCTTATGAACAAATGGAAAGATTTCATTGGAAAATGAATGACAAACTTTAAATGCTTGTGTTGTTTCCTATATCTTTATATTAATATGTTTTGAATTGCAGCAGAAATATAAACTCATCTTTTGAGTAGAGTTGTGACTGACTCAATTTCTGGCACAATTAATGAATATACACATTGAGTCCAAATTATATGCAAGAGCTAATAAACATTATTCAGTATCAATAAACAAATTTATCACTATGTCAATACATGCTTTTTAAATTTTCATATCATAATTTGTACATGACAATGCACAACACTATACTGATTAAAATACTTTCAAGGTCTGAATTATCAATAGTTATAAAGTAAACAAGGTTTGGAAAAAGGAAATTGTGTGTATAATGTAATCAATTTTCACTTAAACAAACAAAAAAAAAAGCATGATATGAATTATGGACAATGATAATAATTTAAAGCAATTAGTCCACAGCTTACTAGTTGATATAAATTTAACAGCTCATCCTACTTCAAAGTACATTTCATAAATATTTGATAATTGGTTGTGTATTTGTGCGTATAGAATGTTGTTGCTGTTGAGACTCAGACCGTCCGACCTACCAGAAAGGTGTAAGGTAGCTGTTTGGGCGGCCGGGAAGTGCCACACAATTCGGACTGGAACCCAGTGGGGGAGGCATCCACAGGGACCGTACCCTCCTTCCCCTACCACCAACCTCTCGGAAGGACTTACTGATCCACATGTTTAACGTGATCGTACTCCGCATGAACACGGCGACAGTTGTGGCAGCGTGCAAATCCAGCGCGCAAACCACCGAGCTACCGCGCCCGAAATGTGCCAACAGCAAGCGGTGTTCCCAGGTGGTCACCCACCCAAGTACTAACCGCGCCCGATGCTGCCTGACTTCGGTGATTTAACGAGAACCGGTGTTTTCAGCACGGCCGTTGGCATGTGTGTATAGAATGTGTCGAATATCAATAAAGACTCCCATTTGCAGCCATTCAACGAGTAACTGAAATTATAACGTAGCGTATATTTGTATTTAAATCATAACTTATTATATAATTTTATTAGTCATTAATAGAGAATACATTAATTTTATCAAAACACTCATATTCTTGAATGTTTTGTATTATGACACTATAAAAATATCAATCATAAGAACAAAAACACTCTACAGTTGAAAAGCAGGAAGTTACACAAATAAAGGAATACATATATATATATATATATATATATATATATATATATATATATATTAAGAAACAACATACATAAATTTAACTACTGCCTAGGAACTGTCTTTGCACTATACAACAATATAAAATCTGACCTTTACGTTATGTAAACAGGCCAGGTGAAATATTGCAGTATAAGTCATTTATAACTGAATCTATTTAGCATAAACAAGAAATTTGAGATTATTTTTATGTTGACAAAATTTAAAAGTTCGTAATTAAATTACTGCATAAAACACTACAATTCAAATTACTGTAAACAAAGAAAAATAGATAAATACCTGCTATAAGATTATCCTTTGAGCAAAAGATCAACAACAAATATAATTTATCTAGATTAAAATTTTAAATAGATAATATCAATAGTATCAATAGTATGTATCCATAGTATCAGTAGTATCAATAGTATCAAGAGTATCAGTAGAGATCAATAGTATCAGTAGTATCAATAGTATGTACGCATAACGTCACATAAAAACCATATGTACTATGTCACCCATTATATTTATTTTCTACGACAGACCATCCAATATGTTTTCTGATTAATCTTGTTTCCCGTTATATAAAAAATCTGTCGCATCTTGATCGCATATTTCACGAATTTCATCCATAGTCGCCACTTTGAGTACAAAAGCGCATGCGCAAGGCCAGCAAACAGATGTAAACCGCCTAAATTGGATGGTCGAAATTTCTCAGTTCAAGCTATGCAAAGTTCGCAATAACCACGAAAAAAATTTTTGTGGTGAACACGAAATTGACAGTACAGTTGACTTTCGCCATGGTTAACTTCTAACCTTCTATGGTGAATGCGGGGGTGAGTAGAGAGGCCGAAGTTGAAGCGGAAACCGCGTGAAAGGAAAGCTGGTGAGGCTGATTGAGCTGGTTAAGCTGGGTGAGTCACGAGGAGTAAAGTCGCTGTGTAGAAAAAGAAAGAAAGAAAGTGTAAAAGTGTTATTACACGGAGCAATTTCTTCCAGAAAATTTTCAGCAACACCATACATTTCGATGGAAAGAAATCTTGCCGCCGAATTGCCGCAATTTTTTCAAACTCGACAATGAAAATTGCTCAATATCTGAGCACGAACCAATCAAAGGACGATAAAATTGGACGTCACGACGCCACGCCTTTCTTCTCCTCATTTCTATTCACATCTCAACTACGTTGGAATCTGACATGGGAAAAATAATAATAGAACTTATACTAAATTACAGACACTTGTGTGATATAAGAGATCTTGATTATTCGAAAAAAAAACACTAGAAGAATGCTTCCTGGAATGAAATCAGCGACAATAGACAGGAGGGGGCCTAAAGTACAATTGATTGGCGAAATTGCTGAAGTTCTGCAATAAAAATTGCCCTGTGTAGTAACACCATTAGTCTGTGGAATCAACACAAGGATGGCTACTACTTTGACCAAAAGGATCTAATATCTGTGGTCGGCCACGAAAAGGTTTATGGGCATAAGAAAGAAATTGGGCAAGCAGCACGATTTTTAAATGTCCCACCGAGTAATTTACTATGAAATATCACCAGGCACGTCAGATTGCATTTAATGTTCTGCCGTATTACATAATGGGCATGAGCAAAACAGCCTGTTTCGTATTTGTCTCTATTTAGTTAAGCAACCAGATGCTGTAATTTGAGTGAACACACAATAAATGTGTTTGATTTAACTTCTTGCCCTGGCCACAAGGTCCTGTTTGTACCCATTACTAAGTATACCACTTTTCTTTGACAAAACAAAGTATAGTTAAGATTAGGTAATCCCGCAACTAAAGCCAGTAAGGCCTTACAATAGAGCTCTAACCAAGACTCATTAATGGAACCCGATTGCGGTTCAGAACTCTATACGTTTCACAAAATTAAGAGTACCATTTTATTCTAACATACTTTAATTGCAATAAGTGCATTCCAATTCAACTACCATACGTCGAAGTTGTTATTATTTTGTTGTCGTTGTTAAAATTTCCGATTCAATGTCGATATATGTTTCAGAACCTGCGGAACACGTTTTGAGTATTTTTTGTGTGATGACCGTCTCTCTGTATGATTAATTTCTTGTGTAGACTATAACTGACACAAATATGAATGGATATGTACGAAATCCGGCTTCGCTATAAAAAAACTTGAACTCGATAGAATTGTTTTTTAATTCAAGCTAAAACTTCGAAATTTATTTATATTTTCTTAACATGGCAGCATGAGACAAAACCTGACATATCATACATAAAAAGGTTATATATAGTTCATTCATCACGAAAGTTATCATTCTTAATTATTATAGCAAAAAATAGCCTCGATATATTTTTTGTATTCTTGACGTCATTAACCCACTCGGCTGGGAAGTTGCATTCCCCGAGAAAGATTGTTTCTATGCCGCACCGAATATCGGCTTATAGGGATACCAAGAGAGGATTTACCACTTACTAAAATATCATCTTGATTGTTACTCCCTTATCTTAAAACATTTTTTCCCCAAATGAGTATCAGATTGTGAAAAATTAAAGGCGAAACATTTTTGCAAACGTTCCATATGTTCCGCTAATATTTAACAAAAAATATTTTATATAAAAAATTATTTCATTCAAATAACATTGTGTCAACTCTACAGTTTTTTTCAATCCAGAAAGCCCCGCCCTACGCGGCAGGGGCGAAATAATTATCAGTTTGATCAGATTTAATAGATTTCTACTTTTTCTAAAGATTTTAAACAACATTTTCAAGTCCAGTAGAAAATTCAGTAAATTGCGTCTTCTTTTTTTGGTAGAAATAATATTTTTGAGTAGGATTTTCAGTTGATGTTTAGATGAGTATGATTTCGAAGAAAAATTTATTACAGCGCCCTCTATTGACGTAGTCGAACTTTGAAGCTGCGCTACGAATTTATTCGTAAAACCGTAAAATTCCATGAATTTCACACTATTTCCCGAATTTTTTTCCCTTGCTTTCTGGATCGTCCCTTTCCTTCAATCTGGCAACTTACAGCACTTGGTTTTTCATGTTTCCTCCTCAAACAGGAAAATATTTATTGGGAATCTGAAAGGAATCTGCTTCCTTCTGAAGTACGTCCTTTCCACTCGAATCCATAGATAGTCCAGAGAATTACTATGATATCTACTCTCGAATGTGTTCGTGGCCCTTTATGGAAAATCCTGGCTACAAATACGAATCTAGTGTTTTAAATATGTACAATTTATTAATTTATATTGCAATTTATTTACATGAATGAGAATTTCGGCATTTTGACGCTATCCACGACCAATCATGTCGTTACTATTTCGTCCAAATAATAAAGAAATAAGTGGCGGTTACCAATTTCGATATTGGATATTAGTGATATAGTTTTATAAACTCTAGATTGGATATTAGTGATCTAGTATTGTTAACTCGAGATTGGATATTAGTGCATAATGGGTGGAAGACTGTGGTTTCTCCCCTGTAGACAGACTGTTCATTCTCTAACTATCGTCTAGAGAAGGGATCGTTTCATTTATTTTTTATTTTTGCGTTCCACATTTGCAGTGCGCATGCCTAGAGTGATCGTGATATATAGTGATTGAGCTGGTTAAGCTGGGTGAGTGACGAGGAGTAAAATCGCTGAGTGGAAAGAGAAAGAAGAAAAGTGTAAGGGTGTTATTAAACGGAGCAGTTCCTTCTATCAATTTTTCAGCAACACCATACATTTCGATGGAAAGAAATTTTGCCGCCGAAATGCTGCAATTGTTTTAAACTCGACAATAAAAATTGCTCAATATCTGAGCACGCACCAATCAGAGGACGATAAAATTGGACGTCACTACGCTCCGCCTTTCTTCTCCTCATTTGCATTCAAGATAGCGGCTACATTCAAGATGGCGGCTACAATCACATCCCAACTACGTTGGAATCTGGAGATGGAAGTTATAATAATAGAACTTACATTAAATTACAGACACCTGTGGGATATAAAAGATCTTGATTATTCGAAAAAAAAACACTAAAGAATGCTTCCTGGAATGAAATCGGCGACAATTGACAGGAGGGACCTAAAGTATAATTGACAGGCGAAATTGCTGAAGTTCCGCAATAAAAATACCCCTGTGTAATAACAGCATTAGTCTGTGGAATCAACGCAAGGATAGCTACTTCTTTGACCAAAAGGATCTAATATCTCTGGTCGGCCAAGAAAAGGTTTATGAGCATAAGAAAGAAATTGGGCAAGCAGCACGATTTCTATATGTCCCACCCAGTAATTTACTATGAAATATCACCAGGCACGTCAGATTGCATTTAATGGTCTGTCGTATTACATAATGGGCATGATCAAAACTGACTGTTTGGTATTTGTCTCTATTTAGTTAAGCAACCAGATGCTGTAATTTGAGTGAGCACACAATAAATGTGTTTGATTTAACTTCTTGTCCTCGCCACAAGGTCTTGTTTGTACCCATTACTAAGTATACCACTTTTCTTTGACAAAACAAAGTGTAGTAAAGATTAGGTAATCCCACAACTAAAGCCTGTAAGTCCTTACAATACAGCTCTAACCAAGACTCATTAATGGAAACCGATCGCGGTTCAGAACTCTATACGTTTCACAAAATTAAGAGTACCATTTTATTCTAACATACTTTAATTGCAATAGGTGCATTCCAATTCAACTACCATACGTCGAAGTTGTTATTATTTTATTGTCGATGTTAAAATTTCCGATTCAATGTCAATATAAGTTTCAGAACCTGCAGAACACGTTTTGAGTATTTTTTGAGTGATGACCGTCTCTCTGTTTGATTAATTTCTTGTGTAGACGATAACTGACATAAATATGAATGGATATTCACGAAATCCGGCTTTACTATAAAAATACATGAACTGGATAGAATTTTTTTTTAATTCAAGCTAAAACTTCGAAATTTATTTAGATTTTCTTAACATGGCAGCATGAGACAAAACCTGATATATTATGCATAAAAAGGTTATTTATAGTTCATTCATCACGAAAGTTATCATTCTTAATTATTATAGCGAAAATTAGCCTCGATGTATTTTTTGTATTCTTGACGTCATTAACCCACTCGGCTGGGAAAGTTGCATTCCCCGAGAAAGATTGTTTCTATGCCGCACCGAATATCGGCTTATATGGATACCAAGGGAAGATTTACCACTTACTAAAATATTATCTCGATTGTTACTCCCTTATCATAAAACATTTTTTCCCCAAATGAGTATACGATTGTGAAAAATTAAAGGCGAAACATTTTTGCATACGTTCCATATGCTCCGCTAATATTTAACAAGAAATATTTTATATAAAAATTATTTCATTTAAATTATAATGTTTCACTCTCTAAGTATTTTCAATCCAGAAAGCCCCGCCCTACACGGCCGGGGCGAAATAATTATCAGTTTGACCAGATTTAGTAGATTTCTACTTTTTCTAAAGATTTTAAACATTTTCAAGTCCAGTAGAAAATTGGGTAAATTGCGTCTTCTTTTTTTGGTAGAAATAATATTTTTGTGTAGGATTTTCAGTCGATGTTTTGATGAGTATGATTTCAAAGAAAAATTTATTGCAGCGCCCTCTATTGACGTAGGCGAACTTTGAAGCTGCGTTACCAATTTATTCTTAAAACCGTAAAATTCCTTGAATTTCACACTATTTCCCGAATTTTTTTCCTTGCTTTCTGGATCGTCCCGTTCCTTCAATCTGGCAACTTACAGCACTCTATTTTTCATGTTTCCTCCTCCCACAGGAAAATATTTATTGGGAATCTGAAAGGAATCTGCTTCCTTCTGAAGTACGTCCTTTGCACTCGAATCCATAGATAGTCCAAAGAATTACTATGATATCTACTCTCGAATGTGTTCGTGGCCCTTTATGGAAAATCCTTGCAACAAATACGAATCTAGTGTTTTAAATATATACAATTTATTAATTTATATTGCAATTTATTTACATGAATGAGAATTTCGGCATTTCGACGCTATCCACGGCCAATCATGTCGTTACTATTTCGTCCAAATAATAAAGAGATAAGTGGCGGTTACCAATTTCGATATTGGATATTAGTGATATAGTATTATAAACCCTAGATTGGATATTAGTGATCTAGTATTATAAACTCGAGATTGGATATTAGTGATCTAGTATTATAAACTCGAGATTGGATATTAGTGCATAATGGGTGGAAGACTGTGGTTTCTCCCCTGTAGACAGACTGTTCATTCTCTAACTATCGTCTAGAGAAGGGATCGTTTCATTTATTTTTTATTTTTGCGTTCCACATTTGCAGTGCGCATGCCTAGAGTGATTGTGATATATAGGGATTGAGCTGGTTAAGCTGGGTGAGTCACGAGGAGTAAAATCGCTGAGTGGAAAGAGAAAGAAGAAAAGTGTAAAGGTGTTATTAAACGGAGCAGTTCCTTCTATCAATTTTTCAGCAACACCATACATTTCGATGGAAAGAAATTTTGCCGCCGAAATGCTGCAATTGTTTTAAACTCGACAATAAAAATTGCTCAATATCTGAGCACGCACCAATCAGAGGACGATAAAATTGGACGTCACTACGCTACGTATTTCTTCTCCTCATTTGCATTCAAGATAGCGGCTACATTCAAGATGGCGGCTACAATCACATCCCAACTACGTTGGAATCTGGAGATGGAAAATATAATAATAGAACTTACATTAAATTACAGACACCTGTGGGATATAAAAGATCTTGATTATTCGAAAAAAAAACACTAAAGAATGCTTCCTGGAATGAAATCGGCGACAATAGACAGGAGGGATCTAAAGTATAATTGAAAGGCGAAATTGCCGAAGTTCCGCAATAAAAATTGCCCTGTGTAGTAACACCATTAGTCTGTTAAATCAACACAAGGATGGATACTACTTTGACCATAAGGATCTAATATACCTGGTCGGCCAAGACCAGGTGTATAGGCATAAGAAAGAAATTGGACAAGCAGCACGATTTCTATATGTTCCACCGAGTACTTAAATATGAAATATCACCTGGCGTGTCAGATTGCATTTAATGATCTGTCGAATTACATAATAGGCATGAGCAAAACTGGCTGTTTGGTATTTGTCTCTATTTAGTTAAGCAACCGATGCTGTAATTTGAGTGAGCACACAATAAATGTGTTTGATTTAACTTCTTGCCCTGGCCACAAGGTCCTGTTTGTACCCATTGCCTACCAAGTATGTTACTTTTCCTTGACAGATCTAAGTGTTGTAAAGTTTAGGTAATCCCACAACAAACCCTAGTAAGTCCTTACAATAGAGGTCTAACCAAAGCTCATTAATGGAGCCCGATCGTGCTTCAGAACTCTACATGGTTCACAAAATTAAGAGTAACATTTTATTTTAAAATACTTTAATTGCAAAAAGTGTATTCTAATTCAACTACCATACGTAGAATTTGTTATTTTTTGTTGTTGCTAAGATTTCCGATTTTAATGTCAATATATGTTTCAGGACCTCCGTAAACCTGACATATCATGCATAAAAAGGGTTATTTATGATTCATTCATCACGAAAGTTATCATTCTTAATTATTATAGCGAAAACTAGCCTGGATATAAGTTTTGAATTCTTGACGTCATTAACCCACTCGGCTGGGAAAGTTGCATTCCCCGAGAAAGATTGTTTCTATGCCGCACCGAATATCGGCTTATAGGGATACCAAGAGAGGATTTACCACTTTCTAAAATATCATCTTGATCGTTACTTCCTTATCTTAATAAAACATTTTTTTCCCCAAATGAGTATAAGAATCTGAAAAATTAAAAGCAAAACATATTTGCATACCTTCCATATGCTCCGCTAATATTTAATAAAAAATATTTTATATAAGAAATTATTTCGTTTGGATTATAAATCGTATAAACATTATTTCTTAATCCAGAAAACGCCGCCTTACACGGCCGCGGCGAATTAATTATCAATTTAACCAGATTTAGTAGGTTTTTACTTTTTCTAAAGATTTTAAACAACATTCAAGTCCAGTAGAAGATTTAGTAGATTGCGATTATTTTTTTTTTTGGTAGAAATAATATTTTTGGGTAGAATTTTCAGTTGATGTTTTGAGGACCGTGATTTTGAAGAAACATTTATAGCAGTTCCCTCTATTGAAGTAGTCGAACTTTGGAGACGTGTTACCAATTTATTCTTAAAAACGTTAAATTCCCAGAATTTCACATTACTTCCCGAAATTTTTTCCTTGTTTTTTCGATCGTCCCCATTCCTTCAATCTCTGCAACTTACAGCACTTGATTTTTCACCTCACTCAGGAAAATATTTATTGGGAATCATGGCTTCTTCTAAAGTAAGCCCCTCACCCCAATCGAATACATAGATATTCCAACGAATTACTATGATATCTAAGCTCGAATGTGTTCATGCCCCTTTGTTGAAAATCCTGGCAAAATATACGAATCTAGTACAATATATACAATTTATTAATTTATAGTGCAATTTATTTACATTAATGCAAATTTCGGCATTAAGACTAACCACCGCCACTCATGTCTTTATTGTTTCAATATATAAGTGGTTATATAATTTGTTATATATATTTCAATATATATAAAAATAATAAAGATATATAAGTGGTAGTTACCAGTTTCGATATTAAATATTAGTGATGCACAACACATGTTTTAATTAATTTTGATAGTGATTCGCTATCTTCCCTTTTAAATTCTCTTTTCTTCCAGTCTGACTGTCAGAAAATTGAACAAGACGAAGGGGCATTTTTATAAACTTTTAATCACTGGCTGTCCATTTTGCTCCTCTGTATCGCAGGATGAGTCAGACGACCTGGGTTTTCAACACACTTTTAGTCAATCAGGTGGCCTTTTGCCCCATTAGAACATAACGGCCCTAAGATATAAAATCTCGCTTACTGAATATTCCCCTTTTTTCAAATCTATAATACAACTGGAATGGATACTTATCGCACATGAATAGTGTTCGGCTGCTGTATGTTTTAGGGAATTTGCGAAAATCGTCAATATTTGGAGTATACACGGCAATACCTCCTATTTCTCCCATTCAGAATAATGCTATCCAAATATTTAGTTTTGAATATTTCGCTTTCTAATCGTACAGATCACAAAAAATTTCACATAGTTCTAGAATACTACATAACGTTCCAAAATATTAAATTTTATGGTGATACAGACGAGCCTGTTTGAAAAGGAACCTGTAGAAAACGGAATACTGTAATAAGCGGGGAAATATTTTTAGCCCCATCCAAACATATTGGAAATTGATATTATTTTCCCTTGTGTGAAACAGAACCTGTAGGAAACGGAATACTGTAATAAGCAGGAAATATTTTTAGCCCCATCCAAAAATATAGGAAATTCATATTATTTTCCCTTGTAGGAAATGAAGTACTGTAATAAGCGGGAAATATTATTAACCCCATCCAAAAATATCGGAAATACATATTATTTTCCCTTGTGTGAAGCGGAACCTGTAGGAAACGGAATACTCTAATAAGCGGGAAATATTTTTAGCCACATCAAAAAATATTAGAAATTTATATTATTTTTCCCTTATGTTAAACGGAACCTGTAGGAAAAGAAATACTGTAATAAGCGGAAAATATTTTTAGCCCCATCCAAAAATATCGGAAATTCATATTATTTTCCCTTGTGTAAAACGAAAGTTGTAGGAAACTGAATACTGTAATAATCGGAAAATATTTTTAGCCCCATCCAAAAATATAGGAAATTCATATTGTTTTCTCTTGTGTGAAACGGAAGTTGTAGGAAACCGAATACTGTAATAAGCGGAAAATATTTTTAGCCCTATCCAAAAATATAGAAAATTCATATTAAATTAATTCATATGAATTCATATCATTAAATTCATATCAATTCCCTTGTGTGAAATGGAAGTTGTAGGAAACGGAATACTGTAATAAGCGGGAAATAATTTTAGCCCCATCCAAAAATATTGGAATTTCATATTATTTTCGCTTAAAGAATTTTTGGCCCCATCCAAAAATATAGGAAATTCATATTATTTGCCCTTCTGTGAAACGGAATACGGAAACTGACGACAAATTTAAAGTATTTTGTTAATAAAAACATCTATTGTAACGAACAGAGAGTTGAACAATCATCCAACTATTTTACCTATTTATTTCCATGAAAACCAATTTTCACAGAACTTTCTATTAAATTATATCACGATTTTCTGAAAGCCATTTCAGAACTACTTGATTAATGGAAATAATTTTCCCTTAATCAGGGAGTCTCTGAAAGGCTAGAAATATTAATCAATACGCGATTTTTAACTGAAAGCCACATCATTAGTAAAACATATGTCCAAGAAACCATGTTGGATTATTTTGAAAGTTCATCTCACGCTTTCTTTTTTAATTTATATTTTTGTTTTATGGTTAACAGTAATATTTTGCCTGTAACTTAATTTATCTGGGTTTTAAGGTATGTTAATGAGCTAACAGTTAAGAACATGGCGTACACTATATTTTTATCTACATATACTCCTGTGATCGCAGTATGCAAAAATGTACGTATATGCATATTTAAAAATATCTCATGTGGTCAGCACATGACTTTCCTTATATTCCTTATATAATGCAATGTATTCACTACTTTTACAGTGAAAAAAATGTTATTCTTATAGTAGATACTTATATTCTATCCAAGATATTGAATTTTCTTCAATTAGTCGTCATTCTCATTAATTTAGAGCCATTTTTATCCATATGGCGAGATTTTCGTTAATTTGGCAACATTTAAAAATGTCGCCAAGGTGGCGACACTTCGCTAAATTCGGCGCCAAAATCTCGCAAAGCGTTATGGACGGGAAAATAAGTTATTCTTGCAGCAGATAAATGACCATTGGCGTTCAAATACAAAAGTATTACTCAAAGTATATTTTCTCGTAAATGGAACGAGTTAGATCCACGAGAATGATCGAGAATGATGTCGCCCAATTTATCGCATGATATTACATATGGAAAGTGAACATGTTTCCTAACAGTTAATATTTTTTTTTAATTTATGGGATTTTTGATAAATTTATTTGAAAAATGGCCAATATCTCGAGAACGGTTCATACTAGCGTTCTAAAGTGCATGTCAATCGTTTTCTAAGGAAAAATTACATATAAAAATGTCTATTTGCGTATTTTTATTAAAGGTTTTGATTTTTTGATGACTTTTTCAATATTTTACTCTAAAATTTGGTGGATTCTGAGCATTCGATTTTGTTTTAAAACAACAGGCTTACAGTATTTACGGATTGTGATTTTCGTACAAAATTTCATTCGAATCGCTCCATTCGTTCGTGAGATATCGTCTCCACATACTCACTGACACACACACAAACATCACTTCAAAAATGTGCGATTCGTGATCAGGAATGCTTGAAACGTGGCTCCCATCGAAAACTCGAATTCGAATTTTCGACCCCATCACAGTACTTTCCTTATACATTATGTATATAAGGAAAGTAACAATTCAAATAACTATTATGGTACAATATAGTATTAATCGGATTTATCTAATTACACTTTTCAGAATTTTTTACGTCTAATGTGTCAATGAGCAATTGCATATAGACTATCAGCATTTCCAGCTAAACTTTTAAACGCAGCTTTACATGACATGACCTGCATGAATCGGAAACCTTTCAAGAAAGAAAATTCTTCCGGTCCCCTGAATTCCGTTTAAGGCAGGCTTGACTGCATCTGCATTTGTTGCTTGGTCAACACCTCGTAAGCACAATCTACACCTCGCACGTAACATTTATCACCAAATATATTAATGGAAATGAACAATTATTTACTGCTTGCTTTATGTCTGAATCATTCGATAAATGCCAGAAGAGAAGAGGGGGAGGGACAATGTATTCAGTTAAATGCAATGTAAAACAAGCTGCATGATTTCCTTTCATAATTAGCATTTAGCCGACGTGGTTGTCGAGTGGTTAAGGCCAGCGTTTCCGTAGCAATCGCTCGACCGCCACGTTGTGGGTTCGAGTCCCACGTAAGGCATGGATGTTTGTGTTGTGGGCGCAATGTGATCCGCCCCCCTTTGGTGCGCCTGGGGCAACGTCAATGGACGGCTAAATGGTTCACACTCTGGCCTCTCAGGGGCGCGGTAGCCCATTGGTTAGCGCGCTGGAGTTGCACTCGGTAGACCCGGGTTCGATTCCAGCCACTGCCAAAACTGCCGCCGTGTTCATGCGGAGTACGATCACGTTAAACATGTGGGTCCGAAAGTCCTTCCGAGAGGTTGGTGGTAGGGGAAGGAGGGTACGGTCCCTGTGGATGCTTCCCCCACTGGGTTCCGGTCTAAATTGGGTGGCACTTCCCGACCGTCCAAACAGTTACCTTACACCTTTCTGGTAGGTCGGACGGTCTGGGTTTCAACAACAACAACACTCTGGCCTCTGTAATAAAGGCGAATGACGAAGGTCAAAGTGCCTGGCCATTTGAAAAAAAAATCTGATGTGGGCAACACATGACTTTCCTTATATAATGCAATGAATTTTCTACTTTTACAATTAAAAAAAATGTTATTCTTATAGTACAGTATTGTGGCAATTAATTGAGAAATGCAGTTTTTTTTATAAAATTCAGTTTTATTCAAGTTTTCTACTAATCATTTAAAACTAATAAGTGATATGACCTCCCCGAGACTTTATAACATCACAGACACGTTTCGGCATGGAATGTACTAGACTAGCACATGTAGTTTTAATTTCAACATCTCTGAACCTTATGTCAATAACGGCCGAAATTAGCTTGTCCATCGTCGTACAGTCAAATTTGTGAAGCCGTTTTTTGACAATAGCCCACAAATTTTCTATGGGATTCAAGTCTGGTGAATTCCCGGGCCAATCCAGTACGGTAATATTTTTTTTGAGAAGAAATTTTTGATTCGCTTCGAAGTGTGACATGGCGCGCTGTCTTGTTGGAAAACGCAATCTCCGTTCGGCCACAGTTTAGCCATGGTTGGAAGCACTTTTTGGGTCAATATGACTTCGTAACTGGCACTGTTCATCATTCCCTCTACGGGAACAAGAGATTCTGTCCCCAAAACGCTGAAACAACCCCAAAACATCTTTTTGGGCGGATGCTTGATTGATGTGGTGCTGATTGAGAGGTTCTCCTTGGCTCCTTCTCACGAACATAGATCTAAATCCCTGAACCACAAAATGTATTTCGTCAGAAAAGAGAACTTTCTCCCAGTCCATGTTTTGTATTTCCGTGCCCATTCCAACCTTTTTTTCTTCATGTGAAGCGTCAGAAGTTGCTTCTTGTACTGTCGACGTGCTCTCCGTCCGCGTTCTAACAGCCTGTATCGCACTCTTGAAGGTGCAATATCAACACCAGCTGCCACCATGGACTTAGACAGGTCAAAACTGGTTAATCGAGGATTTTTAACACTCATTCGATGTAAAGTTTTGTCGTCACGAGTCGAAGTTATCTTTCTCGGCCGCATCTTCCAGAGCGGTTGGTTCCAGCATTTCCTGTTTCCTGAAACCGCTTCCAGATCCTCCCGACATTTGCTGTACTCACTCCACATATTTTACCTATTTCCTCGAACGTCTTAGAAGTGTGTTCTCTAAGCGCAATCACTTTAGCACGTGTTTCCGCGCTGATATCCATGACGCTAATGAGCCCCGCAACATCTGAGAAACTACCACTGCGGAACACCTGCCACCTGGCGGAGGAATTTGAACACCTGCTACTTACCAGGTGCATACGAACACCTGCTACTTTAATAATAACTGCAATTTGAACTCTGAGCTAATTTGGAGTGCTTCTTCCTAAGCTTACGTGTGATAAAACGAAAAAAATGACATTTCTCAATTAATTACCACAATACTGTAGATACTTATATTCTTTCCAAGATATTGAATTTTCTTCAATGAGTCGTCATTTTCATTGATTTAGAGTCATTTTTATCGATTTGGCGAGATTTTTGTTAATTTGGCAACAGTTAAAAATGTCGCCAAGTTGGCGACATTCCGCCAAATTCGTCGCCAAAATCTCGCCAAAGGTTATGGAGAGAAATAAGTTATTCTTACAGCAGATAAATGACTATTGGCTTTCAAATAAAAAAGTATTACTCAAAGTATCTTTTTTCATGAATGTAACGAGCTAGATCCACGAGAATGATGTCACCAATTTATCGCATGGTATTACATATGAAAACAGAACATGTTTCTCAATAGGAAATATGTTTTTTTTATTTTCTATAACTTTTTGATAATTTTTTCGAAAAATGTGCAATATCTCGAGAACACGTTCATGTTAGCGTTCTAAAATTTATGTCAATCGTTTTCTAATGAAAAATTACATAAGAAATGTCTACTAATTTTATTAGGGGTTTTGATTTTTTGACGATTTTTTCAAAATTTCATTCGAAAATTTAGGGGGGGTTCTGAACATTCGATTGCGTATAAAAACAATAGGCTTCCAGTGTTTATGGATTGCGATTTTTGTACCAAATTTCCTTCGAATCAGTCCATTCGTTCGTTAGTTATCGTCACCACAGACTCACTGACACACACACACACACATACTTTCACACACACACAGACATCACTTCAAAAATGTTTGATTTGTGATCAGGGATGCTTGAAACGTGCTCTCCCGTCGAAAACTCGAATTCGAATTTTTGACCCCGTCACAATACTTTCCTTATACATTATGTATATAAGGAAAGTAAAAAAATAATGATAATTAGCATTTAAATAATAATATCATTTCATTCTTTACTATAGATATGGGGATTTCTCGCAGGCGCACGTTTATAAGAATCAACAGACAAAATCTGAGAAATTTAAGTTTCATAGATTAGTAAAAAAATTACACTATTATTTTTTTAATTTAATTAAAACAAAAATATAAATACTTAATATGCATTTATTACCATAAGAATCGTATCGTGTATGTTAATCTCTATTTGTTTCGAATTCCACATCGCAATTTTTGAAATCAGAAATTTATTAAATGCAGATTTTTATTGGAAAACTTAACATTATACATTACGTTGATATCAACAAAAAAAATATGATGTGGGCAACACATGACTCTCCTTATATAATGCAATGAATTTACTACTTTTACAGTTAAAAACAAGAAAGATCAATCATGCTTAAAGCATTGATTATGAAACACTTTCCAACTTCAATGCAATTTTATTTTAAAAAAGTCAAAAATGCAATACATTCCTCGGTAATATTTTAAAACTTATCACAATACTACATTGATTTATTATATTTGAAAACTTAAACCTTCATTGAAAAAAATGAACTTCTTACAAATGACGGCATTGAAATATAAATTGCCTGGTTTAAATATCTCTAAAATGCAATACATTCCACGGTAATATTTTAAAAACTATCATAATACTACGATAATTTATTATATTTGAAAACTTCATCGAAAACAACAGAAATTAATTCAAATGACGTCATAGAAAAAATAACACGCCTAGATCTCTCCATAAAAACAGGATTTCATTCATAACTTTCTCCCATTCATTTCATTCATCACAATACTATAATAATTTATTTTATTTAAACATTTTATTTAAGACCATGGAGCTACAAATAATTAAACTCTATGCTTAAAACTTCATCGAAAAAAATCGTCCTTCTCTTTATAAAATCAATTAATATTTCATTCATATCAGCCATGCAGACTCCATGGACTAAATTATTTTGTGTTAAAAAAATACAGGAATTCCAATACAACTCATTCTACATATTTTGCTTTTTACATAGGTGAAAAATAGGCTTAGTTTTAGAAATAATCAAATTTAGATGACCATTTAATCTCAAATATATTTTCATTGCGTTGTTTCAGTATGTAGATGCACAGAATTTAAGCAAAAATAAAGTAGTTTTAGGACGGATACAACACTCAATATGAATTAATAAGAACTTTAAAAAATCACGATTTAGAAACAAGATGGATGCCATATATCATTTTGAAGTGGGTCATGTGATCGTTTCATATCATGGTCACGTGATCGTTTCATATAAGAGGTGTAATTAGTATTTTAATTTTTATTTAAAAAACTACTGAATATATTTCGCTGAATTTTTTTTTGTATATTTTATGGAACAATTTGAATATTATCTAAAATTTTCGAAGCAATTTGTGAATTTTAAATCTGCTTAAAAAATGTTTGAAAAATTAGGTCCCATAGGGCTCAATGTATTTCATTTTTTCAACCCGGGTTCAATCCAAAACTATAATTGGGTGATATTATTCATTTATATTCCCATAGGTCCTACAGACCGTCTGAACAACATACTAAAATTTCATTTTGATTAAGTCATTTTTACGGCAGTTATCGTGCTAACGGACAGACAGACAGACAGGCAGACAGAATGAATGAACAAAGTCATAAACACTTTTCAACTTTGTTGTAAAGTGTTAAAAATGTTATTTTTATAGTAGATACTTATATTCTTTCCAAGATATTGAATTTTCTTCAATGAGTCGTCATTTTCATTGATTTAGCGTCATTTTTATCCATTTGGCGAGATTTATGTTAATTTGGCCACAATTAAAAATGTCGCCAAGTTGGCGACATTCCGTCCAATTCGTCGCCAAAATCTCGCCAAGCGTTATGGACGGAGAAATAAGTTATTCTTACAGCAGATAAATTACTATTGGCGTTAAAATACAAAAGTATTACTCAAAGTATCTTTTTTATGAATGGAACGAGCTAGATCCACGTGAATGATGTCACCCAATTTCTCACAGGGTATTACATATGAAAAGTGAACGTGTTTCTCAATAGGAAATATTTTTTTTCTATTTTATATAACTTTTTCATAATTTTTTTGAAAAATGTGTAATATCTCGAGAACGGTTCATGTTAGCGTTCTAAAATTTATGTCAATCGTTTTCTAATGAAAAATTACATAAGAAATGTCTATTTGCGCAACTTTATTAGCGGTTTTGATTTTTTGACGATTTTTTTTAAATTTCACTCGAAAATTTAGGGGGGTTCTAATCATTCGATTGCGTATAAAAACAATAGGCTTCCAGTGTTTACGGATTGTGATTTTTGTACCAAATTTCGTTCGAATCGGTCCATTCGTTCGTCAGTTATCGTCTCCACAGTCTCACTAACACACACACAGAGACACACACACAGACATCATTTCAAAAATGTTTGATTCGTGATCAGGGATGCTTGAAACGTGCTCTCCCGTCGAAAACTCGAATTCGAATTTTCGACCCCGTCACAATAGTTTCCTTATACATTATGTATATAAGGAAAGTAATAGGTTTACACTGTATGATTTCTACATGTTATAATTATACAATGTTAGACTTCAGCGAATAATTATTATTTTTATGAAACTCAGGAACGGGCATGGGACAAGCCAAACGAGGTTCACGTTTTGACAAATTATCAATAAATACCAACACAAAATATATGATAAATTATTGTTCAGTTGTGCAATGCGAAGAAACGGCGTAAAAACACTTTGCATAATTATGAATACTTGTAGGATTTGATTTATGAATTTAGACATATGGTAAAACAACAGATCTTTCGATAAATACAGTTTTTAAAGTTTGACCCCTCTCGGGGGGTGGCGTAATGAATGACGAAATGCTAGGCACACCAACATCAGGCTGACAACTTTTTGAGATGTTTCCTGGTTGATTAACAAACCTTATACAATCAGCCCTTCTATAACGCGGTACTCTCATAATGCTGTCTCCTATAACGCGGAGCAAAAATTGAGACAATCCTCCCATAGCGGGGTACTCTTAAGCGGTTTCCATGTAACGCGGTATGAGTTGATCTCGTTATAGGAGGGTTGACTGTAATTAAAGACCTTGAGTTTGTGGCGCAGTTCGTTTAAACGGATTACCAGAAAGATCACGCATGTCAATTAACCATGTTTAATATAAGGCATCATTAAAAAAAATGTCAGTTCGAAATCGTTACAATACCACTTGTAACGTAAATGTTGACGAAAGTAGGGCTATTTAATGGCGATAATTAATCTGTAAGGTTACGCTAGTCGAATTGTGGTGCAGTGCGCTGTTTGTTGAACGTATAATACAAATATTGATGGCATCATTGTTAACCAGTGCATTAACCCCTGATCATTGTGCAGTTATACAGAGTTCTAAAGAAAGTCCGTCAATATCTCCCGGACTATGACAGCTAGCTATATGTACTTCTTGTGCTGTTGTATAGGAAACCCCTTATGGCCCACACAATGCGACCAGGGGTAACCCCGTGTTCCCCGTTTCCTAAGAGGTTAGGGGCCCGTCTCACAGATAGGGGAGAAATATTAATTAGAAAGTTTTAGAGTTAGCCAAATTTAGTACAAAAATGTTTTAACTCCATAACAAAAGATGGAAAGAAATACTCCAAATGCGAAAAGCTGTTTAATTCACTGAACCACCCCTCGTCTAATTGTGTGGACCATAATATAATGGAGATATTGTCCACATCTCTTGTTTTGAGATCTTCACTTTTTAGTCCGATGAAAAGACACAAAATGGACGTCGGGTCTTGTCGGACGATGACGTGAATCAGGCTATATTGAATTTTTGTACGCAACAGACAACAGAATTCTGCCATCACAGCAACATCTGCAAACTCGTTTATCAATGGGACGATTGTCTAAAAGGCTACAGAAATTACTTTTAAATATTTCCACCTATCTGGACTTATCCCCTCTACACAGAAACGTTTAGATTATTTCTTTGTTAATTTAATGTGAACACTTCAAATGTGAGAAAATGGAAGATGGTTTGCGTATCGAATAGTAACCCTAAGTAATGTATAATAGCCCATAGTTTTGCAAACAATGTAACCAATTCATAAAATCTCCTGATGAAGGCCGATGGCATTCTTTCGACCCAGATCGCCAGACCTGGGGTTGGACAGCCCAGTGGTTAGCGCGCGGGGATTATACTCCGTCGATCCTAGTTCTATTCTTGGCTCTACTCAATTTGTCCCCGCGTTTACGCGGAGTACGGGCACGTTAAATATGCGAATCTGTAAATCCTTCAGAAAGAGTGGTGGTAGGGGAATGAGGGTACGGTCCCTGTGGATGCCGTCCCCACTGGGTTCTGGTCTAAATTGGGCGGCACTTCCAGGCCGTCCCAGTAGATATTTTACCCCTTAAGGTAGGGTGGAAGGTCTGAGTCGAAGAAGAAAATGTAAATTTTGCATTAACGTTAATGAATAAGGAGTAATGACCCCATACGATATATAAATCTGTGAGATATTCAATATTTTCGATTATTGAAATTGGTGCGTATTAAAAAAATATATAAAAAATAGCATTTGCTAAAAATAGAAATTAAAATTAGCAGTTAATAAAATTTAACTTTGACATTTAGCACTCCTAAAGAAAAATAGCTATAATTCCCATCACTAGTAATAACTACATTGCAGTGCATTAATACCACCTGATATCAACAGAGAGCTTTTTGTTTTTACGGTAATCTGAATTCTAACGTGTGTCCTGGACGTGAGTTCTTTACATATCCTATTTCACCAAAAATACATGCTTTTTAGATACGTTCATAATTTCCATTCTCATTCACAATTTCATTTCTCGTAACAATTATATTCATTTATTTATTAATGAAACAGACGCTAACGAAGCAAAGAGCTTAATGGCGCTCATTTCTGTAACAAGATTTCATTTCATTACTTTCCCTAAAAATCTTTATTACCTGTGATTTAAACGTCAGATTTCTGAACTCAAGTGATCAAGACGAGCATAATCACAGGAAAAATGCCATAAAACTAGTGAATCGCTCTGAAGATCGGATATTAATTTAGTCGAGGAATTTTTCTGATGATACATTTAATGTTAACGATTGGAAAAGGCTAACTGAGAGAATTGTTAATTGCCTATGTCTGGGAACCGCCATTTTGAAACATACCGCCATTTTGAGACTATTGCACAGTAAATTACATCAATTTTCTTTTGAAAATTTGAAAAATATTTCTGAATACATATAAATGCAGGGTTTCTTGCAAAGTCTTTAATCACCACAATAACTTCGGAAGGAAATGTCCAGAAATGTGCACGTTAGGTCTATCTATAGTAAAGTGACCACACCACGGCTGATCGAAGAAAAAGATTATCAGCTCTCCTGGAGGACAATTTTAAAAGTTAGAATAACGAACTCGGTAGCAAAGCAAAAAAATCTGATGTGGGTAACACATGACTTTCCTTATATAATGTAATGAATTTACTACTTTTCAGTAAAAAAAATAGGTTTTTTCTTATAGTAGATACTAATATTCTTTCCAAGATATTGAATTTTCGACAATTAGTCGTCATTTTCATTGATTAAGCGTCATATTTATCCATTTGGCGAGATATTCGTTAATTTGGCAACATTTCAAAAAGTCGCCAAGTTGGCGACATTCCGCCAAATTTGTCGATAAAATTTCGCCAAGCGTTATGGACGAAGAAATAAGTTGTTCTTACAGCAGAAAAATGACTATTGGCGCTCAAATACAAAAGTATTACTCAAAGTATCTTTTTTCATGAATGGAACGAGCTAGATCCACGAGAGTGATGTCATCCAATTTATCGCATGGTATTACATATGAAAAGTGAACATGTTTCTCAATAGAAAATATTTTTTTTTTCATTTTATATGACTTTTTAATATTTTTTTTGAAAAATGTGCAATATCTCGATAACGGTTCATGTTAGCGTTCTAAAATTTATGTCAATCATTTTCTAATGAAAAATTACATAAGAAATGTCTATTTGCGTAACTTTACTAGTGGTTTTGATTTTTTGCCGATTTTTTCAAAATTTTATTTGAAAATTTAGGGAGGTTCTGAACATTCGATTGCATTTAAAAGCAATAGGCTTCCAGTGTTTACGGATTGTGATTTTTGCACCAAATTTGGTTCAAATCGGTCCATTCCTTCGTCAGTTATCGTCTCCACAGACTCACTGCCACACACACACACATAATTTCACACACACACACACACACACATACTTTCACACACACACACACACACACACACACACACACACATACACATACACAGAGACATCACCTCAAAAATGTTTGTTTTGTGATCAGGGATGCTTGAAACGTGCTCTCCCGTCGAAAACTCGATTTCGAATTTTCGATCCCGTCACAATACTTTCCTTATACATTATGTATATAAGGAAAGTAATAGACGAAAAAAGTCAATTACGTTTTTCAAAGTTATAAAACTAGTGAATCGCTCTGAAGATCGGATATTAATTTAGTCGAGGAATTTTTCTGATGATACATTTAATGTTAACGATTGGAAAAGGCTAATTGAGAGAATTGTTAATTGCCTATGTCTGGGAACCGCCATTTTGAAACATACCGCCATTTTAAGACTATTGCACAGTAAATTACATCAATTTTCTTTTGAAAATTTGAAAAATATTTCTGAATACATATAAATGCAGGGTTTCTTGCAAAGTCTTTAATCACCACAACTTCGGAAGGAAATGTCCAGAAATGTGCACCTTAGGTCTATCTATAGAAAGTGACCACACCACGGCTGATCGAAGAAAAAGATTATCAGCTCTCCTGGTGGACAATTTTAAAAGTTAGGATAACGAACTCGGTAGCAAAGCAAAATAGACGAAAAAAGTCAATTACGAAGTTGTAAAGCATTATCTAATGACTAGGAATCGATAATAAAACTGTCATAGAAATTACTTATTTCAGATAATAGGGTTATTCAAGTATGTTAAAAAAATCTGATGTGAGCAGCACATGACTTTCCTTATATAATGCAATGAATTTACTACTTTTACAGCAAAAAAAATAGGTTCATCTTATAGTAGATACTTATATTCTTTCCAAGATATTGAATTTTCGTCAATTAGTCGTCATTTTCATTGATTTAGCATTATTTTTATCCATTTGGCGAGATTATCCTTAATTTGGCAGCATTTAAAATGTCGCCAAGTTGGCGACATTCCACGAAATTCGTCGCCAAAATCTCGCCAAGCGTTATGGACGGAGAAATAAATTATTCTTATAGCAGATAAATGACTATTGGTGTTCGAATACAAAAGTATTACTCAAAGTATATTTTCTCATGAATGGAACGAGCTAGATCCACGAGAATGATGGCACCCAATTTATCGCATGATATTACATACGAAAAGTGAGCATGTTTCTCAACAGTTAATATATTCTTTTAATTCATGGGATTTTTTGATAAATTTATTTGAAAAATGTGCAATATCTCGACAACTATTCATGCTAGCGTTCTAAAGTTTATGTCAATCGTTTTCTAAGGAAAAATTACATCAGAAATGTCTATTTGCGTAACTTTATTAAAGGGCTTGATTTTTTTATTATTTTTTCAAAATTTCACTCGAAAATTTAGGGGGGTTCTGAACATTCGATTGCGTTTGAAAACAATAGGCTTCCAGTATTCACCGATTGTGATTTTTGTACGAAATTTCATTCTAATCGTTCCATTCGCTCGTGATATATCGTCGCCAATGTCTCACTGACACACACACACACACACACACGGACATCACCTCAAAAATGTTTGATTCGTGATCAGGGATACTTGAAACGTGCTCTCCCGTCGAAAACTCGAATTCGAATTTTCGACCCCATCACAATATTTTCCTTATACATTATGTATATAAGGAAAGTAATAAACAACACTTACATCCTCAGGAATCTTAACACACGGTCTGTTCAATATGCTTTCCGTCAAACGCAATGTGCAGTTCAATTCGAGAAATAATATGTCTACGTACTTTGACAAGCATTTCAGGAGTCACTGTGTTATAGTCCCCGATGATACGATTTTTTTACAGGTGTTTATTGTCTTTCATATGCGTGCTTAATGAGTTATTCAGGTCAATTACTACTAAATAGCCAATTTTCCAAAATTTTGTAATTGATTGTTTCTTCTACCTCGCTTTGTTCGTTATCGAAACTTTTAAATTCTCCGCCAGGGGCGCAGCAATCACTTTTATTCGATCGGGCATAGTCACTTTACTGTAAATAGATGCAATGTGTGCACTCGTGAACTTTTCTATACAAAGTTAACAGATGCTTACTTTTCTAGGAAACCTGCATATTTTTGTACTATTTACAGTCACAGAACACGCCAATTGGAATGCTTTCAAAGCAGAACATCGTCACTTACAAATTGTTATTTTATGCAGAATTTTAGATAATACAAGCGAAATAAAATATTGAAAATGATAAAATGTTTGCACCTTTCCTTGATTATGAGTGGTATACTGCCAAAATGACATATGGTCTTCCTTTTCTTAATCATACACGTACTTAATTTTTATGCTCAAAAACGCAGTCATAAACAATTTGCGAAGTCCACTTTGATGACAAGAACTTAAAATTCCATCCGAATAGTTCAACAATAGAGCATCGGCTGGCTAGTATGAAGATCCGTGGTTCGATTCCCGATTGGAGAAGCAGGATTCATAACAATAACGACTGAACAAACAACCCTGTAGGTTAGTGAAAACATGTTAGGGGTCTGAAGACCCCAGACCGTGCGGTGGGTTTAAAGTAGCTAGCTGCACGACCGGGAAAGGACACCTCCTGCATTCAGGAGGCACCCAAGGTCTACCATCCCGCCAAACGAACATTTATTTAGATCTAAAAAGATAACAATTGAAGAAAAATATTGTGATTAAACAGACAGTTTTACATTATACTTGAACTTGACAAGTACGTCCATTTTTCAAAAATGGGAAAAGGGTTATTGTGAATATAGATAAAAAGATCATTGAAAAATAAAATTTAGAATGAGGTATAATAACATAATGAAATATAGATTAAAATTAAGGAAAATAATAAAATTTTAAAAGTAAAATTTAGAAAATATACGAAAAGGAAAAAAAAATTAGGCACATGAAAAACAAAAACAGAAATTTAGAATAAAATTTAGAAAAGAAAAATTAGAAAAAATACAAATAAAAAAAGTCAAAAGAAAAAGAAAGAACAGAGAAAATAAGAACAGTTAACATAGCTTTTTTTTATATATAAACAGAAAATGTGGAGGGAGCACAATAAGTTCATATAAGTTAATAAGAATGAAATATAGGGATTCATTGATCAAAATTAATTGAGAGCAGAATCTACTCATAACATATTAGGGGTCTGAAAGTGACCTTAGTACGACTACCACGGATTCAGTGGACTCTGGGATATTGAGCGTGGATTTCAAATCCAAAGGACAAGGGCGACGCAGAACGCTAACCTGGGGGATAAAAATAACATCAGGATGATAACCTGGGGTAAAACTAGCATCAGGAGGCTAACCTCAGGTAAAAATAGCAGGAGATGGTCAGTCAGATTGTCAGTTGCACGCCAATTTGGCATTAGAGGGTGGAGAGTGCAGAGTTCACTTAATAAGTCCATGATTAGACCAGGCAATACCGTCCCAGTAGCTCAATGGTAGAGAATCCACTGCCCAGTACAAATATCCGTGGTTCGATTCCTCAATTCCCGGTTAGAGCAGCAAAGTTCTTTACACATTTCTAAGATTACTGATTTAAGAGGTCAATTTAAATGTGTAAAACCATCGACATTTGAACAGCAGACGGTTTCTATTAATTTATTCGATTTAAGAAATTAATATGAATAAAAAGTTTATAGAAGCGAAAAATACATAAAAATAAATTTAATAAAAGAACGGCAATTTATTTTGGAATGCATTTTATTAGTTACGGTTATGGAATAGAAAATTAAGGTAATAATCGATAATTTCAATTTTTGAAGTCGCCAGTTTCATCTAGACAAAGATTTTTCAAATGCATATATATATATTTTATTGTATTTGACCTAAAAGTTCACGTTGTTGTAAACACCGGCGCCAGCCAGACTCGAGTTTTGTTAGCCGTTCTATGCACCACAAATACTGCAATAAACATACCTCATGTGAGGACATATTCTGACCTCACATAACCGATTATAAAAACAGGATGCAAATGGCTAGGATATACATTTTTCTATAATATTAGCGTTTTAATTTGGGCGTATGGTTACCGAACTTGCAATGTTTTTTAAAAATTCGTTTACAAACAGAACCATTGTGTTTTATTCTTCAGGTTTACCAGTGCATATAATTCTGTATTGCCAGCAAGGATTCTTATTCATATATTTAATGAAATTAAATTAGACATTTTAATAAAAAAAATGTTGACGAACAATATAATTTAATTCATCAATAAGTAAAATATGCAGGGTGATCCAAAAGACCCTGACATATTTTAAAATTGAATATAAACTCAAGTAATTGCTGTACGATAGTGATTTTTGCACTAAAATGTCAAGTTGGAAAGTTTTGGTTAAGCAAATAAATTTAGTTCTAAACTCTGCCCATAGATGGCGCTACTTATTCAAATGCTTGTATGTCTGCGTTGGAAATGGAGTACCGTTTGGATGTGGTTCTAGCTACAAAGGACGCACATATTGAAATATCATAGCTGAAAAAAAAAAATACTCTGTAACTACTCGCCTTCAGTTTTCATGCTTTTTTTCTTTTTTTTTTGTATTTTTAAAGTACAGCGCCATCTATGGGCAAAGTTTGGAACTAATTTTTTTTATTTGCTTAACCAAAACTTTTCAACGTGGAAAGCATTTTAGTCCAAACCTCACTATCGTACGGCAATTACTTGAGTTTATATTCAATTTTAAAATGTGTCAAGGACTTTTGGATCACCCTGTACTTTGTACGAAGGATAAGGTAAACTAGAGCAACGTAAATAAGCATAAACACACAATAATGCAGCATACAACTGTTTCGAGGAACTGCTGAATCCCCTTCAGCAGTTCTGCTGAATCCCCTTTGTCAGTGGAAAATAACTAATCAACCCGAAATCCAAAAGAGAATTTGACTCCCATTCCTCAATTGAACTTCGGGTTTGTTGGTTCTCTTGCGCTGACGAAGGGGATCCAGCGTATCCTCGAAACAGCTGTATTCTGCATTTTTGTGTTGTTCGACCTTATTTACATTGCTCTAGTTTTCCTTAATATAAGTTAGATTACTACTAGAATTTACACATTTTTAACCACGAGCAGCGTTAGGTATATCTGCTACAGTTACACAAAAAGTAAAATCTAATTAATACAGATCTTTCAAATCAATTTTAATCATACACTTTCAACGCATACACACCTAAACACATCAAATTTCTTGATTAAATTTTACAATGCCAATTCGAAAAAGTTTTCAGCTATTTCATACTGGAATGTAAAAGAGAACTTTAATTTCAAACCCCGAAAAACTGCTGAGTTGGGGCGATAGCAGTAACAGAGAGAAATCGAAAAATAATCAGATTGAAAATAAATGGTTGAGATTCGTGTGATATTGCAATCCCAAGTATTTTTACTGTTACTGCACATCCCACCTGCTATTAAGCCGTTTTACGACCAACACAAAACTTGCGTTTTAAGCGATATAGTAACTCTACAGTAGGTTAAAATGTGATAAAAAAAAATGTTTATGGCGAAATTAAATTGAGTTAATAAACTGTCGAGAGGACTTTAAGTTTAAAATAATTTCTTAGTATTTCAGTTAAGATGGCTATACCTCAGAGACACGTACACGTAGAGATGAATACAACAACTGGAATATTTGCGGAAGTGTTCGACATGTATTCAGAAGCTATTGAAAAACATTTTTTCCATTAAATTCTAGACTTTATCGTTTTTGGAACAACTAATTCCATTGGGACACTCTGGTTAAACATGGCGTTTTCCGTGTATCAATCGATTAATCTCATCGAAATACCGCTACAAAAAAATCTGATGTGGGCAACACATGACTGTCCTTATATAATGCAATGAATTTACTACTCTTACAATAAAAAATAGGTTTTCCTTATAGTAGATATTTATATTCTTTCCAAGATATTGAATTTTCGTCAATTAGTCGTCATTTTCATTGATTTAGTGTCATTTTTATCCATTTGGCAATATTCTCGTTAATTTGGCAACATTAAAAAAAGTCGCCAAGTTGGCGACATTACGCCAAATTCAGCGCCAAACGTTATGGACGGAGAAATAAATTATTCTTATAGTAGATAAATGACTATTAGAGTTCAAATACAAAAGTATTACTCAAAGTATCTTTTCTCATGAATGGAACGAGCTAGATCCACGAGAACTATGTCACGAAATTTATCGCATGATATTACATATGAAAAGTGAACATGTTTCTCAACATTTAATATATTTTTTGAATTTATGGGATTTTTTTTATGAATATATTTAAAAAATGTGCAATATATCGAGAACGGTTCATGCTAGCGTTCTGAAATTCATGTCAATCGTTTTCTAAGGAAAAATTACATAAGAAATGTCTATTTGAACTTTATTAAAGGTTTTGATTTTTTGATTATTTTTTCAAAGTTTCACTCGAAAATTTAGGGGGTTCTGAACATTCGATTACGTTTAAAAACAATAGGCTTTCAGTATTCACGGATTGTGATTTATGTACCAAATTTAATTCAAATCGCTCTATTTATTCGTGAGATATCTTCTCCACAGACTCACTGACAAACACACACACACACAGACATCACCTCAAGAATGTTCGATTCGCGATCAGGGATGCTTGAAACGTGCTCTCCCGTCGAAAACTCGAATTCGAATTTTCGACCCCGTCACAATACTTTCCTTATAC
The DNA here is from genome assembly GCA_951213105.1 of Amaurobius ferox. Taxonomy (NCBI): domain Eukaryota; kingdom Metazoa; phylum Arthropoda; class Arachnida; order Araneae; family Amaurobiidae; genus Amaurobius; species Amaurobius ferox. The sequence goes on along the minus strand of OX578152.1, from coordinate 89,414,857 downwards.
ATTATGTATATAAGGAAAGTAATAACATGAAAAGGAAGACGCTCATAAGAGAACATCTTTCAAAATAAATCGTATTGAAAGTCACATCTATTAAGTCACATAAGTATATTAAGTCACATCTAGAAAGTCATAAGTATAAATGAGAACGGTCATAATTAAAGCCTCCCCATTGAAAGTGTCCATAAATTAATATTCCCTATTAAGAGGGACAAGAAGTAAATTATCTCTATTGAGATCGGTCATAACAAAATTATCCCTTTTGGTATCGGCTATAAGTAACTGAAATAAATTAACTGGATTAAAAGTGACCGCAAATAAAAAATCCCAATTGGAAATGACAAAAAGTAACTATCCCTTTTTAAAGCAGTCATAAATAAAGCATCCCTATAGAAAAACATTAATTATCCCTCTTAGAGTAGTCACAAAAAAGGTAATCTAATGAAAGTAGTCATAAATACAGTATTCCTATTAAGTATGTCCAAAAGGAAACAACCCCTACTGAGAGCGACTATAAATAAAGTATCCCTCTTGAGAGTAGTCACAAAAAATTATCATACTGAGAATGGTTTTAAATAAAGTATCCGTGTGTCCACAAGCAAGCAATCCCTATTGAGAGCGGTCATAAATAAAATATCCTTATTGAGAGATGTCATAAATAAGGTATACATATAAAGAGCAGTCATACATAAAATATCCTTACAAAGAGCTATTATAAATAAAGTATCCATGCTGAAAACGATCTCAAATAAATCACCTGTATTAAGAACGAATACAAATAAAGTGTTGTAATTGAGAATTATTGCAAATAAATTTTCATTTTTTAAGAATAATCATAAATAAAGTATCTCGCTTAAGACTAGTCACAAAAATGTACCCTACTGAGAATGGTCATAAATAAAGTACATGTATGTTCAAGAACAATCCCCATTGAAAACAGTCATTAATAAAATATCCCTATTGAAAGATGTAATAAAATAAATAAAGTATCTCTACTGAAAGAGGCCTCAAATAAATTACTTGTATTGAGAATGAACACAGTTAAAGTACCCCAATTGATAGCCATCAAATAAATTATCCCTTTTCAGAGCGGTGATAAATAAAGCATCTATGTTGAGAGTGGTCAAAAAATAATTATCCCTCTTGAGAGTGGCCACAAAAAAATTTACCGTATTAAGAGTGTTCCTACATAAAGTATTTCTATTGACTGAGTGTGTCCACAAATAAAGTATCCCTAATGACACCGGTCATAAATAAAGTATCACTACTGAGAGCAGCCACAAACAAAGTATTTCTATTGACCAACAGCAAATAGTGCCATTTTCAAGTTTAAATGCAATTCCACTAGTATGAATAATGGCCCGCACATTAAAAGTAGATAAGTTCGTGAATTATATAGCATTCTGGCTACTAAGATGTTTGTATTTCCCTCTCTTTGAAATAATTAGAAGAGATAATAGTTGATCAAAGATTTCCACTTCGATATTAAGATAAGTGCTCAGAAACGTGGTCAAGCATTCCAGCGTTGAATTTATTTGGAGCATTCAAGAAGTAGGTCGTTTCGAAACATGCATTAATTAAAGCAAAGATGCATTGATATTTATTATGATATCCCAAAAGTATAATTAGTGAATTTAACAGAAATATATGATGTGTAATCTCTTCTGAAAGTTTCGAACACTTTGGAATAATGTCGATATATAGTTCTCGATGCATATATATATATATATATATATATATATATATGCATATTTATATATATATATATGCATATATATATATATGCATATATATATATATATATATATATGCATATATATATATATGCATATATATATATATATATATATATATATATATATGCATATATATATATATGCATATATATATATATATATATATATATATATATATATATATATATATATATATATATATATATATATATATATATATATATATATGCATATATATATATATATATATATATATATGCATATATATATATATATATATATATATATATGCATATATATATATATATATATATGCATATATATATATATATATATATGCATATATATATATATGCATATATATATATATATATATATATATGCATATATATATATATGCATATATATATATATATATATATGCATATATATATATATATATGCATATATATATATGCATATATATATATATATATATATATATATATATATATATATATATATATATATATATATATATAAAACTTGAAAAAATGCTACAATTTTGAGTGAATTGATTAAAAAGCCAAAAGCAAAAAAATAATTTTTAATACAACTTGTAAAGCGCTATGCTGCAATTTTACATGTGTATAGCTATATAAATTCCCAAATAGGACAAGTAGCAATGTACTCGCAAAATTTCTAGATAAGTGACGGAAGTAACGGCCGGGGGGAGTTGCGACCCCCAACACTCCGGTTAAAGCTTTTTTTCCGCCATGGCAAACGCTCCCGGTAGCCGATACTCCCTACACTATTTTCTTCATGACTCTTATAAAACCGTAAAAATTACATACATACATATACACTTTCTATAACTTGTAAAAATCCAAATGTTTACTATAATACGCTAAAACAATATATATATATATATATATATATATATAGAGAGAGAGAGAGAGAGAGAGAGAGAGAGACAACACTCTATATTGCAAAATAATGAAATATTGGAAAACGTTTTCTATTTTATTGACGGTAAGTACACTATATGGTCAAATGTATCTGGACACCAGCCGTTGTGGAATCAGATAGGCATATTGCACATATTAATAGAACCTTGAGCCACTTTTTACATCAATCATAGCCTGCACTCTTCAGGGGAAACTTCTCACCAGCTTTTGAAATATTTCAGCAAGAATTGCCTTCCATTTCACGATGAGAGCTGCAGTGAGTCCGGCCACGGAAGATGGGCGATTTGGCCTTGCGCGTATTCTGCATTCCAATTCATCCCAGAGGTGTTCAAGGGGATTCAGATCGGGACTCTGAAGGCCAGTCTAATTTTTCAACACCCATCTCTGCAAACCACGTCTGCACAGCCTTTGCTGCATGAGCAGAACAGTTCTCCTGTTAATATAGAAACGGTCCTTCTCCGAAGTGTTGCCAGAGAATTGGAAATGCAGAGTGGGCAAGAATATCAACATGCATCTCAGCATTCATGTTTCAGGAACTTAGGGGCCGCCACAGGAACTAAGGGGCTCAGACCGAACCACGAAAACAGCCCAACCCATGACGCCGACACCATCAAACTTTAGAGTTGGCACAATACACTCTGGCAGGAAGAGTTCGCCTGACATCCGCAAAACCTAGACGCGTCCGTCAGACAATGTAGCCAAGTCGTATTCATCACTCCAAAGTACTTGTTTCCACTGCTCTTCAGTCCAATGGCGGTAAGCTTTGAAACTACAACCAACGAAAATCCCCTATGAACTACAACCAATGAAAACCACCTATCTGAAAACCTATGAACTACAGCCAATGAAAATCACCTATCTCAAAACCTATGAACTACAACCAATGAAAACAACCTATCTAAAAACCTATGAACAACAACCAATGAAAACAACCTATCTGAAAACCTATGAACAACAACCAATGAAAACCACCTATCTCAAAACCTATGAACTACAACCAATGAAAATCACCTATCTCAAAACCTATGAACTACAATGAACTACAACCAATGAAAATCACCTATCTCGAAACCTATGAACTACAACCAATGAAAACCACATGTCTCAAAACCTATGAACTACAACCAATGAAAATCACCTATCTCAAAACCTATGAACTACAACCAATGAAAACCACATGTCTCAAAACCTATGAACTACAACCAACGAATACCACCTATCGGAAAACCTATGAATTCCAACCAATGAAAACCACCTATCTGAAAACCTATGAGCAACAACCAATGAAAACCACCTATCTGAAAAACTATGAACTACAACCAATGAAAACCACCTATCTCAAAACCTATGAAACCTAAGAAATGACACCTGCAGACAAAACACAACCTGAAAAGAGATTACACAGACCAGAAGGCGCAATATATAAAAAAATGTTTAAGAATTACAGATAAAAATATTTCTTATGAGAACTGCCACAGTCACTCACATAAAACAACCCCATGTATGTGGTTGACATTAGCTTCTAAATCATTAAGAATATTAGATGTATTATAATTATTGACTTAATATTGAACTCCAGATAATCTCGAGTATTTCCATGCATAACAGCTCCTGAAACGTCTGCATAAGCTTGTAAATAGTATAAACAAAAATTATTATCTTGCATAATAAAATAAGGTGCTTGTCTTTCTATTGTCTGCGTCGTCTGTAACAGAAAATCGAAGTTATCGGACGGCGGTTAAATTTGCTACAGAGGTTCTTCAAGTCCTCGTACTGTGTATCTTGGTGAATTTTTTTTTTAATTCGAATTCGTTTAAATGGAATTTAAATTTTAAAGTTGTAAATCTTATTTTTTGCCATTTTGTCAAAATAAATCTACTCTTTCTTTGACACTACAGATAATAATTTGAGAGCTGGTGTTTGAATTAAACCGCAGGCGTTCCGTCCCAACGAAATGTAGCTGAAATGCATTAAATTTATGGGTTTTCTAACTTTGAGAATTTAAACAATTTCGCCCTAATGTTTTTAAATTTGATATTGTATTATCGTTATAAATATTGTACTAAAATTTTACATAGATTGGGGAACATTCGCTGAGATAATAATAAGTTTTTAAATTTTACTTCGAGGTCAAAGGATTTTTTTTTTCAGACTTCAGAGATTTTCATTTATTTGTATCGCGAGAAGGATTTTAGTTCAAAGCAGGCGATTTAGAAATTGAGGAGCGTTATCTGTATCTATATTATTTAAGTAATAGGCGTTTATTTAGGACTCGGACAACGGCGGGTAACTTGTTTTAGTTCAGTTATAAAACTTTGTTAAAACATAAAATTCATCGAATAGGCGCAAAGGTGAACCTTGCGACAAACCTTTAGAAATAACCAAATTGTCTGCTTTCTATTTGTCTCTCTCAAGTGAGCTTACTGGACTTGGATTTATAACCCTCTCTGTTTCTCCTATTTGCACCCATTCCTCTTCAGACTTGTTGGTTCTCTGATGAAAGGGATCCATAGTATCCCCGAAACAGCTGTACGATGCATTATTGTGACATTTGTGCTTATATACGTTACTCAAGTTTTCCTTAACGAAGTTGTTCTCGATAAAATGAACCAAGGGATGCTCCTAATAAGAAAATATGAGATTTTGAAATCTAACAGAAATATTTTGTTCAATCATTATAGCTGGTAATATGCTCTAAATCATATTGCCAACGAATGCATATTTAAATACTTGAAATTTTATTGATATTGAAGTTGTACATGCAAAGAATCTCAGGAATAGCATAGGAAAAAATAAATAGTAATTCTCAAATACGAAGCGGACAAAAAACGCTGACGGATATATTTTTTCTGCTCTATTTATTGCCAAAATCTGATGATTAATCAAAACATTTTCTTCCGAAAACGTTGAAGTAACAAAATTTTCCCCGAAGCTAATGTTTTAATACGGTGTTAGTTGAATTTCCTAGTATTTTTAGACAGAAACTGACTTTTTATCGATGTTTTTCTATCGAAGTTATAAATGTTACATTATTTTATACAATATATGTGTTTGTATGCATTTTTACTTTCCTTATATACATAATGTATAAGGAAAGTATTGTGACGGGGTCCAAAATTCGAATTCGAGTTTTCGACGGGAGAGCGCGTTTCAAGCATCCCTGATCACGAATCGAACATTTTTGAGGTGATGTCTGTGGTCTGTGTGTGTGTGTGTGTGTGTGTGTGTGTGTGTGTGTGTGTGTCAGTGAGACTGTGAAAAAGATAACTGACGAACGAATTGACCGATTCGAACGAAAATTAGTACAAAAATCACAATCCGTAAGCACTGGAAGCCTATTGTTTTTATACGCAATCGACTGTTCTGAACCCTCCTAAATTTTCGAGTGAAATTTTGAAAAAATCGTCAAAAAATCAAACCCACTAATAAAGTTACACAAATAGATATTTCTTATGTAATTTTTCATTAGAAAACGATTGACATAAATTTTGGAACGCTAAAATGAATCGCTCTCGAGATATTGCACATTTTTCAAAAAAATTATCTAAAAGTCATATAAAATAAAAAAAAGTATTTCTTATTGATAAACATGTTCACTTTTCATATGTAATACCACGCGATACATTGGGTGACATCATTCTCGTGGATCTAGCTCGTTCCATTCATGAAAAAGATACTTTGAGTAATACTTTTGTATTTGAACACCGATAATCATTTATCTGCTATAAGAATAACTTATTTCTTCGTCCATAACGCTTGGCGACATTTTGGCGACGAATTTGGTGGAATGTCGCCACCTTGGCGGCTTTTTTAAATGTTGCTAAATTATCGAAAAACCCGCCAAATGGATAAAAATGAAGCTAAATCAATGACGACTCATTGATGATGACGACATGGAAAATGACGACTCATTGACGAAAATTCAATATCTTGGAAAGAATATAAATAACTACTATAAAAATAATCTATTTTTTTTTACTGTAAAAGCAGTAAATTCATTGCATTATATAAGGAAAGTCATGTGCTGCCCACATCGGATTTTTTATCATTGAAATAGAAATATCTTTACTATCTACTTTTCATTCATACAATATCTACGTTATTAAAACGTGTGTAAATGTGTATTTTGGTGATGGGCAAGCCAACGCAGTGTATTGGTACGTATCATTTCGTGATGTACCAATAGGTATAAATATTGCTCCTTATTGTATCTATACTGTATGAATATTGATTCGTATTTTATCTTTAAGAGCCATGCTGCTCCAACCAGGAATCGAATCCTGAATCTCCGAACTAGCCACCGGCGCTCTACCGTTGAACTACTGGAACGAAAGTCCAAGCTATTACAGTCGAAGTGGACTCCGCATTCTCCACACTCTAATGTCAGATTGGCGGGCAACTGACAACCTGACTGACTACCTCCTGCTATTTTTACCTCAGGTTAGGCTCTCGTAACTACAATTTTTACCCAGGTTAGTATCATGCATTGTCGTTATCCTCTCAATTTGAAATCGGCGCTCAATCTTCCAGAGTCTACTGAATCCGTACTAGTCTCACTAGAGTCAATTTCAGACCTCTGAGACAATGAAATTGCTGATTACCATGCCAAAATTGCTGCTATTTCTGGTTCCCGTCTTACTATTCCCTTTCCTTACTCGCTCCTCTCAAAATTTTGTAAATCTCATATCTTTAATCTTTGGCAAAATTATCTTAATGATTATATTTCCACCAGGACTGGTGATCCGGCTAGAATCCTGTCTTACCTCCCTATCGTGCATCCTAATTTACAAATTTTTAATTAATACCTCATTTACTTTCTTACTGGTCATGGCCCCTTTCTTGATTACCTATACTTTTTTAAAATTAAATCCACCTCTAACTGTATTTGCAATACATTCGGTGACATTGACCATTACATTTTCGATTGTCCTTTTTCTAAAATTTTTCATCTCTTTAACCCTCCCCCCCCCCCCCCCCCTCTAATAAACCAATTTGGTTCTCCAAAGTTCGTTCAAATCCTTCTTCAGTAGATAAAATTAAAAAGTGTATTCTTGTTACCACGGAAATTTCTAATAAAGTGACCTAAGCTTATGAGTAGATTCTGCTCTCAATTAATTTTGATCAATGAATCCCTTTACTTTATTCTTATTAACTTATATGAACTTATTGTTATTGTGTTCCCACCATATTTTCTGAAGAAAAAACGCTATGTTAACTGTTCTTATTTTCTCGTTTCTTTCTTTTTCTTTTGACCCTTTTTATTTGTATTTTTTCTAATTTTTCTTTTCTAAATTTTATTCTAAATTTCTGCTTTTGTTTTTCATGTGCCTAATTTTTTTTTTCCTTTTCTTATATTTTCTAAATTTTACTTTTAAAATTTTATTATTTTCTTTAATTTCTTTAATTTTATTCTATTTTTCATTATGTTAATATACCTCACACTAAATTTTATTTTCCAATGATCTTTTTATCTATATTCACAATAACCCTTTTCCCATTTTTGAAAAATGGACATACTTGTCAAGTTCAAATATAATGTAAAACTGTCTGTTTAATCACAATATTTTTATTCAATTGTTATCTTTTAGATCTAAATAAATGTTCGTTTGGCGGGATGGTAGACCTTCGGTGCCTCCTGAGTGCAGGAGGTATCCTTTCCCGGCCGTGCAGCTAGCTACTCTAAACCCACTATGTGAGTCTCATGGTCTGGGGTCTTCAGACATCCGAGGTCTTTGCACGAACCTACAAGGTTGATTTGTTTGAGCGTCATTGTAAAGAGCTTTACTGCCCCAACCGGGAATCGAACCCTGGATCTCCGAACTGGCCAGCCGACGCTAATAACATCTATTCGCTTAGAATCCAAAATGGCATTACCATCACTGAGAGAGAAGATAAATGTAGTTATTTTTTATAAAACTGCATGCAATGACTAGAGTTACAAACAGGATTAACTATACAATTATTAAAATAATAAAAACTTCTTTAAAAGCAATATACATATAGCACAAAATTAGTAGTGTCAACCGGTTTTGGAAACAGCAAGCAGCCTTCTTCGTCAGAACACTCCACTCGGCAGAGCAAAATCGGTCGCTGATGTCAGAACAGAAAACGTGAATGAAGCAGGAAAAGAGGTTGCAATACAGGTTGGCTTGCAATACCGATATTTTAAATTGCGAACGATGAAAATAAATAAAAGGGGTAAAAGCAATTGAATAAGGAACAAGTAATAAGACACTATAAATGAACGGTAAAATAACAAAAAGGAAAGTGAACAATCAACAAAATATTTAAAATTGTGTTTCAGTGAATATAATTGCGAACATAAAAGTCCAATTAAGTTAAACAAGAGAGATCAATCATGCATAAAGCATTGATTATGAAACACTTTCCAACAGAAATGCAATTTTATTGAAACATCTCAAAAATGCGATCCATTCAGTGGTGATATTTGTTTAATTATCACAAAAGATAAAGACTTTAATATAAAGATTTTAATAATTTTTAGCTCTTATAGAAATGTGTTGTAACTTTTTACTGCGTTGATTTTATTTAACAATATGTGGAACTTAGCGTCAAGAATAGTTTTCTTAACCGAAAATTGGCTTAGTTAGGTTTTGTTCCGTAGTTGATACCTGAAGTGTGCAAAGTTTCAACCTGCTAGTTCACCAGATGGCTTCTAAGTAGTCTAGAAATATTTTTCGACACCCTCACCTCTCTATTTGCTCGTCTTGCGAGAAAAATCGTAAATTTGACTCCTTTTAGGTTCTATTTCGTAGACGATACTATAAATGGTCAAGTCCTTTAGACTTATAGGTCAAGACTTATAGGTTTAGACTTATAGGTCAAGTACTTTAGACTTATAGGTACTTTAGACTTATAGGTGCAGGACTTCTGAAAGGCTTAAAATGGTTTTAAAAACATTTTTCGCACTCGAGGAGCCTGTTGAAAATTCGTCTGCGTTAGATTCTGTCCTGTGGTTGATGCAATTTTAACGAAAATGCGAAATCACCAACTTGGCATTGCCGAGGTTTGATTCCGGAGCCAAAACTAGGTAGACAAATATCATACCGTTAAGCTACAGACGTTTTCAGCTCAAGGCATTTAATACTGCCTCATGACCACAGTACACCCTCTCCCAGTGAGTTTCGTTGAATCTAAACGAAGCCATCTTTGGTTTGCAGATGAGGCGTCAAGTTGAAGTGAAGAAGCTGTTACAAGCTGCTTCGTAGTGAGTGACAAGGCTCAATGACGTACGGTGAGTCGACGTCAGAGAATCTCTGAAGATCATGTCAGTGTGCTGTCCTCATCTCATAGGAAGTACATAAAATACATTTATGCAGTGCATATATAATTCTCAGGAAGCTGAATAACCGGAAATCATCAATGCAGCGAGAATGTTAAATGACCAACTTGGCAGTACCGATGTTTTATCCCGGGGTTAAAGCATGATAGGCCAGTATCAAAGAGTTGAGCTAAAGACGTCTCCAGCTCAAGACATTCACCAGCTCACCAGCTTAATACTTACTTATTAACGTTCGCTACACCTCCATTATTCCTCCCTCCATGCAGTTCATTATTATTTGAAGATACACAATGTTTTACAAATCGGTAAATGATTTCTCTATTTCCTTAAATATTTAACTATTTTTCAAATGCGTTAAAACTTAAATATTTCCGGATGCTAAAAGTTTTAGCAATCGCAATTAATTAAGTATATTTAAAACTAATCATTAAGCCGATGTAATTGTATGCGCAATTACTTTTCTCGGTTACCACATTTAATTGTTCGCAATAATTAACTATTAAGAGATATAATTGTTTGTGTCATTAAAAATTGCATTTTATTCTTAATTGTTAATTATTGATTAATTGTTAACTATTAAAAACTACATTCCAATCTTAATTATTAATAAATTGTTAATTATTAATCCCTCTCATGGAGAATACAGAAATCCATTTATGCAATGTATAATTCTCAGGAAACTGAATAACTAGAAATAATTGAGCAAATGATGTTTCGTGTCCAAGGTCACCATTGTATGGAGAATACGAAATCACCAACTTGGCAGTGCTAGGGTTTAATCCCGTTACCAAAGTGCGAAAGACCAGTATAATAGCGTTGAGCTAAAAACGTCTCCAGCTCAATGCATTTAATACTGTCTTGTGAGCGTTCGCTACACTATAAATGCGCACATAATCCGTCTTCTATATCGATTTGGGATTTCGGAGGTTCTACAAAGACAAAAACATGTCAAACAATTATTATATAGATGTGTAAAGAAAGAACGTCATCTTCAGATTGAAAACAGTTTCATTTGAAATAGAAAAATGCTAATGAAACTGGAATTTTGTTATTGTTTAAACTCTTAAATTAACAAATAAATTTTTACTTATTTCAACAACTAAAACAATTATTAATAAAGGACAGTACACTTAATTTTAGGAGCCAGTAATTGCAACTGTATGTGTGCTCCCTCTTTTGGAATAACCGCAAGCTATTGGGGACAGAAATTTGAAAGAAAATATAATAATCCGTAGAAGAACCTTCAAAACTGTGCTCGAAAATTTTCAGAAGTGGCAATTATTTTAGAATAGAAGCAAAAGGATTGTTTTAAAATCTTCCGGCTCCGCTGTTGCTAAAATCTCACGAATTGTTAAAATATTTTCTACTATAAGGAAGGGGGGGGAGATTCTATTCCAAATTTGTAAAAAGATGCGATTACACTCTGATATATTGTTACTGATATATTGTTACTGATGCATTGTTATAGCTTTAGATAAACCTATCCATTAAAATATCAGTATTTTATAGGTAGAAATTTATTGTTATATAGCTTTATAAATGCACTTCTCGTAAAAGTTTCTCATTAAAAAATTCTATTGTGATATTTTGTAGCCAAGTAACTTTATTTATCCCATAGGATCTTTATAATATTAATTCTTTGATTTGAATTCTTCATTTTGTAAGCTAGATTTGTCCTTTATAGAATTAATCTCATTCAAACTAGTATTAACATATGTAGACTTCCATTATAAAATGTCCTGCCTTTTATTGTAGAGAACAAAAATAACATTTTTCTCTCTTCAAAATGCATTTAAAGCTGCTTTTGTTTCCAAACTCTAACACGTGTTTTATATTTCTGTAACGTATTTGTATTTTCAGCTTTTTTGAAGTATATTAAATACTACACATATTTTGCTTCGTTTTCATTACACAATTTTTGTATTGTAATTATGCATTATTTCTTTATGAGTTTATTTATAAATCCTAGGGGTCAGCGACCTTACAGTGTTTTTCAATCTCTTCGATAATATTGATATAATTTGTTATTTATAAAAAAAATTTAGTCTTATTTTGCGATACACATAATATGAAAATTATGTAAAGTATATATTTATGGACTTTTGTTAATTCACATTTTGCATTATCGACACCTCAATATTCAAGAATACGAATCAACCATATTTCTGCCCTTCACGATCTTTATTTCACTCTTTTTCTCTCTTTCTTTCCCACTCTTTTCTTTCTTTTTTCCTTCTTCACTCTCTCACTCTTTCTATCCTATTTTCTCTGTCTTTCTTTCTCTCTCTTTTCTTTTCATCCTCTCTTTTCCTTCATTATCTTTCTTTATATTTCTTCTCTCTTGCTTTTTCAATCTCTTTCTTCTCTCTTTTTTTAAGCTCTAACTATTTTTTCTTTCTCTCTCTCTTTATCAATATCTATATTTTTCTTTATTTCAAATTCTATCTCCCTCTCTCTCTCTCTTTCTTTTTTTTCTCTCTCATTTTCTCTCTTTCTTTTTCTTTTTCTTTTTTTTCTCCCTTACTTTTTTTTCTCTCTCTCTTTCTTTATTTCTCTCTCTTGCTTTTTCTCTCTCTTTATCAATATCTATAGTCCCTTTGTTTCGAATTCTCTCTCTCTCTTTCTCTCTCCCTCGGTTTATCAATATATATATATTTCTTTTGCTCTCTGTATCTCTGTACATATATATATATATATATATATATATATATATATATATATATATATATATATATATAGGGTAATTCAAAAGTTCGGAGCAAAAGTAAAACGCTATAAAAAAAATATCTATGAGTCGTAGAGACATGCGGTTTGAAGATTAATATTCACCGTGGTAGGGGATTTTGTGTGGCATGAAACAAAATTAGTTCAAACTCTCAACACTTGGGGCGCTGCGGCAGATAAAGCCATGGAGGTGACTTATACATGGAGGTAATAGTACACATGACTGGCCTGCGAGATCCCCAGATCTCCCAACCTGTGATTTCTCGTTGTGGGGATACCTAAAATCACGGGTTTGTAGAGGAAAGCCCCAGTCCGTCCCAGCACTGAAAGAAGCCTTACGGCAGGAGATAGCAGCCATTCCCGTTAATACGCTGTTTCATGCTGTATCAGCCGTAATACCGCGACTGCACTCAGTACCGGAATGTAGTGGTGGACACATTGAGCATTTGCAGCTGTAAATCATGCTGAACTAAAATATCTCATTTCACAATTATTACCTCGCATTGTTTTCTTCGCAGCAGCGCTCCCCTAGTGTCGAGACTTTGAACTATTTTTTTTTCATGCCATACAAAATCCCCCACCACGGTGAATATTAATCTGCAAACCGCATGTCGCTCAGACCCATAGATATTTTTTGTATAGTATTTTACTTTTGCTCCAAACTTTTGAATCACTCTTATATATATATATATATATATATATATATATATATAGGGTGGCCATAATTAAAGTAGAGATGTTTATAGCCCAATAGTGAGAAAACTGTTGCGCCAAACTCAACCAAATTTGCAGTAAATACTATTTAGACCATAGAGTTTAGCTTTTTTTAAAGAAAAAAAATAGTTCGAATTTTTGCCACCAAGAGACGTAAAATGTCAACATTATATCCTATGAAATTATACTTTTATAACTTTTATAGCATACCAGCCATAACGTTTAATAGAAAATGGAAATGCTTTAATAATTTTAATCACAAGTTTAGAAATCAATATATATATATATACAGAGAGAGAGAGAGAGAGAGAGAGAGAGAGAGAGAGAGAGAGAGAGAGATTTAACGCAAGTACAATTTCAAGTCATTTTCAGTTCTTTTTAACCATTATTGCAATAGTATATTCCTATTGCGCGTGCTTGTCTTTACACTTATCTCTTGTATGTCTGATAGATGCTAACATACTGATTCCACAACTAAATCTCGAAATATGATGATGTTTCATATTAATATGTATTACTAGCTGTATACACGTTTCTAGGGAAATATACCCGTTCTTTGTGAAGAAATATCCACCAACAATCATTTCTGAAAGTGTTGATTAATGCAAATGAACAAGAATGTGACTAAACATGACTTTCTCATGCCATAATCTACTTTTAAGCAGCTTCTAATTTTTTAATTTGCTTAGTTTTACAAGATACATTTTGAGAAATTTGTATTATTGTTCCAATTGATCACAATTATATCATGCTTGAAAAAATCGTTTGATTGTTTGACAATGTACTCCCTCGGGGGGTAACTTGCCACCTCGAAGGGGGTGCAAATGGCGTCACAAAAACAAAAATTGTATCGCAGCTATTTTTCACTACAATTATTAAAACTGTTACGTTTCGTAATATTTGGGCAATAAATAATTCCTTTTATCCCTAATTAAGCCAAATATTGGCCTATACTGCCATATTAAGAAAATATAAAATTTTCGTGCGAATTTCGAAATACTCTATCAAGTTCTTAATTTTTTGTATAATAAAGCCGATTATCACGTTCCTTAAAAATCCATTAATATAAATGGCAGCTATCGTTTACACAAGAAATCAATCACAGACAGACATACGGACATCAATCCTAAAAACAGTCGAAACGTCTTCAGGATGTCCTAAAATCTATGTTCGCATAATAATCACGAAATTAAAAATGTTCATGAAAACAATACTTTCTCTATATTCAATAATATGGGAAAATAAAAATATTTTTAAATTTATTTTTAAAAAGATGATTCAAGTAATGATATTTATTAAGTAAATCAAACTTTGCACCATCAACACAATTAAAGATAATATTAACGTAAAGAATTTTAATATTGTTATTAGTTCAAAGATAAATGTATTTAAAGCGAAATACGGTCATCCATTGGCGTCTATAAAAAAAGAAATTTTGTTTCTCAACATAGTGTTTGAGTACTGGCATTTAAAATTCAGCAAAAGAACCCAGTTTTGATCCCTTTATTACCTTGTAAAAGTCATAAAGCTTTTTGACTAGTTATCATTAATTATTCATATTAAATTATATCCAAGAGTATCAGTTGATTAATAATTAATGCATGGATGCATTTCATTAGAGACATTATTAAACAGATTAGAGACAGGTTACATCCGTTTATCTTATCATAAAACTGATATGAAATGTGCGCTGAATAAATATACTAAAGTATAAAGTACTTTTAATTAAGTTGATAAAACTATTAAGTTAACAAAACAACTAATTATAATAATTGAAATTGCAAACACTTCTATATATCTCAAATAAAGCTGTAGAATAAAAAATTTATATATATATATATATATATATATATATATATATATATATATACTACTATGACTCACTAGATGGGTCTGGGAGGGTCACTGTGAACGTTTATTCTGCCTCCTAGACTGTATTTCGTTATGTTCAATCCGGTGCTTCTCGATATTTTTCATTCTGTTGCGGTTGATCGCACTTACACGTGGTGAAAGAAGAAGGGTTCCTGCCTCATGGTAATAATGGATTTCCTAATTTTTCTTCTCTCCACTTTTTCATCTTTTGGTGCCTGTAGTCTGAGTTTGGGCATTTATAGTAATGTACTATTGCCCAATCTGAAACAAGCTTTTGTTTGGGTTAATTAGAATTAAATACTCAGACCTGAAGATGAATTTCATTCTGGTTAATCTTTGAATTTGGGCCGGTGCTGGTCTTTTCTATTATCGGCATTATGACCGTGTTTTTGCTTCTATGGTGAAGTTAATACTTCACGATTACTTGAATTGATTATTTTTATTATTACATTTTTCTAATATATATATATATATATATATATATATATATATTGCAAAGTGCCTTACAGCCCCCAACCGAGAATCGAACCCTGAATCTCCAAACTGGCTAGCCGACACTCTTATCGTCGAAGTGAACTCTGCATTATCTACCTTCTAATGTCAAATCGTCGGACAACTAACAATCTAACTGACCACCTCCTGCTATTTTTACCTCAGGTTAGCCTCCTGATACTACTATTTTTACTCAGGTTAGTATCCTGCTTGGTTGTTATCCTCTTAATTTGAAATCGGAGGTCAATCTTCCAGAGTCCACTAAATCCGTCATACAAGTACGGATGTCTGAAGGTAATCTAGTCCGGACTACGTCACCTTCAGACATACGACATCTTTGCACGAACCTATAGGGTTAATTGGTTCAGACGCCGTTGTAAAAAGCCGTGCTGCCCCCACCTGGAGTCGAACCCGAATCTTCGAACTGACCAGTCATAAGTGATAGCCAAATAGCCATAAGTGAAATTGCCAAACTTTGGCGACATAGAAACTGGTACATTGTCTCTATTTCTACACTTTTACCGCCCGACACGTTTTCGGATTCACTTTTATAGTATTGAGTTGTACTTGATTTACTTCAGCATCTGTTTGTGTTATATTTGCCTTGAGACATACGTCTCTAAAAAAATCTGTTTGTTATTCATTTTAAGTAAACTTTTCATCGCGCCGAAAATTACAATTTCGTTTCCAAATCATGCCATTACACACACATACAAAAATAAAGAGATAGGGCACCTATCCAAAAGTGCTCAAATGTGTTCAAGAGTTCTTGAAATATTTCATCAAACTCAGAATTTTCGAAAGAAAAATTATTTCACTATACAAAAGAATAAGATAAAAAAAATTTATCCCCGGAGAACTTGCCATTCCACAATGTTTCAGCAAGAATAGTTTATTTACAAAATATAAAATTGACTACAGGAGATACTTTCAAACACTTCTCTGTAATCACACGATTTGTTGAAATATTTTCCACGATGGCATATAACATTTTAACCTCAGGCTGTAGAAAAATATTGTTGCTCTTTGCTTCCACTTTTAATGACACATAGTTAAGACGTTGAAGAAATATCGCCATTAAAATGTCAAATTTATATTTGGAGAAATTTACGATTATATGACTTTTATCGGATGTTGCCAAAAAAAGTTATAAAAATAAATGAACAAGCTAAAATAATGCATGCCGCATGACTTTGGTAATTCTTTTAAGATATTTGTGAAATCAACTCTATAAATCGAGTCATGAATGCTCCAATTTTCACATTTTTAGTTTTCCGGACATACACAGTATTATAATGTATAGAAAAAGTTTTGATTGTTAAAAATTCGAATTCGAGTTTTCGACGGAAGAGCCCGTTTCAAGTATCCCTGAACTCGAATCGAACATTGAGATGATGTGTATATATATATATATATATATATATATATATATATATATATATATATATATATATATATAATAGTTTGAAAGTCCAATGAAAGAAAAGTGAGAAACTGCAACTCGATAAACCTAACTTTCTAAAACACCCACAAAATAAAAGTATAAAACAGCAAATCTTCAATCAAATGGAAAAAAATACAAATTACGAGTCATCAAGTCAAAGAAAATCAACAAATTTCAATGATATGGAAACGTATATAGAAAAACATAAAAAATCAAGCATTATTGCTATACACGTGGACAAGGGCTAGGCCATAAAAATGGAAATGTTCACTTCGCAAAACTTCTTTTGGTCCAAGTATTTTGACGAAGCAAACACAAAAAATGTATGTTTCTGAAGAAATAGGTAGATTATATCTATAAACTATTTCTACTTGGACAACATACATAAAGAAGGAAAAATAAAAGAAAACATAAATACATGGGAAAAGCACAGTATATGCCCGAACCTCAGTCGAATCCTGGAACCCTGAATGAAGATACCAGTGTTGCCATTCGCAAAGAAAAAGAAATGATCTACTGTTGCCATTCGTAAGAAATGAAAAACAATAACGCGAAAAGGTAAGAAAAAGTAATAATATACAAAAAGCGCTACAAAAAAGTGGAGCTAATAATAGTATGACTGATGTTGAAGAGGATGTAAAAATAAAAGTATAATATATATATATTAGAGTGTGTCCGTGACTCTGTCGAATCGATATGTCAAGAACAAAATGGCGCGATTCGAAAAAAATATTAATGCGATTATTATATTCAGTTAATACTAGAAACTTATTGATTTTAAATGCAATCGAATGTTTGAAATACCTCCCAATTTTTTAATCGATTTTTGAGAAAATCATTAAAACAAATCAGGAGCCGTAACATGTTAAATAAATAATCATTTTTTATGGAATTCATCATTAGAAAACGAGTAGCACCAACTTCAGAACGATAACATAACCCGTTGTCGAGATAAAACATGTTTTCAGATAAATTTATCAAGGCGTTATATAAAATTAAAATAAGTAGCAAGTATCTTTAAATAAGTTGACCATGTTATCAAATTGATGAAAATATCGCAAAATTGGCAAAAATGACGCTTAATTAACGAATCAATCTGTGGCGGGGTTGCATTAGTGCAACAGTTTGTCAGCCCGCTTTATAGTTTACTTTTAACGTTTGATACTTTTTATAATTCACCGAATTTTTTTTTAATTTCAAAATATAAGTTTTAGAATTTCAGAAATTCTGATGATTGCATTATAATGTAAAATTTGTTTTTGAATTATTTATTTTAAATTTAATGTTTTGGGTACTTATTTTATTGTGTTTGCATGTTATTTTGAGTGTATTTTTATATTACCTACAATTTGTTTTCCTCTTCTCCTTACTGAGCTTGTCACCATTAAAAAATATTTTCTACATAAATAAAGAGAAAAGGAGCCCTAAATTGATAAAAATTCAATATTTTCTAATGATTGAAATCGTTTAATATACGGACCATATTGCTGTGCGGATGCTAGAATTATTTCTAATTGTCAAGTTAGATTTGCGCAAAACCGAAATAGTTTTGTACATTGTTATCCAGAAAAGCGATAAATGTTAGCCATCGATATTGTGTATCATTAGCGCCGTGTGATGTCCACTGAAATATGCCTTATATAAAGAGGCAATTCAAGTGAAATAAATCATTGCCTTATGTAGGGAAAGACATGTGCTGACCACATTATTTTGATTTTCCATAATACAAAATGTGTATTACGGCAAAATATTGTAAGATATCGCAGCATAATTTGCAAACAAAAAGTCATAAGAAATTTCATTTGTGATTTTCTCACAATTTATAATACAGGGTGAAAAGGTAAGTCATGAGTCCTGCCAGTTACTTGAAGTATCAGTGTTATTGTATATTTTTCTCAATGCAGGTGTATAGAAAATCTCTGACACAAAAAGATGAAATTGTTTTTAAGGGGGCTAAGCTCATTTTTAGGATGTAAGCTGAGGGGGCTATCTCGATTTCTGTTAAAGAATGGGAAAAGGATGAAACAGCTTTTAAGGGGGCTGAGCCCATCTTTAGGATGTAAGATGAGGGGGCTATCTCGATTTCTGTTAAAGAATGGGAAAAGGCTGAAACAGCTTTTAAGGGGGCTGATCCCATTTTTAGGATGTAAGTTGAGGGAGCTATCTCGATTTCTGTTAAAGAATGGGAAAAGGATGAAACAGCTTTTAAGGGGGCTGGGCCCATTTTTAGGATGTAAGATGGGGGGACTATCTCGATTTCTGTTAAAGAATGGGAAAAGGATAAAAGAGCTTTTAAGGGGGTAAAGCCCATTTTTAGGATGTAAGATGAGAGGCTATCTCGATTTCTGTTAAAGAATGGGAAAAGGCTGAAACAGCTTTTATGGGGCCTGAGCCCATTTTTAGGATGTAAGATGAGGGGGCTATCTCGATTTCTGTTAAAGAATGGGAAAAGGATGAAACAGCTTTTAAGGGGGCTGAGCCCATTTTTAGGATGTAAGGTGAGGGGGCTATCTCAATTTCTGTTAAAGAATGGGGAAAGGCTGAAACAGCTTTTAATGGGGCTGAGCCCATTTTCAGGATGTAAAATGAGGGGGGTATCTCGATTTCTGTTAAAGAATGGGAAAAGGATGAAACAGCTTTTAAGAGGGCTGACCCCCCTCTTTTTTAGGAAGTAAGGTGGGGGATATCTCGATTTCTGTTAGAGAATGGGGTTAAAGTCAATTACAGAATTTTAGAGTGTTGCAAAATCAGTACTAAGAAATTTCTCGACAGAAAAACCTACAAAATAACTCTGAAAAGAACGATTTTAAAAGAAACAATTTCATTTATCTGCATGGCACAGTGTAAACGTAGAGACATGAAACACATGGAGAAATCTTATTACACGTTTGAAAACATGAACTGAAAGGGAACATTAAATTTTGTGTATAATAAATGGAAGTTTATTCTGCCAATTATATAAATGTTCGGTTGTTTTGGGGGAGGATTTAGATTGTATGAAATAATCTTCGAAGTGCCTTCCCCTCTTTTGCTGAGCGGCAAATATTTTTAGTACTAATTTTGAAACTTCCTATAACTTTATAATTGATTTCCCCTTATCTCTAACAGCAAGAGAGATACCCCACCCTTACCTCCACCTTAAAATAGGGAGTATGTCCCTCCTTAAGGTTGTACTATCCTGAAGAGCCATAGGGCCTTCCTATATTCCTACATAAAAAACATAGCATAACTTTAATATTTCTCTAATTATTGGTTTAATCCAGTGTTTTACATTGGATTAAACATTTACACATCTGCTGTTTTGGGTCGAGGAACCCTTTTTGAATTCCGATTAGATAGCGAATCCCAAAATGAGATAAAGTCCAATGTGGGCCAAATTATGCATTCAAAATTTTAAATTCTTAAGAAAATTCGCACGAAACTTTCATGTCGCGAAACCCTTGGAATACAGTGACGGAACATCAAGCGTTCCGCGGAACACACTTTGGAAAACTCTGGTCTAGTCCAAGATTTTCCTTGACACCCCGCATATTCAAAAGTTGTGATGAGGTCAAAATTCTGAACCTCTGATTTCGATAGATTTACACGTTTTTGAACATTCATCAATATATAGAATTGTCTACCGTATTTTTGTTTTTCCAGAGCTATTAGAAGCCTGCCGATGGCCCAAAAGACTGAATTCTTTGTGCACTTATAGTATCCACTGCAGTCCAGAATCTAACGAAAACGCATTACCGATTTATTCCCCGTGGAGCAGAAAAAATGGCGGTGGTGTCGAAAAGTATCTTTCGTGACACTAGAAGACAGAGATTTTCCATAGAATTAACTACGACACAGAACCTAAAGGAACCGGATTTTCAATTTCTACCACGAGAGGTGGACAAAATGGAGAATGGCAAAAACTTATTCCAGACGAAATTTAAATCTTGAGCCCTCTGCCTCCGCTAGAATTCATTACTGAATCCATATCAGTCATTTTCTAAGCTATATCTATAACTAATCCTGAAAAATAAATGTTTGAAAAAAAACTGTAAATTTATGAATTAGAAATGTAAATATTATTGAAGAGGAAATATTTAGTAAACCTACCTACCTCCTCCAGATGTTGATCAGTCATCGTCTAAGCTATACTTATAGTAGATTCAGACGGTAAATAATGTTCGGTTGTTCGCCTCAAAAATTTTTGAGGCGAACGATGAGGCGAACGAGACGATGACAGATGTTGATCAGTCATCGTCTAAGCTATACTTATAGTAGATTCAGACGGTAAATAATGTTCGGTTGTCGCCTCAAAAATTTTTTAGCAAAAGTAATAAAATCGTACAATTTTTGACGCCAATGGGAGTAAAAATAAATATTGTATGGATATATCACATGAATTTGTCACAGGGCGTAAAAAAGTTACGTATTCTGTACATTAGATATATTATATTATATCTTTCTTATAAAACTTTAGTGGAAGATAAAGTTTAAATCTCCAGTAACAATTATTTAAAGATAAAAATAACAATCTTGAAGATATTATGCTGACTAAAAATTTTGTTTTACATTTCTACTCGCGCATTTTTCTCAGATCCTTAAATCAAATCTAATCTTTCTCTTTAGTACCTAACCTTCAGTAACATTTTGGTAATAAAAGGAAATTTATTTTCAAACAGAACGATTTTTCATGTTATCCTTCAAATCTCTTTACGTTGCCAAGGCTTTAGTAAAAATAAATATTTCTAAAAACAAATGGAATTTGAAAGATATATGCTATTTTGAGAAGTGTAGTAATCTTCAGTAAATAATCAAAGTAATAAAATTTTAAATTATCTCTGTTTACATTAACATACTCTAGTATAGATATAATGTTACAAATATCTTTATTTCATAATATGGAAAATATTATTATAACTACATGCAATAAAAATAAATGCATTAATCGGTTTCAAAGGCAAAATATAGTCCTTTTCTATAGGACAAGCAAAACGCATGACATCACTTATTCAAGCTCAGCAAGATTGCACAAGTTCAGCAACTGCTGTAGAATAGAACATGTAGCTGAGTGTAAGAGAAAAAGTTGCCAGCGCCGTAAGAAGAAATGAAGAGAGGAAAAAACAAGGAGGCAGGAAAAGAGAGACAAGACACTACTAGTGACCGGTAAAAACCACGAAAGACAGAAGGAATGACGGGACATGAAGAATGAACGAAAAGAAACCAACGCGGCAAGTTAACGGTTAGCAGAACGATTAGAAACAACAGATTAGTGAGTAAATAAATTTTTAAATCAGCTGTAAAACAAACAATATTGATAATTAAATGAATTTTTATGTCAGCTGTATAAAACCAACAAAGAAAAATAAGTAGGAAATAAACGAAAGTGGCGGCAAAACAGAAAGTGGCGGCAAAAACAGAAATAAATGTGAAAAACAAATATGAAAGAACTAACAAGTTTTGGAGCTATATAAACTACCTTCGTCTAATAATATTGATGAAAATAACTAAAAATCCGGAAATAAAAAGATGCATATCCGAAAGAAATAAAGAAGGTATACAAGAAGGTGTAATTAACTTTTCGAATTAGGAATAAAAATGATCCCGACTATTGAAAACTTATAAACATATTTAGAGACTAAAAAATGTTCAGGAATTGTAGCCTTGGATACTTGCTGGTTTCATTAGTTAGCATGTGTTCCTTAATACAAAATTTCCGAAACTCTAATTCGATTTTTCGACCCCGTCACAACATTTCTGTATTCCTTATACTATGCAAGTAGAGAAAGTAATATAAAAAAATATATAAAACAAACATAAAATATAGAGAGAAAAATATCTCTACTTTTGCAGTGGTGAATTCTCTGTATCCTGAAAAATAGGGAAAGTAATATAAAAACAAACATAAAAGAAATAAAATATATAGAGGGAAATATCTCTACTTTTGCTGTAGTAAATTCTCTATTATTCATCCTGACAAAGAAGGCTATTAATTGCCTTTAAAACTGGTCGATATATTTCAACAACTTTTTATACTGTTAATAGTTATATAGAACGTTTCTGCTTCAACCGGGAATCAAATTTTTGAACTAGCCAGCCGAGGCTCTACCATTGAGCTACTGAGACGAAATTGCAAGCTTTTATTATCGAAGTGGTCATAGTGTAGTATTTTTATTTTCTGTCTATTACAAATGTCATAATATATACAAACAAATTTAAATTTTCTTTAATACGTGTGTATTCAACGCTCAACGTTTCTAAACTGTAACCACTTTAAACACAAAATCATATTACTTTTCAGCTTTAAACTTAAACCTCTCTTAATTTAGTTTTTCCGTTCTTTGTCTAATTACTTCCCATTATAAAGTAGAATTCTATTACATTTAAGCATCTTCTCTTCTGTTATACTCATTGTCCAAACATTAAATCAATACTTTTTCTGTTCTAAACTTGACAGCCAATATACAAAATACAAAATTCTAACAAAGTAACAGGAACAACTAAAGAAGTGCAATTTCATAAAGTACTACTTTTAACCAAGATTTCATTTATTTAAAGTGTTCTTCTACTTTTCGAAGCTTTCAAGTTTATTCAAGCGTTAAAGTGTTCTTAATTTCCCCCTTTTATTAGCTTTAACTTAAGAATAACAACTTATTTTTATTTCTTTAATAAATATTTCTAAAATAACTTAGTGGTTATTATTAGAAATTGTGTTATTTTAAAGTACATTCTTTCATTACTTTGTATCTAAGACACCAAAAAATTATTATATATTATTTACTTTATTATTAAAAATAAAGTACTGTGACAGAGCAAAAAATTCTGATGCGGACAGCACGTGACATTCTCTACAGACTAAAATTATTTTCTCTTAATTTCTGTTAAAATCCATTAAATTGAGTTTAATTGCACAAAATAGCACTCATAATTATTTAAAAGTACACTGAATTTGCAATTTTAATTCAATTTTCGATTTAGTAACTAGATGTATTTTCAAAGGCGGCGCAACAAAAATACGAAAAATCTAAAATATTTTAAGAACGGCTAGTCATAGAGTAATGGGATTGATCTTATTCTTTTCATTGTCAAAAATTAGGTATAAAACAAAAATTTAAATGATACGTTTGAGCATACGTAGTCTTTTATTTTAGATTTTGACGATTGATTTTAGCCGTTCATTTCACAAAAAAAAAGACAGGTTCTTTTTTCTCGAATCGTACCAAATTCTAATCATCACCAGGATATCTCATAAGTGACTCATTTACCAAATTATATGAAATTTGGTGAATTCGTTTTTTGGCTAGAGTGGATATACTCATTGCATTGACAGACATACACGCGCACACACACAAACAGATATCAAGCTAAAAATGGTTTTTACGTGCTCTAGAAGTCCCGAAACTCGAGTTGAGATTTTCGACACGATTCCAATATTTTCCTCATACATTACTATGTATTGTAGGGACAGTGAAAACTGATGTGTACATCACATAAACTTTCCCTACATAATGTAATGACATTACTTCTTTGCTCCAAAATTATGATATACAAAATGTTTTTGGCACTAAATGAAACGCAAAAAAATTGAAATTTGGCGCTTTTGGCAACTTATTTATTAGTCCAGAATGCATGACACACTCATACTCACGTACAAAATCCTCGCCAAAATACTCCACACATTTAATTATTATCCTTTGAAGTAGACTATTGGCGGCGAACACTTTGGCGCAAAATATAAAACTATTACAAATATTTTCTCTCGTAAATGGAATGAACTAAATCCACAATAAGTGTGATAACAGATTTGTTGCATAATATTGCAAAAATAAATTGAAGCTATTTGGCAATATTTACTACCCTTTTTTAAATTTGATATAATATTTTATAAATTTATTTTTTAAAAAGTACAATATCTTAAGAACGGTTCATATTAGCGTTCTAACGTTTAAGTCATTCATTTTCTAATAAAAAACTGCGTATGAAATGATTATTTATTTAAGAGTATAAAAGTTCTGATTTCATAATGATCATTTCAATATTTTATTCATAAATCGTGCAATAACTCCTATACATTACCATGTATTGCAGGGAAAGTAAAATATTTGCAATAAAAAACGGTTGAAAATTTTAATAAGTTGCATTAATGTTAACTATGTGCATTCACAAATTTCTGTAGCTTTAAATGCTGTTCTAATAGAGTCCTTTATATTATAAAAGTCATTCTTGCAGCATGTATGACAAAATCTGAAATAAGGAAAAATATCGTTCCCATGAATTATGAAAACTGAAAATATCTCTTTTCCACCTTTTATAAAATCACTGAACTACGAAAATAGTTTTAAAAAGCGCTTAAAGATATTCCTGTTATAAGTTTGTTGGTCTATAGATTATTTGTTACTTTCCTTATGTACAACCGCGGGAAAAAAACGCCCCACCCTCAGTTAATCGAGCATTGTTCATCGTAGAGAAAATTGAATGATACCATTCGATTAGGAATAACATCCTCTACAAATTAATATGCGTAAAATTTGCATAAGGGGCCGTCTTCATATCTAAACGCGCACAAACTTTGAAATTTTCAATGGCAACACCTAATTTTGACGTCACCCACAAGTTCTAGACCCCCAAATTAGTCCAAATTCAAATTTTCACGACGTTTCTATCTTTATATCCGAAGATATTCAATATTCCGGAATGTGCAATTTTCGGGGATCAGCTCCATATTGAAAACCGCAATTTGAAGGGCGATGTTTCGTTGATTGACCACATCACTGTTGTAAATTATTGAACTATCCTCTTGACATTCAGTATTATGACTTACCTCGCAGCCAAAGGGTCGCAGGTTTGATTCCTGCATGAGAGGGTGAGCATTTTCATGGCTGTGTGTGGTGTTGTCTTGTGTGTGCGTGTGTTACTAAGGCAGTGGGCCTGTAATGGGTAGGATTATGTGAGCCTCAAATAGGGCGCGATTATTAGGGGTAAAAAGTCGTACTGGGTACGCTGTAAAAACTTATGGGGCATTCGTACCAGGGTCAATAAAAGGAAGAAGAAATAAAGAAGAATGAAATGTTTATTTTCAAATGTTATTTTATAATGCTGTTTCAAAATCAATTTATGAGACTAACAAATATCTGCAGATAACGCGACAAAACAACTCCGTTGGAACTTGGTGACGAATTTAAAAGTATCAATCTGTCATTATCAATCACCGTTTGTCTTGCCACCAGTCTTGCTGGTGTTCAGTATCACATAATTTTATAATTTGTTATTGTTTTATATAAATATTTTTTATTATAAATTATTACATTTTGTGGCCGATTTCAACTCACAGTAGCTCGGGAACTATTAATCGGCAGTAACATAAGTAGATCCCATTTATAACAATACAAGTTTGCACCCTTCAATACAGTACCAGAATTACTTTGATTAGGTTGCATCTATACAACACTGTTTATACAAAGTTTTTATTAAAACTGGGTAAAAATAAATGCCCGTTTTCTTAAATAAAGATTAACTTACAATTAATATAACTTTCTCAAATTAGTCATTTTTTAAACTAATATACGACACCTAAAGTTATCGTGATGCTGAATATTTAAACATTTCGAAAGAACTAGTGGGAGGAAACACCTAGAATTTTATATAAACATATAAAAACTCTTTGTGGATCGATTTTTATCAAAACGTGTCCAGGTTTATATTCATATTTTTTCGATTATTTATTTCATAATTAATATTTCATGCAAACAATTTATTCTACAAAAATAAAAATCACGTAAAATGTTTGGGTTGTTTAGTAGTAACGTCATACAAATAATCAGTGTGAGCAGATAATTATTACAGAAGATATGAATGGAATTCTTGGAAACTAATTTAACATTAGGAGCTCAAAACTTTACATACTCACAACTCTGAAACGCTTCACCCAAATGACTTGAAATTTGGTATCACAGGTTGAATTTTGCTCTAGTTTCGAACTATGTTGTTAAACTTGAGTGTTGCCATTTAAAATTTCAAAGTTTGTGCCTGTTTAGATATGAAGACGGCCCCTTATGTAAATTTTACGCACATTAATTTGTAGAGGATGTTATTCCTAATCGAATGGTATCATTCAATTTTTTCTACGATGAAGGATGCTCGATTAACAGAGGATGGGGCGTTTTTTTTTTCCGCTGCTGTACATAGTATAATGTATAAGATAAATATTGTGACAGGATCGAAAATTCGAATTAAAGTTTTTGACGAGAGAGCACGTTTAAAGCATCTCTGAACACGAATCAATAATTTTTTAGGTAATGTCTGTGTGTGTGTGTGTTGTGTGTGTGTGTTGTGTGTGTGTGTGTTGTGTGTGTGTGTTGTGTGTGTGTGTGTTGTGTGTGTGTGTTGTGTGTTGTGTGTGTGTGTGTGTGTGTGTCAGTGAGTCTGTGGAGACGATATCTTACGCAAAAATTGCAATCCGTGAATAGTGGAAGCCTATTATTTTTAAACACAATCAGATGTTCAGAACCCTCTAAATTTTCGAGCAAATTTTTGAAAAAATCATTAAAAAATCAAAACCTTTAATAAAGTTACCCAAGTAGACATTTCTTATGTAATTTTTTCTTAGAAAACGTTTGACATAAATTTTAGACCGCAAGTATGAACAATTCTCGAGATATTGCACATTTTCCAAATAAATTTATCAAAAAATACCAGAAATTAAAAAGAAATATTAACTGTTGAGAAACATGTTCACTTTTCATATGTAATATCATGCAATAAATTGGGTGACATCATTCTCTTGGATCTAGCTCGTCCCATTCATGAGAAAAGTTACTTTGAGTAATACTTTTGTATTTGAACGCCAATAGTCATTTATCTGTTATAAAAATAACTTATGTCTCCATCCCTAAATCTTGGCGAGATTTTGGCTACGAATTTGTCGGAATGTCGCCAACTTGGCTACTTTTTTAGGTTGCTAAATTAACGAAAATCTCGCCAAATGGATAAAAATGACGCTAAATCAATAAAAATGAAGACTAATTGACGAAAATTCAATATCTTGGAAAGAATATAAATATCTTCTATAAGAATAACCTATTTTTTTTCTTGCTGTAAAAATACTAAATTCATTGCATTATATAAATAATGTCATGTGCTGCCTACATCAGATTTTTTAATAGTTGCATTCCTACTAGTTGTTTCTAGTCTATTTTATTATGACTTTTGTTCTGCCACTGACTATTGATTTTATGCTAGCGTGTTGCTATTTTGGCTGGGGCTGTTGACTCGTCAGGCCCAACTAAATGGCCTTTTTTCGCAGTTCCTTGCCCCACTGTTATACATTCATTTATAAGTTATAATTGTGCCTGTTTTTTTGTGTGGCAGAAAAATGTATTATTACTATTACCATTATTATTACTACCACAAAAAAAGTGTTTGAAGAGTGTTACAGCGACTGTTTAGAGATCGATTTTAGAGAGTTTTAAACCCGAGGAAGGAGAATTAAAATCCCTCCTCGATTCAGAAAGATGAAGTAAAAAAGATTACATCTCCTTTAATTTAGTAAACTTCACAATTATTGCTGATTTTCATCTCATGAAAATGTTGAAACGCTCATTTCTCAGTGAAGAAAACACTTCAGGAGTATTTTGACAAGTAATTAAAAATTCTTTAAACAAATGGTTGTGAAGGATTTACGTTCATGAAGGACCTTTGAAGCACTCGACGAAAAATGCATGAATAGTGTTTTGCGTAAAATGAAAATGAAGCTTTCTTTAAACCAGTTTTATTAGACAATTCTGTTTAACTTTAATCAGAGTACATATGTAATAGGTATCCCAATATGCAAGGAAGAAACTATGTATTATTAAACATTTTTACTTTCCTTACAATTCATGGTAATGTATATGAAAAATATTGAAATCATATCGAAACTCGAGTTCTCGACGGATCTACGCCTTTCGGGACCTCTAAAATACGAAAAATATAGCGTGTGTGTGTGTGTGTGTATGTGTCTACTCTAACCCAAAAATTAATAGATCAAATTTCATAAAATTAATGTAGATGACCTTGATGTTGATTAGATTTTGTTACGATACGAGAAAAAACCTACCTTTTTTTGCGAAATGGCCTGGAAAAACTCTAGCTAAAAATCGAATTGACCAAATTGCACAAAATTCAGTAGATAAATCACTTGTAGGTAGGTGCTGATAAGATTTTGGTACGATTCGGAAAAAAAAAGCCTCTCTTTTTTGCGAAATGGCCCTCAACAATCGCCAAAATCTAAAATAAAAAACTACGTATGCTCAATTGCATCAATTAAATTCTTATTTTTTAAGTAATATTTGGCAACTAAAAGAATAAGGCTAATCCCATAGCTCTTGGTCTAAACATGTTTGAGACATTTCTGTCGAAAATGCATCCAGTCGCCTTTGAAAACACATCCAGTTGTCTTAGAAAATACATCCAGTCGTCTTTGAAAATACATCCAGTCTGGATGTATTTTCAAAGGCGACTGGATGTATTTTCTCAGAAGACTGGATGTATTTTCAAAGACGACTGGATGTATTTTCTAAGACGACTGGATGTATTTTCTAAGACGACTGGATGTATTTTCTAAGACAACTGGATGTGTTTTCAAAGGCGACTGGATGTATTTTCTAAGAAGACTGGATGTATTTTCAAAGACGACTGGATGTATTTTCTAAGACGACTGGATGTATTTTCTAAGACGACTGGATGTATTTTCTAAGACAACTGGATGTGTTTTCAAAGGCGACTGGATGTATTTTCTAAGAAGACTGGATGTATTTTCAAAGACGACTGGATGTATTTTCTAAGACGACTGGATGTATTTTCTAAGACGACTGGATGTATTTTCTAAGACAACTGGATGTGTTTTCAAAGGCGACTGGATGTATTTTCTAAGAAGACTGGATGTATTTTCAAAGACGACTGGATGTATTTTCTAAGACGACTGGATGTATTTTCTAAGACGACTGGATGTATTTTCTAAGACAACTGGATGTGTTTTCAAAGGTGACTGGATGTATTTTCTAAGACGACGCGGTACAAATGCGAGAAACTGAAATGTCTCGAAAGCGTTTAGACCAAGAGCTATGGGATTGGCTTTATTCTTTTAGTTGCCAAATATTACTTAAAAAATAAGAATTTAATTGATACAATTGAGCATACGTAGTTTTTAATTTTAGATTTTGCCGATTGTTGAGGGCCATTTCGCAAAAAAGAGAGGATTTTTTTTCCGAATCGTACCAAAATCTTATCAGCACCTACCTACAAGTGATTTAATTATCTACTGAATTTTGTGCAATTTGGTCAATTCGATTTTTAGCTAGAGTTTTTCCGGGGCATTTCGCAAAAAAAGGTGGGTTCTTTATCGAATCAACATCAGGGTCATCTACAAGTACCATTCCGGTAAAATTTTATGAAATTTGATCTATTAATTTTTAGGTTAGAGTAGACACACACACACACTATATTTTTTGTATTTTAGAGGTCCCAAAAGGCGTAGATCCATTGAGAACTCGAGTTTCGACATGATTTCAATATATTTCATATACATTACCATGAATTGTAAAGAAAGTAAAAATGTTTAATAATACATAGGCTCTTCCTTGCATATTGGGATACCTATTACATATGTACTCTGATTAAAGTTAAACAAAATTGTGTAATAAAACATCTTTGAAAATACATCCAGTCGTCTTTGAAAATACATCCAGTTGTCTTTGAAAATACATCCAGTCGTCTTTGAAAATACATCCAGTCGTATTTGAAAATACATCCAGTTGTCTTTGAAAATACATCCAGTCGTCTTTGAAAATACATCCAGTTGTCTTTGAAAATACATCCAGTCGTCTTTGAAAATACATCCAGTCGTCTTTGAAAATACATTCAGGACGAAAATTGATGGAAACAAAAATTGAATTAAAAATCCGTATTCGGTGTAATTTAAAGTAATCATCCATGTTACTCTGTCCAATCAAGCTCAGTTTAAAGAAATGTGAAAGAAAGAGAAAATACAGTTGTGTCTGCAAGGAAAGTCATGCACTGCCCATATTTTATCCTAAAAATAAACCCAGGACGCATCACGATACGTCAGAACAGTAACCTCTGAGGCTAGAAATTCGAAGCTCAGAGAGCGGTTATCTGCAATGACGTACAGAAAAGGAAACATACCACATAAAATATCATCAATATATGTGGATTTAAATACAGAACAGATAGCCAGGTGTTGGGATAGCCCAGTGGTTAACGAAGAGAGATTGTACTCTGAGGATCCGAGTTCGATTCCGGGCACTGTCCCCGTGTCTTCTTGGAATACGGGAATGTTAAATTTGTGAGTTCGAAAGTCCTTCCGAGAAGTTGGTGGTAATCGAAACTCGAGTTTAAGATGGATCTACACGTTTTGGGACCTCCAGAATATGAAAAATATATTTTTAGTGTGACGTTTGTGTGTGTGTGTGTGTGTGTATGTCCGTACAATGTATGTATCAACTCTAACTCAAAAACTAATAAATCTAATTTCATAAAATTTCACAGACATGGTGCATGTCAGTATAACCTTGGTGTTGGTTACATTTTGGTTCGATTCGAGATAGGACCTGCCATTTTTTGCGAATTAGCCGGCAAAAATCGCAAAATCTCTAGCTAAAAATCAAATTGACCAAATTGCAGAAAATTTGGTAGGTGTGCAACCACTTGTGGGTAACCCTGGTGCTGATAAGATTTTGGTACGATTCGGAGAAAAAGAACCTGCCTGATTTAACTTTGACTAAAAATTCGAAACTCAAAGGACGGTTATCTGCAATGACGTAAAGAAAAGGAAACATACCACATAAAGAAAATCAACAACATATGTGAATTTGAATAAGGAACAGATAGACAGAGGACAGGGATAGCCCAGTGGTTAACGAAGAGAGATTGTTGTCTTAGGACCCGAGTTCGATTCCAGGAGATGTACTAACTATCCCCGTGTCTTCGCGGAGTACGAGCACGTTAAATCTGTGGGTTCGAAAGTCCTTCCGAGAATTTGGTGGTAAAAGAAGATAAGTGCAGTCTCTGTGGATGTCACCCCTACTGGATTCCGGTGTAAATTGAGTGCCACCGTACTGGTCATCCAAGCAGATACCTTACACCTTCGGGTTGGTCGGACAGACTGAGTCGAAATAATAGAGACAAATAGACAGACTAGAAGATAGACAGATGAATAGGCAGACAAATAGATAAAATAGAAAGTTGATTGTCCCCATAGAAAGTCATCTCTCTACCCATTGAGGTACTGGGGCGATAATATTTTCTCGTATATTTAAAGTGAACGCTATAGAATATATGACAAAAGCGGGTGAAAGTAAAATATTTCCATTTTCGTATCCAAATACCCCAATTATACCTGTAAAAAATTATGACTTTGATGCAAAGGAGATTAAAATATTTTAAATTAAATTTTCATCAATTACTCTTCACTTTCATAATTATCGTGTTTTCCGTGTCATAAAAATGCTAACTGGCTCTTTCTTTTCTAAAAAAGAATACTTTACTAGATTTTAAACAAGTACTTAAAATCTCTTCAAACAGATGGTTATGAATGAAAACCCTTATGTTGAACATCTCTGTAGCACTTATTGAAAATAATTTACTGCAGAGTGCTTTATAAATGTACAAAAACTTCTAATTGAAAGGGTCTTTTTTATGTCTTTCTGCATAAAATTTGGAATTTAAATACCTGGTGATAGAGTCTCCACTTGATTTTCTCATACATTCCTATTCTTTAGTTTTGCTTCTATAACAATCATGTCAAAATGAAGAAGGAAAAAGAAAAAACATTGTTTTTTAGTGTACACCCTTTTATTATTTGTATTTAATTTAAATGAAGAATGTATTTATCGAAATGTATGTAACTTAAATGTATGAAGAGTATTTTTATTAAAATATATGTAACTTAAATGTGTGAAGAATGTATTTATTAAAATGTATGTAACTTGAATGTACGATGAATGTTTTATTAAAATGTATATAACTGAAATACAGAATGTATTTATTAAAATATATGAAACTGAAATGTCTGAAGAATGCATTTATTGTATTTATTAAAATGTTAGCTTAAATGAAGAGAATTTTTATTAAAATGTATGTAACTTAAATGCATGAAGATTGTATTTATTAAAATATATGTAACTGAAACGTATGAAGAATGTATTTATTCAAATGTGTGTAGCTAAAATGTATGAAGATTATATTTATAAAAATGTATATAACTTAAATGCATGAAGATCGTATTTATTAAAATGTATGTAACTTAAATGTATGAAGAAAGTATTTAGTAAAATGTATGTAAATTTAAATGTATGAAAGACAACGACATACCAAATTTGAGTTTTCTAGTTGTTCTAGTTCTCGACTCCGGTCGGATTGAAAGAACTCGCCAAACGAGCTCAGAGGGTTAGTGAATACCAGCGAATACAGCGTTGATTAATAAATGCCAAAGAGTAAAAGTATCTGGCGAACCAAAGCTGATAAAAAGAAAAATAACGGATTAACAGAAGCTTATAAAATGTGGAGATATCTGACGAGCAGAAACTTATAAAAAGAAATGTTATCTTGTGAAGGAAAGATTAAAAATGTAAAATATTTGACAAACAAAAAAAACTTAATAAATTAAAAATAAAGAACAGAAACTCATAAAAGTAAAAATTTCTGAGAAACAGATGCTTAATAAAAGTAAAAATATTCGACACACGAAAGCTTATTGAGAATAAAAACATCTAACGAGTAGAAGCTTATAAAAAGTAAAATATCGGATGAACGGAAGCATATAAAAGATCAAAATACCAAAAAAATAAAAGCTTATAAAAAGCAAAAATATCTGATAAACAGAGACAGAAGTAAAAATAATTAACAAAAGGAAACTTAAATAAAGATACAATCTTGATTTCATTCTGATACTAACTATAATACGATTGTGTCTAAATATGAAATATTAATGCCTGATAAAGTTTCCTTTAAAATAGATTTACTAAGAGTTTCAAACTTAAAAAAAAATATTTTGTAAGCACGTGGATCACAATAGTTTTCGCAGCCTGTTCTACAAAATGTCTATTAAAAACACTTTTCTATTTTTATAAATTTCGTACTATGTAATTCCTACTTTAAAATGTTATCAGAAATTTACTGACAGCTAAATCCAAAGTAAATATCTACCTTTTTTTTTAATTGTTCGTGGGAATTATTTATTTTACTCATCGGAAAAAACTCCCTCTAAGCGCTAAATCCTCAAATCTTACTTAAGTTCCCTGCAGGTCAGCTTCGATTAAATATTGGAATTAAAAGATCAGAATTTCGGAGAAATTCTAAAAAAGTTTTAAGTGAGTACTTAAAATTAATACCTCAATACTGACAATTCAATTATTCCATTTTACAAACAATATTTTTGTTATAAAACATACACTATAAAAATATTTCTTGGTATTTCTTTGCTGCAGAAGAAAAAGTTAAGAATCATCTGTTGATTTCAGACCCAAACCTCGTATTACTAAATTTAAAAGAGCAGCAAATACAGACATTCCCTCTATAGAGGACTTTTCACATTTGCAAGGCCCACTTGTAGCTAAATGGTACACTGTCTGCTCTTCATATCCATTGAACAGTTTAGATCTAGGAATTGGCTGTAGAAGGGGGAGGCTTTTATATGCAAACATGTCTGTAGTAATTCTATATATATTTCTCTTAACAAGATATTTTCCAAAATCGAAAAAACAGGTATTCTGTGAGCGGCAAGGTTACAAGCAAGGTCTGCTGCCATAAGATTTTTCTGGCTGGAGTTCATATTCATTGGAATCGTGTTGGAATTCAGCGTTGTTGTTTACTGATGGCCTCCTGTTTCGTCAGAAATCAGGACCAGTGACGTAGGAAAGGACGGAGAAAGACACAAGACTAGAAAACAAAGTTTATTACAAGAAAGCATCACTGACGAAGGCCGGAGGGGGGTGCAGTTTCACATTTGACGAGGATTCAGAAGGCGGAAGATTGACTTTATCAAGAAACATCCATGTCTTATTCGGGATTCGAACCCGAGCCCACAAGAGAGCAGTCGAAGACGTTACCCACTTCACAGCCTGGGCGGCGAAATTCAGTGTATAGGCAGAGATCTCTATGCATGTTCTTAATTCTTCTAAATCTACGCTAAACTTTAGATCCCGATCAAAGTAGTTCTGGTATGCATTGAACAGAATCAAATTAACCGAATTGATGCAAACCCAAAATAATCGAACCCAATTGATAGCGACAGTTGTAAACGGTGAAAGAAGAAAGTTTTCTTGTAAAATTCTATCTTTTACAAGAAAATTCTTTGTAGCCCACTGGCCAGCTGGATTTCTACATCCTGCAAAACAGCAAAGATCTAAACAATATATCAATATGGATATATGATAAAGTTGAGGATTTCCTCACACTATTCTGTGGATATCTGTACCTAAATAATTTTCTTGGTGCGTTGTCTATGTTTGATTGTATTGAAATATCATTATTTGACAATATTCATTCTCAGATGCATGCAAATACTGGGCACGCTGAACGCGGAGAAGGGGTGATCAAAGAAACCAAATTTAATTTTTAGCAGTGTCCTATATAATAAAAGACAACACTCAATCCGTGTTTGTGCAATTCATCAAGGTGAAAAAAAGATTTATATCTCAGGTCCAAGGCGGTGTAAAAGCATTATGCAATTGCACGGTCATAATAATTTAATATCTGAAGAAACTAAACAAAGAAAGTGGTATTGAGCTCATGGAGTTAGAAATAAGAGTATGTATCCCTTGACCCCCATGATTCAGCTGAATAAAAATGTTATTATTGAGAGGTTTTCCCAATTTAAAAAGTCAAAATTTGATTATATAAACCATGGAGCTAGGGGGATTTTCTAGTCTCCTTTATTGTAAATTCATGTTTTAAACAATGAAGTGAATGCAAAATTGATTCAATAAATTTGAATACAGTCGAATAAATTTTGAAGAAATTTCGAATCTTTAGATCGAATTTTAAAAACCATTCTATCTAGATCTAGATA
Source organism: Amaurobius ferox (assembly GCA_951213105.1). Lineage (NCBI taxonomy): Eukaryota > Metazoa > Arthropoda > Arachnida > Araneae > Amaurobiidae > Amaurobius > Amaurobius ferox. Next base: position 89,378,586 of record OX578152.1, on the reverse strand, counting down.
TTTTGATAACAAAGCGTGGTATAAAGTTTCGCGATAATCCCTTAATATTTATGGCCGCTATCGTGTACACAAGAAATCGACTGCAGGCATACAGACAGACGGACGGGCATCACTCTAAACATAGTCGAAACATGTTCAGAAGGTCTTAAGACATATTGGCATCAAAATCTCGAAATGGAAAATTTTCGTGAAATCAATACATTCTCAATATCTGCATGACAAAGTAAAAAGGTTTAAATAATCCTTTTCGTAATTCTTCTTTATAAAATAAAGTAAATAAATTTGACCCATCAATTTTAACAATGTTTGCACAAGCTTCCCCATGATTTAATTGAAAAGTCGCATTCTTCTTTCAAAGTCATATTTAATCCCCTTTTTCAACGCTCTGTTCTGTCAGCTAAATATGTTTTGATGATCATTAACTGCAACTGTTAATGATCTTAAACACGGCGTAAAAAGGAAAGAGATAAAAGCTTAAGAAAATACATGAATTAAACATGAAATTGGGTATTGAAGCGAGGTTCGTGAAAAATGAATTGCTGAATTATAAATATTCAATGTTTTGTAGGGAAGAGTGTGGTTAGAATATATTAATTTTGGAATTGCTGTGATATATCAACATTAGTTTCATGCGAATAATTGTTAATCTGCATTCTTTGAGAATCTGAGATTTTTTTTTCTTTGCAGCAAGGAACATTTCATAAAAATTTTAGTGTTGATATTTAATGAATGCTTAATAAGAAAATTTATATGTAATGACTAATAGTTAAATTTATAAGATACTAAAATAAATGATCCGGCATCGCCCAGATTCTAAGTACACTATAAAATATTTGCAAGCAGGTTACTGAAAGTTTCAGGGGAATCAGCTGTCTGCCATGGGGAGTAAGGTTCTTGATATTATATATAAATATATATATATATAT